>CM040401.1:64876373-65418873 GCA_022702515.1 Ilyophis sp. 1 JC-2022 | reverse complement strand
CATTATAAATGTATCAGCCAGTCCATTAAGAAACAGACAGTCCTAATCTCTTTCCCATTCTGCCCCCAGTCAGCATTAGAAACAAACTGGAGTCTTACCGCGTGCAATTTCTGGTCACTAATGTTAACATTGCACAACTCAGAAGGCTTGTCCACACAGTGTAATCTCATCTGAAACACAGAATATGATTTCTATCATTTATATCATTTCATCTTATGATATTATCATAATAATAAACCTTGCAAATGGCTTAAGTTCAGTGAATTTTTGTTGCAAAAGTTCCACAGGAATGAATAACAAAAATTGCGTTTTATCTGGGCTTGAAAAAAAGCTGTAAAAATTAAATATTATTGATATACAGTGCCCTCCACTATTATTGGCACCCCTGGTAAAGATGAGTAAAAAGGGTTATAAAGAATTTACTGTTTGGTGAATTAGCTTAATCTCACACTGAAAAAAGGAAATAAATTAAACTTTTAATTGAAGTAAATTTATTATGACATTAGTCATGGCATGCAAAGGATATGCGACCAAATATTTAAAATTATCACTTTATTCTATATATAAATGCAGGGGTGCCAATAATTGTGGCACACGTGGTTTTGTTAAAAATAATCATTTCTTGATGAGGGATTTTTTTCTCACAATAAATTTACTTCAATTAAGTGTTGTATTTTTCTCATTTGTTCAGTGTGAGATTAAGCTAATTCACCAAACAGTAAAACATTTTATAACCCTTTTTACTCATCTTTACCAGGGGTGCCAATAATAGTGGAGGGCACTGTATAAAATAGAGTCTCATTACCAACAGAGGCCCATCTAACATGTTGCTGCTTGTGCCCGTTTTGCCAGAGTCCAGAAGCTTTGTACTGCCAGACACCACTGACTCTTCTGCAGTGCAATGATCCGGAGCGTTTTGACTTCTGTACTTTTCTTCCATTGCATTTCTGTGAGCAACGAGCCAGTGTCCTGCTCCTGTAAAAACAAATGTATTACTTAAATAGAATAACATTAAAGACGGGTTTATTTACATAGTTTAAATAAGCATATGTAGGCCCACCTTCTTTGCTTGGCTGAAAGAATGATCTTACGGGAAAACAATTTGTGACACATACTTCTCCGTCGTCTAGTCTGTACAGTCCACCAGTAGCCATCGCGTCTGATTCTGCGGTGATGTAAAACCGAGGCTATGTACAGCTATGTCACATCTTATCTCTGTAGAGATTCAACGTCACCTGGATGTAACCGTATCAATGGCATATTACATTATATGATCGCTATAAATCGATAGCTCTGAATGTTTTGTTGCAAAACTATCGCACGCTTATAAGTAACTTTTCCCGATATAGGTTGGTTACTGTCGTGGCATTTCCATGATGTCCCTCGATAAAATGTTGTCTTGGCGACGCAATAAACAAAGTGGGAATTGGATCTTGTAGTTTGAAATGCGTCCAAAATTGCATACAATTCCCAGATATTTAAACATCTCTTCCGTTTCCGTTCATTTGAGGCTGTTTTTTTTTTTTTTTTACTTTTGCTTGAAAGTCGCTGAAGGTGAAGACAAGATAGAATGGCAAAAGAGACACCTTACGTAGGCGAGTTGTCATTATTCTAAGTTCTATCTCCAAGTTACAAACATATTCATTAATCTCCATGTTCTTGAATGGAAAATCTCCTGTCTCAAACTTCAGTGTTGTCAATTATAAGTAGCAACAGCCTGCCAGTGTGGGTTATAGCATACATCCAACGAAAGCATAGTTTTTTAAAGTATGTACACATACATATTGTATTGTTTTTAATGGATTTTATTTAAAATATGTAATGCTCTTTCAAGACTTGAATGGAGAGGATGCACATTGTATAAAACCTTTTTGACTATGACTACCAGGATTAATGGATGTGTTCAGCCAAAGGCACAACTGGACCTGCTGATAATGGGGAATAGGTGGGAGAAAACAGAGATTGCTGAGGTGACAGAAAGGCTTGAGTGACATTTGCACTGAGTAACTTTTGGAGTGGGATGTGGACTGAAAAGGGAGATGAGAAAAACGCTCATTATGTGCATTTAAACCTGGAATTGGCAGCTGGTGATGTTTAGGCCTATCACTTGTACATATTTGTCATGTCGTCATATTGATGATGTCACAATGCTCAGAGACCTGTTATTGGTTCCAAAGCATTGTGCAGGAGACAGGAGTGAAAGGGAAGAAGAACAGGGCAGGATAAGGGAAACAATGGTGAAAATAAATAACAATGGAGTTGGGAAAAGTACAATCAAAAGAAAATAAAGGGAGATGGAGATTCAAAGAAATAAAAATCATTCTTGTTCTATAATTAATACTGCCTGTAGAAAGTCTAGAAAATTCCCACTGGCTATTGGTTGATCTCCATTCACATGAGAGAGGGTGAGTGAGAAGGAGAATGAAGAGTGACGGGAGGATGAATATGGGGGGGTCATATATGAATGCATACTAATATTATGACTTGAGCCCTGTAGACAATATCACTAGCCATTTCCCCCTGTTGACAGGAGATTGGTATTGAGAAACAGGAAGATTAGAGGGCGAGAGGTCACACGAGAAATGGGAAGCAAATGGTACTGGATCATCCGAAAATTGGCAGCAGATACTTTAATGCTGTCGAGACATCATCACATTTTTGGTTCAGAGGCTTTCATTTATAAGAAAGGGGGAGAGATAAGACAGGATGGAGGGAAAGTGAGAACAATTTACTCTCCTCTAGACAATGCCCAGAGAAGTTTGAGGAGATGAAAGATGATTTGGCTATTGCACTGCTTATCTCTGCATGTCCTGTATTGCATACTGAAGAAGGCTAAGTGTTGAAACATCTGTGGCCTGCTGTTTCCTGTGTGTTTAACTGTCAATAAAAAAAACTAATAGATACACACACCCAAGTTAATAAAGTTTTTGTGGACGTACAAAAAAAACAAAAGTGGATTCGTAATCGTAACATTGTTCCAAGAGAGGGGGAGTCTGGGTTGTAGCCAGTCCGTTTTCTCCAACTTCATCTGGAAAAACTACTTTACCCAGAATGCATGTGACAAGTCCACCTTTACCCAAGCATTTTTCTTCCTCGTAGATGCAGTGCACTGTAGCCAACCAACCAAGTGAAAAGCCGTTTTAAGGTTCATCTTTGGCAAGTATCTATCTATCTGTTTTGGGAATGGGGAAAAGATAACATCGTTTTGTTGTTCGTTATCGTTAGCAGGAATTTTTTGCTTAAAGATTATATAAAATTATGTGTTCTGAATGACCACTTATGTTAAGGAATGCACACGCATAACGTTCCTGTTTTTAGTTAGAAAACAACATTTGTGTGGTTAACAAGATGTCGAGCGAATGATTTTAGAGTAGAAAGCCAGCTACTGCGAAATGTTTTAGGTTTTTGTAGTTAAACTGCGACAAGCTGCAGGCGCACATCTCTCACCTATCTTGTCATGTTATGATTTGTGCAAGAAATTAATTAAAATAATGTGCTTTCGGGATGACCAACTAGATTGCTCCATGCAGCGCTTAATCAAACTCACGTGTAGGCATAATAGAAGCGTCTAACTTGACATGTAGCTATAAGTTAACAAAAACGCAAGGTTGAGACATGCATCTTCTTTTCTGAACGTGTAGCTGAATCTGTATGCTACGTTTTGACTGCGATATGTATTGCTAGTTCCACGGCATACGTTCCAGAAGAATGATTTAATACGACGTCGAACGATACAAATACAGATGTCGCTTTGCCAGTACTAGCGGGATTCTGTATAATTCTATATATTTGATAAGCTTGGTTTAGGCTGAGTTGTTTACTTGTTTTCTGGCGCAGAATTCAATAATGGGCAATACAACGTCGAGGAGGAGTTCGAATCGAATTGCAATGGAGCCTAAAAAGACAACCGTGTTCAAGCAGGAGCAGACATGCGGAATAACTTACAGGATCCCGGCTCTCATCTACCTCAGAGATGCTCAAACATATCTAGCCTTTGCGGAAAAGCGCTCAACCCCCCGTGACAGCGACGCCAAACACATAGTGATGCGGAAGGGGACGCTAGTAAATGGTTCTATTGAGGTACAGTATTTGTGTATTGCAATATGTCCACCTGGTTATACGCACACAAGTTTGTATTTACATAAATAGTGATTGCCGTTCCAATAAAATCCTATTCTAACAATTAAGTGTTTTTCAGTGGTCATCCTCACAGGAGCTGCTTTCTGCAGGTCTGCCAGGTTATCGCACCATGAACCCGTGCCCGGTGTATGAGAGGAGGTCCAAAACCCTTTTCCTCTTTTTCATCTGCATTAAGAGCAATACAACAGAGCGCTATCAGATCATAACGGGCAAGAACGCAGCCAGGCTGTGTTGTGTTTCCAGCAAAGACAACGGTCTGACTTGGGGCAAGGCGAAGGACCTGACTGATAGCGTGATCAGTAAGAAGGTCAGAAACTGGGCCACTTTTGCTGTCGGACCCGGCCATGGCATTCAGATGGAAAACGGGAGGCTCATTGTTCCCGCTTACATCTACTACATCCACTGCAAGTGCACCTGTATCCCTTGCCCCTGTTCCGTCAAGCCACATTCCCTTTCTATCTACAGTGACGACCGCGGTGAGACGTGGCACGTCGGACAGATCATCCAAAGGGTCTCCTGCGAATGCGAAATGGCCGAAATTATCGACCGCGACGGCAGGAGTCACCTGTACTGCAATGCCCGCAACACTAGCGGCCATAGAGTGGAGGCTCTGAGCGAGACCGGTGGAAATGCCTTTGACAAGCCCTGCTTGGCCCTGAAGCTGGTGGAACAGTGCTCTGGTGGTTGCCAAGGAAGCGTGGTAGGCTTCCCTGTGCCCGAGTCCCTCTCAGAGGATCTAGTTGGCGTAAACAAAGATGACATCAACTTGCCGTACTCCTCGGACACGCAAACCTGGCTGCTGTATTCGCACCCCACGAACAAAAGGAAGCGAAGTGACATGGGGGTGTACCTCAACAGGTCCCCTTTACACACGTTGGGATGGGAGAAACCCTGGATCATCCACCATGGGCCTAGTGGCTACTCTGACCTGGCCCATGGTGAGGGGGAGCAGTTTGCTTGCCTCATGGAATGTGGGAAGGAGAGTGAACTTGAAGAGATAGCCTTTGTGGATTTCCACCTCAGTGATGTCTTAAAAGCAATAGATGGGAAGCCAAAGACACCCTAGGTTCACATAGTAGCACTTAATATTAAAAATAGGCAGGTACACCGTTTTTCCTGTCCCTCAGCCAGTGAATGCATGCGGATAGTAACATGGTGCCCCCACCTCACTATTTCCCCCCCCCCAATTGAATTTTCATTTACTGCCTTATGCCTGTCAACACAACACTCCATATTTGTGGGGGAAAAAAGCTTAGGAATGACCCTTACTGTATATCGTCTGTCCGTAATTTATCGAAAATTATTTATAAACATTTTTGTTTTCAGTAACAACAGAATGTGTGTTGTAAATGAACATTCAATACGTTTTTTTATGGATAAATAATCAGGCAATTCTGATCAACTCTCAGAAGAGTACCATTTACAGCACAGTAGCATCTGTAATATTGAATTTAAGATTTCTTATTGAAGTGAATACTGCCAAAAAAGAAACCATGAGACAAAAAAAAAGTGATCAATTTTCAGAACCACATCATTGCTTCCTAGATTCCAGTTTGTACCTTGGATATCATTTTAAAATCAGAGAATGAGGCTGTCTGCTTTATGTTCTCCGTGTTCTAAGTGCTGCATGTGTCAGTTGTCAAAGGACACTGTTGATCCATTGTACTATGTGCCACAATAAACTGATTTTGTGTAATTGTATAAAAGCCTCATAATTGTGTAATTTCTCCACAAAAATGACTGACCATTTAGTATTATACTGGGATTTAAATCATACATGTTATAAAAAAACCTAATTGAAGGAACCTACCATTCTCTACCATTTAATTCTATAAAAAGTCACTGTGAAGCATACCACACTGATCAGTTAGTTAACAATGAAAATAGGAACTTTATTAAGAGCATTTAATAAATCGGACTAAAGACAAAATGGCGCATCAAACACACGTCACACATCACGTTCATTCCAGCATGCATACTAGTTCCAGAATGCAAATTCTTTCCTTAAATTTACAACAGTGGAGTCTCTACTTAAGTGCTGCAGGCTCGAGTGTCCACCCAGTCCCACACATGTAGTGACCCATCGGTAGCAGCTGAAAGAACAGTCCGTGGTTTCCATGGATGCCAAACATGAGTAGTGGTCAAAACGGTGTCAGTGTCAGCTCTAGCCTCACACCCAGATGACATCACGTGACCTCTGTGTACAAACAGTGGCTGTGTCTCCTTTGATTCTGGTCCCCAATCTGCAGTGTCGTAGATCTGCACTGTTCCATCAAAACCTGAAAAATAAACAATGAAAGCTCAATACTCTCAAATGTATTGGTAATTATCTACTTTGACAAGGTTATTATTATATACAGGGGATTTGTACTCTAATAAAATGCAGTGATGATATTCTACGGATACTGGAACATGCACGAAATGATGCAAGTAGATTTGAATGAATTTGACTAAAATATTGGGGTGGTAAAATCATCTGGGGCAACCATTTACACAAATTATTCTAGTAACTCAACCAAGACAGTAAACTGAACAGCACTAGAGAAGTAATAGTACCGCGTACCTCGAGGGTGTCAAATAGAGTTCCCAGGGGGCTGCAGTGTCTGAACAAGGTGTGTGGATTCTTTAGCCAATCAATTAATTAAATGAACCACTGGTGCCAAGAACACCCAGAAAACCAGGAGACACTACGGCCCTCCAGGACTGCAGTTTGACACCTGTGGCTTACCTGAAACTGCAAGGTGATCATTCAAAGCGGGGGCCCATGTTACAGTCATGAAGTCAGAGCAGGGGGTTTTCTGCTGGACGCTAAGTTGGGCTCGACACAGCGGGCCGCTCAGATCCCTCAGATCCGACACAACAACCTGTCCAGAGGAGGAAAGCTGTGCCACCCTGCAAGAGACGGTGTCTGAAGGGGAGGGGTCTTTCTTCAGCCCCATGTGCCAGAAGGATGTCCCCTCATCTCCACGGTGGGCGCTCTGAAGGGCTGAAGGTACCCGCGTGTCATATAAACACAGGTCGCCACTTTCGCTGCAGACCAGAAACGTGTCGGCGTCTACGAACTGCAGGCCGCTCACTGGATCCGACGAGTCAGACTCTGCGGAAAAAGAGAACGTAACACGCCTTCATGACAAAAACGGGCACCTACAAACGTGTAAAGTAGGGCCTCAGTGGCATGTAATTCACTGCAGAAATGACTAATTTGTGTTCAAGAAATCAAACAAAGGGAGAAGCCTACATGCAACTGACTATAATGAAATTAACTTAAATGGTTCAGGAGCATTATAAAGGAAGCCTACTGATATGGTTCAGTTCAGAAGCAAGCATAACGTTGTAGTTACCCACTGCATACAGCACTCTTCCTGAGGCCAGCTCAGTTATTTGGATATCTCTGAATTCGGAGCCGTGCAAAACGCATGCAACTCCTGCAGTGCCAGATGCAATTTTGCACCTTTTCTTTGAGCTGTTCTTGGTCTCTATACATCCTGTCTTCTTGATAACATCTATAAGAAGAGCAGAGACTAATATCAGTTGGGTCATAAAAAATACATTTCAATAAGCCTTTAAGCTCATCCATATTTTTCACATAACAGACTATGCCACCCTTGGTGTAGAATAAACTTATTGCTGTGCTGTTAAATTTTTTTCATCATCTTTGTTTTATGCAAAACAATGCAAGCATACACTGGTTTTATATTCCAAAAGGGCACAAGTACAACTTTGTAAAACAATTACAGAATAAAAAGCACTGTACATAAAAAAACTGCACATAATATATACAATTACTATATCCAAAAAAGAATTAATCTTACTAGGGAATTACGTTATTATGACTTATGAGGCAGATGTGTTTTTCCTCCTCAAGCCAGCAAAATAAACTCACCACTGTCATCTCCGATCTGCCATACCTGCAGTTCGGAGCCGGGGGCACCACTGGTGACAACACACCTGTCAGGAATCAAAATTCAGATAGATCTCGATCATCAAGCTGACAATCTGGTCAGTTCTATGGCAGAAACAACAAAGTCTTTATCATATAGTTAGGATGAAAGGACTAAATACATTTTCAGATTTTTAGGGGAATCCATCTGTATACAAGTAATTAAAAATGATCCCCAATAAAAAGTGTGTAGTTGGATATGCAAGGCACGTGTAGAAAGCGTGGACCCACGTTCAGTAACAGTGATCAAGATTTACCTGGTTCCTGCAATATGTTTCAGGCAGTTAACAGGGTCATCAGAGAGACCACCGTGATGTACTTTAAAATCTCTTCCAGGACAAAGACCCTGTTGATATTACAGAAACAATGTGACCACCAGTCTGAACAAATAAACAAACAAACATCCTGTCATCACACATCCATAGGCTAATCTAATATCTGTTGAATTTCATAATTTCCTCTCTACACTAGTTTAATTTCTTCAATTAAAAATCAGCATCGAGAAACAATGTAGTTAATCTTACCGGTTTAACTTTTGCAAAGAGCTTTTGTGGCAAACGAAGCTCTAAAATTTCGTTTATTCTTGTAGTTGAATAACCTGCCACACAAATACCTAAAGATGACAAACAAGAAGACAAAAATTTTATTAAAATCCATAGATGCCGAGTACCACCGATCTAAAGTAAATAAGTGACGCCATAAATAACTCACTTTTTTCTGCAGTCCACTCGATAACTTGGGTTGGTTCCTGAAGTTCAAACACGTGAAGATCGCTGTATCTGATAGAGAAAAACTTGTGCTTAGACGTTCTACGAAATGCATTATAAGGATAAATTACTCTCTAATTTGCTACAAGTATCAGAAATGGGTATAACGGTTAGACTCCCTAACCCGCAGGTCTACGACGAGTATCAGAAGCTAGTGCAGCTTCGCTATCGGAAACAATTACAGCTGTCGTTTTTCCACATGCAAACTTATTAACGTTCCCGTTTTACTCACATTTTTAATGACTCAATAAACCAGTCGTCAATATCAGCTTCTTGAGAAGTTTCCTCCATCTTCAAGAATGAGAATAAATCGCCTATTACTTCCGGGTGGAGAGAGCACGCACGCTGTGACGTATGCACCGATTACTTTGTTTTAGCCAATCAGAAACGTCTCTTTGCAACCAATTTTGAAGGATGAATTTACCAACTAAAACCTTTATCTCGAGATAAAGCAACAGGGAAACGGTCAAGAGAAGTGTTTTCTATAGAATTTAAAATGCGGAATAGGAAACAATAGATAAGAATTATCAATGAAAACATTCGCTAAAGAAAACATGCACTAAAAAATTGGGAAAAGCATTTTTAAGTACGTCACATATTTATATAAAAAATGTTGAACACTTATTTTAATATTTAATTTGACCTCTTCACATGCCATACTGATTGCTTTATGTATCACTTATACATACTGTGTATGTTCCTGCAGCATGTATTATTTGAGATCAAAATAAAGTTGGACATTTTTTCTAAATATTTTTGGCAGAATATGATTAGAATGGTATTATTGAAATTGAAAGGCTGACAAAAATATCTTTCACACTGCTTGAAAAAAGTTTTGAAAACATTTGTAGGAATCACCATTCATGATTGTTCAACACACACACACAAAAAAGCAATTTTTAAAAAGCTTTATCTGAATGTGTAAATGGGAGCTACAAAGCAGATTTTAAACTAATTGTGTTTACAAAATCAAAAGTTTATGCTTTCTTTTGCCCCTCTCAAACCCATCACTGGTTTGGTTAGGACCCGCCAGGGATGGGACAGCTGTGCACGGTTTGTAATGATGTTGTAAAGACAGTGAACCTCCTGTAAACAGATTTGTGGGGGGTTTACGCCATTGTGGTCGTGTCACGCTGTGCTGGCTGAATAGCAGAGGTGCAGAGAATGATAAACCAGACGACAATGAGGTGCACAATGCCGCTTCGCATGTTTGCCTATGATTCCCGTGCCTGTAACCTCTACTGCACCAGATCAGGCACGGCTGTTTCTTCAGACAACGTTCAACGGCGGCCCAGTTCAGCTTGTTTTCAAGTAGAAGCTGTTTTTGTGCTATATATGATGAATGAGCAGGCTTAGTGGCGGTATGCATGGGATTGTTCTGTTATTCATTTATGTGGCAGCTATATTCTTTTCCAGTGAATCACTGGGTTGTTGCTGAAGATGTGCAAAAAAAATGTTCCATGTATGACGCGAGCATTGTTTGTATCAGTCTGTCGTATCAGCCTGTGGTGCATACTTGTACGATGACTGTGGGCTTTGAAATAATGGAGAAACTCCCCTGGACAAAACACAGCAATGACAAGTATTGCAAGTATTTAAACACCCATATTGTGTGCTGTGTGCCATCAATTGTGCATATGTGTTTGTATCAACCAAGTTGTGTTACTAAAGGTGTTGTGTGTAGATGTATGCCCATATCCAATTTTATAAATATAAGAAATCATTTAAATGACTAAAATATATTTTGTATTCCTTATATTTATGTCTAGCATACATATTTATATTTAGTACATTTATGTATGCTAAATGAGGCTGTAATTGTGTCAAGTCATTTTGAGGTTTTAAACTACAAAGTAGCTTGTTGCATTGGACTGAATTTCAGTAAAGTTTCCATTCTTTACATTTGGCAATGCTACCACCCCCATTAAATACCGGACAGCAGTGTTACAAAAAAATATCCATGTAAATATTTTCTATTTTGGCCTTTAAAAAATAGAAATATCAAATTATAAATAAAAATCTCAAACGATCAATATTCTTTTTGCAGTCAGCAAAACCATTTTCCATTTTGACATTCATCCAAATTTGACAATTTATTTGTCATTTTCTATAACTCTTCTGATTCCCCATGTAACATTTTCCCACTTTCACAATAATGAACAAAAAAACAGAGAGAATATACGTATTACATTTTTAACACACTTTATTTCTGACTTAGAAAACGAATCACTCCATACGTGAAAATATTGTGGTATGACATAAACATGAACATGAACTTTATACTTCATTCACAAACGTGCCGCTCTGTTGCAGCTACAATATCTGGGTCAGTCATTTGACTTTGTTATTGTCCTGTAGTCGGACAATGCAGGCCACATCATGCCATACTTAACACTATAGCACTGCATGGACTGTTTAAATCTCCACAAAGTGAAAACTGCTGGTGTTTGGGATAAAAAGTGTGGTGTGTGGGTAGCGTCTACATTAATCTTTTTCAGATCACTCCCCCACTGCCTCATCAAATCAGTTTTTAAAAGGGATGTTTTTGGGAAATTATGTGTTAGATAAAAATATACATGTAGGGCAAACAAAATGAAATCCCCAATGTCAGAGTTTAACATGGCAAGAGGCAAAAAAAAACAAGAGATGGTCATTTGCTGCAGCCTTGTAATTATCTATATATATTTTTTTATTTAAAACAATTTATTTATTTTTAAATATTATTTACGAACCAAAAAAAGCTGTTTTGGATGTTTTAGGCAGTGCCGCTTCTTTATGTAAAATGCCGTTAGGGATTATTCTGGATCTCACACCATTGTCTTTGAAGGTAATGGTGCACTTTACCTTACCTCCAGTATTAAGCTGGTCAATGCAATACTGGTTGGATTTCAAAGCCAAATTTTAGGTATATTTGATAACGTCTGCTGTATATTTTTAGGGAAGCAAGGGGGTGTCCAAAAGACAGTATAATCTTACTTGTCAATCAAGAAAAGGGCAGCTTTTTTGTTTTATGCCACGGCCACCACTGGAAGTGCCTGTTCTTTTATATGTCAGGTTAACAGCTGTAAATCAGTTTGTCCTCAGCTGGTGTCTTGCAGGTATAGTTTTTTTGGTGATTGTTAAATCCTCACAGCACAGCATCTGCAAACGATGAAACAAGTTTACAAGTTTACAAATTTACAAGTTCGCTCTCCACATAAGTCCATAGATTTACTAATATCATTCTACAGGATCTCTAGAGCAGATTTCAGTTTAAGGAGGGCAAACTTGGATGACTGTATTTGGTGAGATTTTCCTTTCTTATGTCATTGTTTCTGTGTTTTATAATTTTATGCAACACCTCTATTTTGTACACATGTCTGGCTGATTTTTACATATATAATTGTTATGTAATGAAAGTGATGCTGTTTTATTTATGTTGAAGAGATGAAGGGAATATTTCTTTTTTTAATCTTGATCTTCATTCAGGTCAATAATCTTGAATATTTAATTTGATCAGGTCTCAATCAAACACATTAGCTCAAATCTTCCTTCTTATGAACTGTGTAATGCTGTAATTATTTGTAAATATGAAAATGGATCCAATTTACTATATCATATGTCATGTTTTCCTTTTAATACATGCATTTGAAAGTGTTAATTGTGATTCGGATTTATTCTTGATTTTGATTTAATAAAGATTTAATTTATATACCTCACCTTTTCATACCATATCATTGCGTCTGATCAAATATTTTCCTTGGAGTTTGTTTTACAACTTTAATTTGTTCATTTTAAATACGCATTAAGCTTCAATTCTATATAAATGTTAGTATTAGTAGTAGTAGTAACATTTATATTTTTAATGATTTTCTAAAAGCTACTTATATTTTGCAAAAACAATATTTTTTCGGTTTATCAACAATCGAATTAAAATATGCAAGTTCTTGGACTAGCCAGAGGTGCATAGGTCATGTACCTGTATCTACGAGGACAACCATGGTGTCCAACAATGTACTCTTGGGCATAGCAGAACCGCCGGCAGAGTCCTCTATACCCACATGTCCAGTACTGTACATCTGCATCATCAGCTAGGAAGCAAGGCAAACTGGAGTCAGGTCCAGGATGGTTCTGACACATCCATTTCAGTTATTATTATTCATTTAAGTTTTCATTTATTATAAAGAAATAAGTGTCAGCTATAGCTGACAAAAGATACTAACTTTTCTTACTACAGAGTTTTTATTTAATTTCATTTTTCATTTAAATCAATATTTTATTATTGATCATTGAAATATTTTGAACAAAATTTGTACAGCTATTTTAACAGCATTGAACTAATGTATCATCATTAGTAATGGTAGAAGTACTAGGTTAGCAGTAAAGGAAATATTGGCAGCAGTGACAGTCGTAATTATTAATGGTAGTTGTAGTATTATTGCTTATGGTACTGGAAGACACACATTGTTTGTTGGAAGAGCTGTTCTCAGGTCAAAAAGGAGAAAATCTAGGATATTCATTTTCTGGTGAAAGCAATAATTCAGAAATAAAACCCACGCACATCACCAACTGGACACACACACACACACACACATACACAAACACACATCTACACCCACCCACACACAAACACACACATACACATATACACACACTCTCACACTCACACACACACACACACACACACACACACACACACACACACACTCACACACACACACACACACACACACACACACACACACACACACACACACACACATACACACAGGGCTCAGTTTTTCCTTACCTTCAACAGCTGACACCAGCATGAGTAGCAGAAAGACAGCCAAGCCCAGTCTCTTCATGTTCGGCGCCTCAAACTTCTCAGAAAATGCAGCTCTGGAGGCTCATGCTGCATTTATAGAGTCTTTCATCCCCAGGGGGCGGAGCCATTGGGAGCAGGGCCATATCACAGCAATAATGACACATAACTCACTGAGCGGTGTCTTGTTGGGAAAAGCAAGGGGGCTAAACTCCCATCTGATATAAAGTTCAGGTAACTTGAACATCGCAGAAACCACATGTTCTTGACTAATGATACAGAAACAGAATAGTAAAAAATACTTTACAGTAATTTTTAAGCCTATAGCTGACCCACCTTCATACTCATATTTGACTGCAGAGATTTTTTTTTTTTTTTCTGGGTCTACATCTTCACTGTGTAAATGGAAAAGGAAAGAAATACTGGCTAGAGAGAAAAACTAATACTTAACATTTTGCAAAATGTTGGCTTTGCACAACTTGAAACAACTACAGTACTGTAAATATTAGTAAAATCACCACTTAAAGGGTCTATACCTGCCATGCCCCTTCCCACATTTGAGATAAGAGGGGAATATACTTTCCTTATAAAATCAGGGTGGGTTGAAATTTACCCACATGCCTGTGTGCCTACTGCAGTCTGTTATATGGGCTCCCAGCCAATGTTGTTCATCCAGTATCCCATGCTGCTCTGGGGCTCTGTCTGCAACCATACAGGGCGACTGCTGCCTGCGTAACATAATGCTGATGTGGTCGATTTGGAATCGCAGGGGCTATTGTTCAAAGGATGACAATGGCTGTAATGTACATGTTTGAACTACCACACAGATTACGCCCTCTAGCGCTGTCTCTGGGGGAGGGGTGGAGCGTTTGTGAGGGGGGGTGGGTTCGGGAGCCGTCATCTATCAGTTATCATGAAAAGGCTTTTCTTTATATATGAAAGTTTTTGTTGGCCCCATCGGTCAAATTACAGTTTAACTCTACAATGTACTGCATGCTTTTAAATATTACAGAGCGCAACTCGTAGGCTACGTAGAGCCCGTGGTGCTGTGGAGGGGGTATCAGTATATAGGACGTATGGCAGTGGCAGTGGCACATGAAAGGCCAGGTGACCGGTTCTCCCTTCTGGAGTAGATGTCCGATGCCTGTATTGCACTGGGGCTGGGTCCGGCTGTCTCCAGTAGTTGTTGCTGAAAAAGTGAAGTACAACGTTACTTACTTCAAACACCCAGCTCCGTGACAGAGGATTGCTCTCTATGCACTATATTTTCCCATAACTAAACGCAACTCTGCCTATAGCTGTTACCCTAAATACGTTTTAGCAATATTTCATACTGGAAACCTGACATGCAAGGAAAAATGTGTGGAATTTGATCTATACAGCGCATACCACAGGGGCTCCGAAATTAATCCATGCAGAATGATGGGATTTAGTTAACTGCCCGAGAAATCCGCCAGAGGGAGTAAGAACATTATCCACTCTGTTTCAATCATTCCCATCCATTTCACTGCTCCTTAAAATGAATAGTTTTTCTTTCACTTTTCAATCAAAGCTACCACTCACTTTAACAGCGTATTTTTCATGAGTTCAAAAATAATTGTATGTGGGGATTCCTCTCTCTCCCACAGATATTTTCTTCGTTGGAGAGATTGTGATCATATGCACATTCCTGCACTGCAATCTTCATTTTTTCTCCCGTCTGCATATAGCCTATCATGTATTTTGTTGTCCATTCATTGAAATCATCACAACAGTTTTATTTTTAGATCCTGAATGTGATCCTGAATGTGCCCAGGCAAACTGATTTTGATTCGCAAGTGTCTTGAGACACATACATTGCTACACGTGAGAAGAGCATCTTTTCCCTCAGCCCCTCCTTAAAATTTCCGAAATCCAATCAGAGACGGGACAGTATGTGATGTCACGAGATGAGAACCTGGAGCAGGTTGTCCGCTTGTAAACAATAATAGAACGATTTCATGCCTGCAAGAATACAGATCGGAGTCGCAGATATTTTACAGTAGAAAAGCCAGGAAAAAATACAATATTTTGGAACAAATGCACCAAAAGCATTTTTGGAGAACATTTGGATAATTTGACTGCGGCAAATACTAAGGAATGGCTTGTCTTATGGCAGCCTTTTCAGTGAACAACACCGCAGTTACGAACTCCATCATAATGGTAAGATAACCCGTGTCAGATACAGTAGGCTAGCTTATTTTAGCGTTTTTAAAATGTGAAAAATACATAAAGATAACTGGTTTATGCATGTACTTATATAGAGAGACATATTTAGCATTTTCATAAACTTATTGATTAGAAATTCTAATAAACGCAAGACTTTTCTGTAAAATTGATGCAGCATTTGAAGAATATCTCACAGCTTTGGAGTGACAACGTGACATCTTACTTAGGAGTAGCCTAAATAATTCTCGTGATTGCACTGTGTGATGGCAATGTATTTTATTTTATTTTTGCCAAAAACGAGCTAAGTGCCTCGTGGAATATAGTGTAAGGCAGATAAAAACGAGAGAACGACATTCTAAATGCATTTAGTGAGAAGAAAGCGCATTTCTCAGTATGATAACTCCACAAAGCATCCGCACGTCTGAAACCATCGGGATGCTTAAAATAGCCCACCTGTGTCGATTATCTCAGGCGGGTAGAATGAACTACAGTAACCTCCGATTTGATAAGACTCACTGTATATAGTCGAGTATTGCGGTATTTTAACAGCGTCACGAAGGAAGAATTTATCATTTCAGTCTCATTTTACTATGTGAATAATTCTGAGACCGTTTTAAATTTCAATCGAACACATTTATAGATGTCAATAGACATCACACGAACGTAGATAAAATTTCTGTCAGACACACAGTAGGCTATTATGCTATAATAAATATAGGCTATAATTTGCCATTCTATGGGGTATGTTTTGCATGTATGTTTATTTACAGAAGTTGGCAAACAGTTAGCAATAATGGTTTATTTACATTAAGAAATAAAAATGAGAATTTAATTTACGTCATTTATGATGGTCCACAGTGCAATTGTTATTCTCAGCTCTAAAAATGAACTCTGTCCGATAGTAACCCCATTCCGTTTGTTGATGGAGAGGATTAGGCTAGTCTCTTTATTTTTGAGCATGCTCAAGCTGCGAATATTTATGGCGGAGGAAAATAAACATTAATTACATTAAGTGACCGATTGAGAAATCACTTAGTTCTGAAATAAGCGTATATATATATATATACAGTCCAGGTTATTTAAATCAGTTTATCAATTCCATGTGGTTTTTGGTAATCTGGTGTATTATCATAAAAATGTCAGATGTTCATATTTGTTAAACATAAGAAACTGCATAATATAAATTGAATATGAACACCAAAGTTTTATTTCACAATTGAAAACATAAAAAATGGCAAGAGATTAAGTTGAACTCATTTGTAAAACTCGATCCCAGATCAGTCTATGCATCAGATTGGGGTCAACATTTGAAAACAGATCCATAAAGATATTTGACAATTTTTAATGAAGCATGATGCTACTAACTGAAGTGAACAATGATATTAAAGAAGAAATGAATATTGAGCTTGGGAGCTTCTTTTAAAATAGTTAGTAAACTACAAATAGTTTTACTGGTGTCCAAGGTATTTTAAAGTATTTTAAATAATTATTTGACCCATAGCTGAGGTCCAACTGTCCCTCACACGTATAGCTTGATTATTTCCATGCTTCAACTGCCTTTCTCTTATGAGATATGTCATATTTCCTTATCTTCTTTTCCATAGAACGCCAATGGGCCCCCTGACCTCATGCTGGAGACTAGAACTGTGTGTGTGTCCATTGATGAGGTGGTATACAGAAGAACAGGCGTGCCAGCAGACATCGAGCTTACTGCAAAGGGCACCTCTGAAAAAAGTAGAGAACAGTCAAACTGAGGCACAGAGGTTTTCTTACCTACCGCGGCGGCCGCCCCCCATTATATCAAATAAATATAAAAAAAATAAAGAAAACTCTTCATTGATCTTCATTACTTTATAAAATATTAAAAAAAAAAAAATATAAATAAACAATAAAAAAATATTTTACTGTCTCCAAAAAAAATGAAATATTTCCATGCTTCAATTGCCTTAATAAAAAATAAAGATAGATGTGTTATAAATAGTACATATATTTGAAAAATATAATTCTAATTAAATAGAGATAAAAGATAACATAAAAAAAAAACTAAATAAATATTGTTTCATGACTTCTCGAAAAATAAATAATTTTAAAATATTACAACATACTATATTTAGTATCTTAGACTAGAACTGTGTGTGTGTCCATTGATGAGGTGGTATCCAGCAACATGGGTGCCCAGCAGACACCGTTACTGCAAGGGCACCTGAAAAAAGTAGAGAACAGTCAAACTGAGGCACAGAGGTTTTCTTACCTACCGCGGCGGCCGGCGGTCAATATCGAATTCAACGACCTCTCCTACTCTGTTCCAGAGGGACCATGGTGGAGAAAGAAAGGTATGGTGGCTTTGCCAAACAACACTTAGACAGTTATTCACCCAGCAAAAATGTCACTCACCAAGGTCTTTTACTGTTATTATATAATAAATATGTTTTTCTAATTGGCCATTAATGCCTGGGTTTTATATTAGCTCTTCTTAAAAGTATATGTTCGATTCAATGTGTTTTTTATGATTAATAACACAAACTGATATCCCCTTGTAAAGAGAGCCTGAGTGAGAAAAGGCAGCACTTTATTTTTACCATAAACAAGAAGAAAGGTGAAAACGTCAA
This sequence comes from Ilyophis sp. 1 JC-2022, assembly GCA_022702515.1. Taxonomy (NCBI): domain Eukaryota; kingdom Metazoa; phylum Chordata; class Actinopteri; order Anguilliformes; family Synaphobranchidae; genus Ilyophis; species Ilyophis sp. 1 JC-2022. The sequence continues at coordinate 65,400,447 of CM040401.1, read as the reverse complement.
CTGCACTAATTACTAGTATTGAGATGGCAGGAATGCTGTTTGCCGAGTTGCACATTGGTTGGCCAAACCCAATGCCTGTACAGCACTTTCAAGGGTTTCTCACTGAAATAACTGCAGTTTAGTAATGCGTGTTTCTCATGGAACTTCTAGTACGTGGGACAATTCATGAGACTGCAATCGAGCTTTGTGTAATGCTTGTTTGGGTCCATGTTGGCAGCCATCGTGTTAGGTGGATATTTGTTTTTCAAAAGAGCCTTTGTAGGGTTCTCTCAATAAAGTAATCTTTTAATTATAACGTTTGCGCAGGTGCTATTTCTCTGTCCATCAAAGTGAACAGAACTGAATCGCATGCCGGGCTTTATAGTGGAGCCAGATGGTTTTTGAAATCCAATCCCACCGCCGTGCTCTTTGAGAATGGGATGTAATGTGGAAAGGTGCAATTAAGCCTTACAGAGGCCTAATGTTCCCAGAACCAGGGCAAAACTCTGTCGTGTTAATGATTGATCTTATGGCTTGCGTAGGTGAGTTCCCATCCTTTCCATGGTGGATTTTGTGATGGTTTTTCTCCTAAGTAAGAGCACCTCTCTGAATCTGTACTGAGCCAGATGTGATGCTGATGCAACGGCACAGCTGGTTTCACAGCTTCAGCTCTCTCTCTCGTTCTCTCTCTCTCTCTCTCACTTGAGTGCCGTAGAGTACAGCCGGTCTTAGACATGATAAGTGGCTGGGTGTGGAAATGTTTTTTCTAATTGTTTTCATTTTCGGCACAATTGTTTTCAAGGTGAAACGTGAGCTGGTAAATTTTATATGTGGTCAAGCAAAACTGGCAATATATAGAGCCAGAAAATCCAGACCGGACTGGAAAGACAAGGTTGAGACTTGAGTGTCCATTTTACAAAGTCAATGATAACTTGGCAGAATTCTCAAAAAAGTGTGCAATCGGTGGTTCTTTATGTAGGGTGGATGAGGAAGGGGTCTGGTGCTAGATTTATAGTGAATCTATTTCTGGGTGTTGTGTGAGTTTATTTGCTTTTGTTTTTTGTTTTTGTCTTTTTTTGTCAAAAGAGGGCTTTGTTGGTTTTGGGTTGCTACTTTGGTCGGGTTTCTTGGTTTATATTTAACAATTGTTAAATAAAGAGCTTTTAAAAGTCACATCTCTCTATCTATCTCTCTTTTTTTCTCTCTCTCTCTCTCTCTCCCCCTCTCTCTCTCTCTCTTGCTCTTTGTCACTCCACTGGAGGGTCTCTGTGATGTTTGGGCCACAGGATCTGCATCAGCACCTCCATTGCAATACTCCATGAGCGTACTGTCTGCTCTCACTATCTCTCTATATCTATCTCTGTCTCTGACTTATTCCCCTCACTACAAAGGGCAGCCAGAGCTGCTCCTTGTCAAATGATAAGTAATTCACTCCATGTTGACCATTAATCTTCAGCATTCAGTTGGGGCTTGTTATACATACATTTCTATATTTCGGTCAGTAAATGCAACAGCGAGATCCCGGTGCGAATGCTGTGCGGGGCGTCCTGTAGCGAACGAGCATCCCAATGGGGCAGATTAGTGAACACCCAAAACACCCAACACTTGACCCTGTTTTATCACTTCATAAAGTCCCCGGGTGCTATTTTAAAGCCTGCCCCTTTCCCGTGTTAAGTTCTCCCACCTCCATGCCTGTCAAGCTCCTTGTGCTGGAACACTCTTCTGATAAAGCTGATTTGTCTCAACCTTAATTCATCACCATCCTTTGGTGCTTTACCCAGGAGAGGAGCTATGCACTGCAGTCTCCTCACATTAGATCCCATTGGGGAATCTGTGGTTCTCTTCATTTTTATCTGTCTTTTTTTTCTGTGTGCTCTTGCAGAAATTGTATGTACTGCAATATATTGTTTGTATATTGTCTTTTTTCAAAATGTAATGATAAATGTAATTCAGAGCTGTGTGATACACTGCCTGGCCAAAAAAAAGTCACCGTTGCACCCGTCATGCATAGTGCCCACTGTACAAGCCTCTGGAGGTGTTATGATCTGGGGTTGCTTCAATTGGTCAGGTCTAGGCTCAGCAACGTTATGCAGCAATAAAATGAAGTCAGCTGAGTACCTGAATGTACTGAATGACCAGGTTATCCCATCAAGGGGCATATTCCAGGACAACAATGCCAAGATTCATCTGGCTCAAATTGTGAAAGAGTGGTTCAGGGAGCATGAGGAATCATTTTCACACATGAATTGGCCACCAGAGTCCAGACTTTAACCCCATTGTAAGTCTTTGGCATGTGCTGGAGAAGACTTTACGGAGTGGTTCACCTCTCCCGTCATCAATACAAGATCTCGGCCAAAAAGAAAGGCCACTCTGGATGGAAATAAATGTTGTGACGTTGCATAAGGTTGTCGAAACAATGCCACGGTGAATGGGCGCCGTAATCAAAGGTGGTCCAACAAAATATTAGAGTGGGCAACTTTTTTTTGACCAGGCAGTGTATATAACCATATTTGAAAGTGGTAATGATTTGTATACTGTATGTATACAATATGTATATGAATATCAAGGAGTATTTATTTACAGAGAGAATTGTCAATGCGTGGAATACCTTCCCAGGTCATGTGATAGGGGCTGAGGCATTCAAGTCCAGGCTTGATACCTGTTTGTCGGTAATTGGCAAGCGTGGATGGGCTGATTGGCCTGTTCTTGTCATTATGTAATCTTATGTTTATATTGTCTTCTTATATATTGTAAAGTGTTGCTATATCTAGATAATATATTTTATTTAGATAAATATCTTTTCGGCATATTCTGTTTTCCTCAGGGTTGTGCTACAGGTACTGTAGGCTAACTGAACGCAAAATAGAACTGCAGCAGTCTTACAACAGTCACGCGTACTGGTTGTTCCATAATGGTGCAGTTTGTTCTCGAACTGTACATTCCCACTCGTAACGCAGTTTCTCTGGGCCCCGTCACAAGGCCCCTCCTCCCTCCCTGCTTCATATAATTCAGCTCTGCTGAATAATTGTTTTAGGCTAGTTGTTTTTTTTTTGAGCACCGCTCAGATATTCTTTCTTAATTTTAGACTAGGTAACTAGGCCTAGCTAGTTAACAAAAGCCAGGGACAACCTTTGTCCCTTTATGTTTTGAATGTGATACCCACCCATTCACATTGGTCAGCCCCAGAAGGGTAGGTTCTACTTGGGTTAAACCAGATGTGATTCGCCGGTATAGACGAGTAGAGGGCCCCGCGATGATGTAGGGTATTGGCTACTTAGCGTGGTCAGTGGAGGGGTGGGTCTATTCTTCTTGTAGCCGATAGGGGCCCCCTGCTTGTCTATCAACACTACAAATCTCGTCTTGTTCAGTCAAATAAAAATAAAATAGCCTGATAAAAAAGGCTTTATCAGACTAAGGTAGGGCCCTTACCTTGTGACTTTTTATGGTTCTCTCTTTCCAAGTGCTTTGCTGTTTATTCTGTGAGGATTCTATGTGATCTGTGGAATTGATCATTTTCAGCAAAACACAATGTTCTTGGTATTGTTTGTTTTTGAATGTCTTTTATAGACTTTGCTGGCTGTGTTAGCTGTGTTGTCATATAAAACAGCTCATTGTATGTTTAAAAAAGGTTTTCAAAAAAAGAAAAAAGATCAACCTGACTAAGAGCCCTTTATATTCTCTGAAAGCTAAAAAAATATTATTATATACTGCTGCTCTCTGACATAATATTTTCAAATATGTTTTAGACACACATGGGCAAACTTAGCCATGCAAACTCAGATGAGAAAAACCCCTTGCCACTGGCATACTGAGGTCAACCATATTCAGAGGGGCCACAGTTTGCTATGTTTGGTTTTAAGCCTTTACTCAGTAAAGTGTCAAATATTTTCAAGACCCCAGTGCGATCACAAAATAAAATAAAGTTAGCCCAACTGGAAATTAACACTGTAGGGTTTTTTTTTTGCGTCCAATAGTGGTGTAACCAGTCTCCTAACAATGTAGCCAGCCTACAACTTCAATACTCAGCAGCACATATTTCAACAAAATGGCTTCTGTCAGAGCTAAGGACAAACACATAACATCTAAAGTCATTACAGCCAATAGACAGCCTTGCGCGTGGCGGCGAAGCACTGACCTCCGGCCAACAGGATAATAAATAATAAATAAATATAATAATAAATGACCCTTCGGAGAAACCTGTCCTCAAGGTTTCATGTCCTGCTGGGTAGAGGGTGTTCGGTACAGACACTTCAGAGCTAATCCAGCACTACAAGCGGTCTTCAAGTGGCTAGGAATAGCAGCGGTTAGCATCAAGTCACAGCCCTGCTCCACATAACAGTAATAATAACAGGCTAATAACAGACTAATAACGGGCTGACCTGTCATGTCACAGAGTCATTAAGAGCACTGGAAAGGGGTCAGACCCATTCAAGACCCTAGGCCATGCAATTGACAGTACAACTCCTTTATTCATCAGCGGTATTCAGTTTTTTTATCAATGGAAACGCCCTCGAGCAGGAGCCTGGACACTGTGGAATGTTGCAGAAAAACAGAACAGAATTGAAAGGATGACATTGAATTATTATGACGGCAGGGCCTTTGAGGAGGTGGTTGCGTTTTTTCAGTCATATTGAGCATCTTTTCGTATGATTTTGAAACTGTGCAGCCCCTGGAGCCGGTCTCTCTGATCTCTGTGAGAAGGAGCTGAGTATTCTCTGCTGAGCTGCAGCACTGCAGCAAAGAACTGCCTGAGCTACTCGCAAGTGGTTACTATCGATCAACAAACTGTAGTAACCCCAGCCAGTGCAGGTGGGAGGGGGGGTGGGGTGGAGCTTCTAAATAGTCTGCCCTGATTGGCTGTGCTGTTTTGTGGATGAGACAGAAAAGGATGCTGAGCGGGATAACAGGTGAACCAGCTCATTAATGGTGAGATTTCATTTTGTTAAATGGAACACTGTTATTGCTCTGCTTAAGAAAAACCTTTTGCTTTATCTATATGGCTGCATGTATTTTTACATTAGCACACCTTTATATGGTGACATGTAAACTGATGCGATTCAATCTCAATGTAGGGTAAAAATACAGGGGGAATCTGACTTGATACATTACTGAAAAAAGCAAAGCACCATTATTTGATTTTGTACATAGTTTGCGTGTGTGAGTAGCACAAATGTCGCTTTTTACCTTCTTTGACAGCAGGCATCAGTCTTTAACCATGAATAATTGAAAAAAAGGTTCATATTTTTATTCATGAGTTGAAATATAGTCTCTCAAGTGCCTTTTCTACATTCTATGAATACATTACATAAATCAGTGTCCTAACCATTATTAGTTTTCCCCATTTAAAAGAAGAAATCTCTTGAATGACACAGACTACATTTCACTCATACAGAAATAAATCACAGTGGTAAGATGAGATAAAAAGTCATCACAGAGTTCTTTCATCCAAGCTAAAATAGAATAGCAATGAATAACCAAAGCCAGGTGTGCCTTTGTGCATCTCCTTGTGCAAAACCAAGCCTTGGTAACATGCAGGCAAGCTTACTGCATGGGGACATGTCACTATAAGCTGCTTGGCTCTGCCGAAGATTAAAATAGTCCCATATAATGGTTTCATAATTGTATGCTTCTAAAAGAATTCTCTGACTTTGAATGGTATGAAAAAAAGTGCAAAAAACAAAAAATAAGTCAATCTTATTAAGCATTTCAGTCTAGACATAAAATTATATTTCTATTAGCTATTTGCTCATTTCAAAATAATTTCAAGTCAAGTGAATTTAAGTAATTTAAAACAAGCTAATATTTTTTACTTCGGAGAAGATTTTTTTTTTTTAAAGTCTCATTACCAGACTAAAACACTTGTTAAGACAGACATTTTGTTGCAGTAAAGGAACCATGGCAACGCACATCTAAGTTCCAGTGGAGGCAGAGGGAGTCCAAATGGCTGGTCCAGCTGAAGCAGTCATCTAACAGACAGCTGTATAACATTAGAAGGAGGTTTAAGCAGGGCATGCAAACTTTCTCAAGGCAAATGCAGCAACTGTCTACTCATATATCAGAAGCAATTTTAGGTGCAGAGCTGAAATTGTCCCCCAGTGATTAGAAGAAATGAGTGTGCCTATTTTTGAGGAAATCCAAAGAGAGCTGTAGAAAATGGGGTCAGATTTTTTACATTATCTATTGACTGTTTTTTATTGAAACCCCCTCACAGCCCATGTCAGCCCAAGTGACTGGGCGTGAGAAAGGACAGCGTAGTATTGGATAGGACAGGATCCATCTGTTGATGTTTTATTTTTCAGTGAGATATTTCTGGGGCTGCATAACCTGCAATTTCAGGCAGCTCCTGGATTGGACAAGAATATGACAGTGGTGTACTGTAGGAAATCACCTTAAAATAAAAGGACCAATGCAGACCACTACAACTGTGTATAACTATTTCAGATTTGTTCAATCTGATAATCTGATTTGTCATAACCATTTTATTGTGAAGATATGCCAGATCGGATGGGACACTTCTATGTTCGGTTCTGAAATGTGAGATAGACCAATGAAATTCAGGCAGAATAGAATAGAATAGAATAACTTTTATTTTCCGCTAGGGAACTTCAGTTGTAGTCTCAGCAACAACAAAAAAGACATAGACAGTGGGGCAGACCCACAACACACAAACAAACATATCAAACAAATTTCTTTCTTCCTTTCTTTATTCTCTTCTTCGTTCTCGTTTTCGTTCGTTCGTTTTATTCGTCGTATCGTTTTTTTCCTTTTTTCTTTTGTTCCGTCACTTTTTTTGCTTTCACTTGTCAGTTCAGAGGCAGTTAATTCCGAATATTTCCGCTCCCCGCTCCCGCCTCTTCCCCATGGACCGTTATTTTTCATTGTTATTTTCACATGAACAAAAAAAAAGGGTAAAAAGGTATATTAAGTTTGTATTGCTATCGACATTTTTAGCTTAGCGGGACTTTGTTAGCAGTACAAAAGAAAAAAGAAAGCAGTTAGTTTATTATACGCTTTTATTTTTTTTTCAGTTTTGTTTTTTTTTTTTTTTCTCTACTTCTCCTACACCCAAAGTCAAAGTTTTTTTTTTTTTTTTTGTTTTCGCTGTTTTTTTTTTTTGTTGTCCACAAACCGGGAGTTAGATAAGTTTTATTGCTTATTTTTTTTTTTTTGCTCGATATCGATCGAGCTCCTCTTATATTGCGAGGTTGTGTTTTTTTTTTTTTTTTTGTTTCTCCACTACGGATTATTGTCCGTTTCTAGTGGTGTTCTTACGAACACTTTAAGATTGCCCAACTACTTGCACTTGGATCTCCAACATTCCCATCTCTGTTTCTGACAGAGATCCCTCACAACAAAGACATCCAACAGAATCATTACATCAATCAAGTTAATTAAAGTGCAATACAGCCATGATTTAAAAAATAGTCCCGCTGTCCCGAGATGTCCAGTGTCATCAAGCAGTCCAACACACAAACTCCTCTTCCACGACTCTCCTCCATACGCGCAACGCCGTGGTCTCTCTCCACCGCCGAAACGGAGCACCGAACTGTGTCAATCTTCCCAGTCGTCTCCTCACTCCTCCCCCGCATTATGTTCTTCTTTCCTGGTTGCCTTTTGAAGATTGCCTGCACTCCCGGATCAGTCCTGAGTCCAACATCTTCAACTCCGGTGAAGAGCGATGGTAACTTTGTTGCTGGGGTCTGCAGATCCAACGGACATTCCCGAGCATATGTTGCAAATGCGTCTCCATGGTGACGACCACAAACAAAATTATATCGACTAGACAATTCATCAATATTATCAAAACAAGCAGCAGAAGTGCCCTGAAAAATCTCCCGCCCACTTCCCCGTCCCACTACAGACACACAGAGCATGAAAAAAACAAAGACAAAAGCCCGACACAACAAAACACATTCATATGAACAAACACGAACACGAGAGACAACTGGACGACATGTCACCATGACAGCGCCACGTGACGTAACACAATACAATGGTTGTTTACCTCAAAATATAGTAAACATAAAATAAGCTTTATATAAAATTTTGTGACATGCATAATCAGTAGAGGGATTTCACAAAACTGCTTTTGTTGAATGTCATAGAAAGGTTATTGACAAAACTAGGCATATGCAACAAAAGGCAAGATATGCCTGTTTGTTATTTTCTTCACCTACTCAATACACATCCTTATAGCACTGTATCTAGAATCACAGAACAGTAAGTTCAGTTATTGAACAGTACAACGCAAAAACAGTTCCAGTATGTTACAGAAGAGCAGGCTGTTTTTCAAGAAAGCACCTTGACACAGGTGAGCTGTTGGGGTTTGCTGATTGGTTGAGAGGCTGGCTTTGCTTTTTTTTTTGTCCATTTAATCTGGACAGTAGAGTGAAATGCATGGCTCCAGCCTTCTTGGCAGTAGGCTTTCCCATGAGACCTCTTTGATTTGCCTTCATGCCCTGTGGTGTGAGAGCCAAAATGCCCGCCCTAACTCTCCTTCCCGAGCCTTTCCTTTAAGCCCCATTGAAGTGTTGGTCCTCTGTGAGGCTGCATCATTGTGATGAATCTTACCATGCATACAATATTATGACCCCATCTCTTAGCTCTTTTATTTTTACTCTAATCTACTATTTTCCTTTCTGTTATTTTGCTCTTGACTTTTTTCATTTTTTCATTTTCTTCCTGCTTTGTGATTGGAAGCCTGTGATACCGTGCTTGGGGACCGGCATGTTTTTATCGGGGACAAAGGAACATTTTGGAAATGGAGTTAGCTGTTCCAAATGTCTAGGTTTCCCTTTTCATTGTTGCTAAAACCTCACGATCAAGCCAGCAGCACTCATAATGCGTCAACCAGGTATTGTTGCTCCAAAACCAGCCAGGATTATTGAAAACACTGAACCATCATTAAACTGTGCTGGATTACGGCTCTCTACTTAAAAGTCTCAATGAGGTCATATAGGAAGGCTGGTGCCAACATTCTCCTGTTCTCTGGTTACAGTAATTACTGCTTCGCATCAGGATTGCAGTAGATGGCGTGGTTCTGATTATTTGAGGATGAACCACAGATGTGTATTTGCAAAGACGTTCAGCCTTTTAATACCAATTTAATTCTTTTGTATATTGATCTTCGATTGGTGTTTCTTTACATAAATTTTCCAATGAGTAATGCGGTGAGGTCTTAGAATGGTTAACTGACTAGGGATCGCAATAAAGGCCTTTGAGGCCAAAATATTTATATAAAAAATATATATATTTATCTGAAAAAATACCAAGCTGCTCATGAGATGTTCAAAACAACCAAGCCAAAACAAAAAACTGTCATGTAAGTGCATTAGATACTAGATTCTTACATGGAAATTTCTGGAAATGTTAATGTATTGCACAGTTGAATTTGTTCCTTTCATAATACAAATGAACCACCACTTCCTGAAATTATAAACCCTGGTATTTTCCATTAGGTAAAGTAATACATTTAGCTGGAAGATTAAAATGGTAGAATAGTATTGGTCTGTTACAGAAAACAGTTGGTTTTATTATTTTTCCTCTGTTCTGCATGGCACAGTGTCCTTAGATTAATTATGTTACCGTACACTTGCTACCTTATATTCCAGTTATCTCATTTTCTGGAATCACTGTTCTCATCACTAAAACGTAATTTTTAATGTTTTAAGGCTGAAAATGAAAATGAAAATTTTAAAAATTATAAGAGATAGATCTTATTTTAGTATATTTTAAACAGATATCTCAGGTATTTTTTATAATGTATCTTTGTAGGTGTATTGTGTTTTTTGGCATATTTCTCCTTTTAAAAGGCAGTGGGACTGTTCCAGGAAACAGTTCCTGTTGTTTAGTTTATAATTATGTTTAACCCTATTTTGACATTTTATGACACCTTTTGTGTTTGACAAAACTGACACAAAACTATTGCAATAGCACAATTTTGACACTTTATGTTTCACCTTTTGTGTGTTACCCTTTATTCCTAAATATTATAAATGTGTGATGAAACATGATTTTAGAGCCTAAAGTTAAGTGAAAGTTTGTGAAGTTTTGAAGTTTAAAACCTGTATGAGAATGTGCCCCCAGAAGCACCCACAAGATAAAAAATAAAAAAGGTTGTATATTTTCTTACATCTTATACAGCTACCTTTGTATACAAGGTTGGCACAGGACTTTTGAAAACGTAGCATTATGTTTGTTATAATATTTACTATTTAATCCCAGCAGATAAGGAAAATTGACCCGATTCAGTGTTAAAAAAAGATCATATGAGGGTTAAACAGTCATTTCTAAGTGGTGGTAAGTAAGAAGATTACCCAGAAAACCTGAAAAGTAATCATGCCACTTAATAATCATCTTCATAGCTTCATTCACACCATTTCAAAGTGTTGTATTTCTTCACAGAGCAGTGTGAAGTGTGAAAAGTAGAGAGAACTACATGTCAGAGAATATTTCTTCACACTTATTGATTTTAAATAGGCCTTCTATGCCTTCTTGGTGATATCACACTTTTGTGTTGCAGAAACTCTGGTGTTCTGCACTTTGGTAGCAGGTCACTCTGGATTGACTTGGGTGCTTTTGGTCTTATGATCAGGCTACGTCAGGCTACATGAGTATGTGCTTCTCTCTCTCTCTCTCTTGCTCTCTCTCCAGTGAGTTAGGTAGATAAACTTGTGCCCTGGCTACTCTGCAGGACAAAATATTACATATACAGAGAGAGAGAGAGAGAGAGAGAGAGAGAGAGAGAGAGAACCTGCATGCTGGAACAGATCCCCATCCGAAGGAGGACCGAAAAGGTCGGAGGTATTTGTGTGTTGCTCTGATGGATTGTGGTGGAAAATCCAATTACCTCAGGCTGGGAACTACTGCAATCAACAGGATTAACGTGCAGTAGCACTCATTAGAAGGATAGGAGGTTACTGTCGGGCATTGCTTAGCTGCCTCCAGAGATTCTGGGTTGCAGTTGTTTGTTCAGTTTTCATATCCCAGCAGCACACTGGTAATTAATATTTGGTAACACTTTATTTGACAGTGTCATTACCATGACATAATGCCTGTTATGAAGTGTCATGTCCATTCTTAATTATGTCATACCGTTGTTATGACACAGTCTGCGGTTTGTGTTATGGCACAACTGACATAACCAAAATAGAAGGCTCACTGTGACAGGAGTGTCATGACACTGATTCACCATGACGTTTGAGAGTGACTAGGTCAATTATTACAAACCCCAATTCCAAAAAAATTGGGACAGTATGTAAAATGCACATAAAAACAGAAAGCAGTGATTTGTAAATTCTCTTTTACATATATTTAATTGAAAACAGTACAAAGAAAAGATATTTAATGTTTTACCTATCAACTTTATTGATTTTTGTAAAACATTTTGTTCCAAAAAAGTTGGGACAGGGGCAAAAAAAAGACAGAAATTTAAAAAACACTTGTTTGTTTGGAACATTCCACAGGTGATTCTATCATGACTGGGTATGAAAGGATATCAAAAGACTCGATATCTTATTTTCAAATACAAGCGATACTATAACCTCTCTGCATTTGAATGGATCTATATGGGAATTGGGGGGTTGGACTAGATTAAACTGTAAATTACACAGGAATAGTATGGAACCCATGGTTGGCTAAATGGCTGTATATGTAGTATATGCAGATATGTCCAAATGTGCTCAAATATAGAAAAGATTGACTTAATATTTAAAGTGTATAGTCTAAAAATTAAGGTGGACACTATCAACTTAGATTAAGATGTTCATCAGGAGAATTGTTTGTTTGCTCAGTCTGAGATCAGTATGAGATGCATGAATTGGGTTAAACTGAGACTTATATTAGAATGTGTTGAGATCTTTTTTGAAACTCAAAAAGGGGCTGATTTGAGATGTTTTGGATCATTTTATTTTTAAATGAGAGGCAGGAGACATAAACCATAGGCTCATTTTGGTTTCACATTGATTTCATTGCTGTAGGAGAAACAATGGAGACAGTTTTGAAATCTCTTTTCTGATTTTCTTTTCGTCTGGGCATGCTTCCATTCTCATGATCCTGGGTCAGTTTGAGGCAAAAATGGTAAGATAAATGCAAGAATTGGCCCACCTGAGTGTGTGAATCTCACCCAGTAAACACAGCAGGTGCCCCTGTTCACCAGAATAAAGAGGTCCCTGTTCTTGGGGTGAACTTGAGGGTGTGGGTTGGGGGAGTGGAACTCCCAGCAGGTAGGCCTGTGCCAGTAAGGGTCTTATTCGCCTTTGTATTGGATGGAAGGCTCCGCCTCATGTTAATGTTCTGGGTTTCAGGTTACAAGACCCTGCTGAAAGGCATCTCTGGGAACTTCACTAGCGGAGGTCTGGTGGCCATCATGGGTCCCTCCGGAGCCGGAAAGTCTACCCTCATGAACATTTTGGCAGGTTATCGGTGAGTAAGCTCAGCGGAGGGGAATGCACCGGGGGGGGGGGGGGGTCTATCTGTAGGCACTCAAACTGGAGGTCACAGACAGCGCCCACCTCTATTCAGTATACCTGCTAATAATAATCAACAGCTGGACTCAGTGAATGGCTTTGAAGGAAAACAAATAATTTAATTGCTAATTGTAAGTTATAATGTTATAATTAATTATTAGTCTTGTTTTAATTTGAGCAAGCTTTAGATGGATCATTTTCTGATTTATTTTTCAAACACTGGAATTAAATATACAGTGCCCTCCACTATTATTGGCACCCCTGGTAAAGATGAGTAAAAATGGTTATAAAAAATTAGAAAAATCCAACCTTTAATTTAAGTAAATCTATCATAAAAAAAACAATTATTGGCACCCCTGCATTTATATATAAAATAAAGTAATTTAATTTGGTCGCATATCCTTTGCATGCCATGACTCCCTGATGTCTGTGACCCAACAACATCAAAAGACTTTTATTTTCTGGTACTCTTACAAGTGATACTATAAGGTCTCTGCATTTGAATGGATCTCTATGGGAATTAGGGGGTGGACTAGATTTTTCTGTAAATTATGCTGGAACAGTATGGAATACATGGTTGCTATAATGGCTGTAGATACCATCTGCTTTAACTGAATGAATATCCCTTGGGTTAAAATGGGATCATCATGATATGAACACAGGGGTGCTGAAAAAAATGTATGTCTATTTATTTATTCATCCATTTATTAGAGAGACTGGTATGAAAGGGGAGATCATGATCAACGGACAGCCCCGTGACCTCCGCTCCTTCCGGAAGGTGTCGTGTTACATCATGCAGGATGACATGCTCCTCCCACACCTGACAGTGCAGGAGGCCATGATGGTAAGGTCAGAGAGGTCAGGAGGCCATGATGGTAAAAGCAGACAGGTCAGGAGGCCATGATGGTAAGGGCAGAGAGGTCAGGATGCCTTGATGTTAAGGGCAGAGAGGTCAGGATACCATGATGGTAAAGGCTGAGAGTTCAGGGGGGCATGATGGTAAGGGCCATGATGGTCAGAAGGCCATGATGGTCAGGGCTGAGAGGTCAGGAGGCCATGATGGTAAGGGCCGAGAGGTCAGGAGGCCATGATGGTATGGGCAGAGAGGTCAGGGCATTGGGAAGCGCACTGCAGAAACCGAGCTGGCAGTTTGCAAAAGTGACAGATTAACATTTACCTGTGAGGTGACTGTCTGCCATGGCCTTGAGCATCTTCTTGTCCACAATGATTCCGTTTGGAATGGCATCGTATTTTTAATGCCTGTGCCATGGCTGAAACATCCAATCAAATGCTGCCAGCTGTTACGGTTTTCACTTAGCAGCCCAGCGCTCTTCTCTGCTGTGGGAATGCGCATTAGCCACAGGGGACAGGTGATGCTCACAAGTCATGTAGAAAGGCTACTGTGTGTGGAAGGATACCCATATGGCCATATATAACAACAATCTATATGAACACCTGCATCTCATTCCTGCTTTCAGGTGTCGGCTAACCTTAAACTTCAGGAGAAGGAGGAGGGCCGGAGGGAGATGGTGAGCATCCCACAGCATTCTTAACAATCACTGTCTAAACCTGCCAGATATTGTTACACAGCCTTCATCATTATGAGGGGAGCTACTTCTTACAGCACTAGACTATGGCTCTTAAAGCAGAAGATCTCTGTAAATGGCTCATAGCATAGACAACCTAGCATGGATGGAGAGGGGGTGACCTAGAGGGTGTGGGTCAAGTCCATTTCCATTCACTCAATGCAGGAAATGTATTGAAATTCAATTAATGAATTGACAAAATGGCCATAATGTTCTGTTATAAACCCTGTTATCCTGTCTGCACTGCTTAGAAGTTGTGAAGTCTGGGAAACAGTTGGGGTAACTGATGTTTTTTTTTTCAGGTGAGGGAGATTTTGACTGCCCTGGGGCTGCTGGAGTGCGCCAAAACTCGCACAGCCAACCTGTCCGGGGGACAGAGAAAACGGCTGGCCATCGCCCTGGAGCTGGTTAACAACCCACCTGTCATGTTTTTCGACGAGCCCACAAGGTAAGGCCATATCAGCCTTCTTCAACCACCGCTTGCTCCTCCCCCCCAATATCCCCCAAGCCCACTGTTCCCAACCTACCAGCTCTTCACCATCAGATTTAAGGGAAGATCATAACCCTAAACAATTAAATTTCCTTTCATTCAATTGATTTCATTCAATCATTCAATTAAGAACATTAATTGGAATTTAATGAATTAATCAAAAACACCTCAAAGGACATCATGGACATTTTTCAATTCACAAATGTAATAAATGTTCTGAATTTATTGAATTGAAATGGTAATTACCCTAACCTTAGCGTGGACGCAATAAACATGTATATTTTTGGTGCCTGCAGTGTGTAAAGTGCCTGTGTTCATGCTCAAAGAAAGTCAGGTTACATTTTATCGTCTCTGGCGACGAAAGCATCAGTAAAGTTAAGCCTGATCTAATGGGATTGGAGAAACAATTAATATTTCGTTCTCTGTCCCATAAGACTCGAGATTAGGGGATATGAAGCCACTTCAGAGAGCTGAAGGGTCCCTTTGGCCCCTATTAACGCCCCAAACTCCCTCTCAGCCTGTAACCCCCTGTGGTCTCCCCTCTCCAGCTGAAATAACAAAGTGTGTGCCACTCGAATTCTGAAGAATACATTGTCCAGAGAAGAGTTCTGACTGGCACTTACACAATTATTGTCAGTGTTGTATCATGTTTAAATGGATGTGTTGACGCCAGACATTCAGACCTCCCTTAGGATCCCGTTAGGATTTGTCTGAGCTGATTCTGAGTCATGTGTAAGACCGGTGCTCTGTCTTTCTTCTCAAACTTCAGCTCCATCGCGTCTCCCGTTATCAATACAATAATACGGCGCTTGCAATCCGATCATGCTCATAATCTCGTCTTGAAATGGACATGATAACCTGCACACAGCAAGAGAGAGTCCCAGGGGTTACTAGAGGGCATGCAGAAATACTAGCTCTCTTTGTGTCAGATGGAGCAAAAAGGAGATTAATTGTATTGTCAAGCAAACACGAAGAGCACTTGCCCAGTGTTGAGGAAACAGGTGCATTTGCTCTTTTGCTGTTTTTTAAATCACATGACCAGCTTCTACAGAGCACAACTTTTTTTTATGGCATACAGTTTTCATTTCAGACAACTGCAGAGGCATATTCCACAAAGCAGGATTATTGAGTTAGCTGGATAATTTCACTGCACTGAGCAAAACCGGGAACTTTCCCAAATCTGGAACACGGACAGAAGTAAAAAGATCTGTTCTGGATTTTACTGTGCCATTATCCAGCTAACTCAGTAACCCTGCCTTGTGGAATACCCCCCAGGTATTTTGTGAATAAGAATTGGGTTATTCTAATTTCTTGTGTGTTACCATGCTCTGTGAAATGTAGTCTGTAATGGCGTGCCCTGCTCTTCTCCCCTCTGCTGCAGTGGATTGGACAGCTCGTCCTGCTTCCAGGTGGTGACTCTCATGAAGGCTCTGGCCCAGGGTGGGAGAACCATCATCTGCACCATACACCAGCCCAGCGCCAAGCTGTTCGAGCTCTTTGACAAGGTACACCTCAGAGAATGTATCACCAATGTCACCCTGCTGCAGCGTCTAATGGTGGTGATAATAATAATAATAATAATAATAATAATAATAATAATAATAATCATCATCATCATCATCATCTCTGGTTCTCGATTGGCCCACAGCTCTACGTCCTGAGCCAGGGACAGTGCATCTATCGGGGGAAGGTGTCCAATCTGGTTCCATATCTCAGGGAGTTGGGACTCAACTGTCCAACATACCACAACCCGGCAGACTTTGGTGAGACTGCTGTATCTTATCATCCACATTCTGCCATTAAAGCAGTGACTTCACATCTCGTAAATCAGTTGATATTTTTCAATGTTTTCTCCTTGTTCAAAAAGGCTGTGATATTTATATATAAAGGCTCTCATAAAAATACATTTAATCTTAAAATATAAACTGTGTTTGCTTATTAATTATAGAAAAATACATAAGAACAATTATTTCACGTGTAAAGTATTTGATCTTGATCTCCTTGTTTGATTGGCTGAGGGTTTGTGGGGGAGGAGGCTGCTCTTAAACCTGTGTGCTTTTGGGCTTCACAGTGATGGAGGTGGCATCGGGGGAGTACGGGGAGCAGACAGCCAGGCTGGTAAAGGCCGTGCAGGAGAGAAAATGTGAGAAGGACTACAAGACGGAGATCCACAGGGACAGCCCGCTGAACCCCTTTCTCTGGCACAAACCTTCAGATGAGGTACGGAGTTCATGTACTGATGTGAGGGTTTAGATGAGGTACGGAGTTCATGTACTGATGTGAGGGTTTAGATGAGGTAAGGAGTTCATGTACTGATGTGAGGGTTTAGGTTTGAAACGATGAACCAGATGAGGTACGGAGTTCATGTACTGATGTGAGGGTTTAGGTTTGAAACGATGAACCAGATGAGGTACGGAGTTCATGTACTGATGTGAGGGTTTAGGTTTGAAACGATGAACCAGATGAGGTACGGAGTTCATGTACTGATGTGAGGGTTTAGGTTTGAAACGATGAACCAGATGAGGTACGGAGTTCATGTACTGATGTGAGGGTTTAGGTTTGAAACGATGAACCAAGCGCGACAAAAACAAAACACGATTTACAGAACAAGTCACTCATGAACGTGAGGACCACTAAAGGAGTCTCAGTAGCCAAATAATAAACAACCCACTAACACGGGTGTGGCTCGTAGACACGAGCAGAAAGGTAGCAGATCAGAGAATCCTAAACAGAAATACACAAGCATAAGCTTGAAAATGAGAAAACAAAGAATCACCTTCGGAACGTAGACTATAACGCCCGATAAGAGGTGAAAAATAAATAAATTAAAAATAAACCTCTCGCTCTCAATATAGCAGAGAGTAGAAGAGTAGTAAAGAAACAAAAATAGCGAAAGGAACTATTCCCTAAAGAGCTTCAAGGGCAGCTAAAACCAATCTAATAATGAAAATATAGAGCAGCTATAACCTAACCAACCCTGACTTTGTGAAGGCACGAAATGACAAAGAAGCACTAGGAAGCGGAAGTGAGGGGCTTAAATACCTAGCAGGTAATAGGACAGGTGAAACTAATGAGAAGCGGGGAGAATAAAACCCCAAACCGGAACGTGGAAAAAATCTGATATACTGCTAACCGGAGAGAGAGGACGAGAACCGTAGCGAAACAGAAAAAAATAGCCACGGACCATGACATTAACCCCTGTGAAACTGTTAATGTCATGGTCCGTGTGCTCATTAACCCCTGTGAAACTGTTTGCCTGGGTCAAATATATCCAGGACATTATTTGGACTTTAAAGTAATACAGAAATAAAATTTATGCAAAAATACTCAATGTATATTATCTTAATCTGAATTCCAAGCAATATAAACAATGTACTGTGTATGGTAACGTGGTTGGTATTTACCTCTGCTAGATCACATTTAAAAATTAAGGTGTCAGAAATTTATTGTGATAAAAATCCAGTATAATGACAGCATGGGGAACATGTTTACCTGTGAAAATTTTAAATAAAACAAATGATTTTCATGCATTTGCTTATTGAAATTTAGTGTTTTGAATTTACATTCTCAGTTATTTTTCATCTTTATCTTATTATATTTTAAAAAACACATATATGCAAAAACACATAAAGCAAATACACATGATAAACCACATATAGAAACACAAAACAGTCACAAACCAAATTTACACTGGTTTAGTGTATTAAAATACATCTCTCAAAAGTTAAAGTTTAAAACAGGTCAATTTGGCCCAAACCGAACACAAGGGTTAAACATTCACGTACAGACAGCAGATGGTTTGTTCTGATTTGTTATAAATTTAGCGGGCACTATGTCACACAGAGGAGTGATTGGTCTGACAGGTTTGTTTGGTTCAGGGGTTCTGAATTGGTTTTTGAGCCCCCTGGCCCGTACACACTGGGTGCTGACATGTCCTCCTCATCATCTCAGGACTGCTCTGGTGAGGGCTGCCACAGCTTCTCTGCCAGCTGCCTGACTCAGTTCAGCATCCTGTTCAAGAGGACGTTCCTCAGCATCATGCGCGACTCGGTAAGAAAGCGCCACCTGCTGGACAAAACTACACAGTGCGCCTGGCTACATCTCTCTAAAATGGCCGGGAAAACACCACACGGTCATCAGTTGAAAATAGCGTGGCAGCTCTTAGCATTAGCCAAACTGATTGTAATCAGTTAGTAATAACTAAAGGGACTGTGAGCTCATGGTATCAATAATGAAGGTGTGGGGCTTTTTATACTGAACTAATTTATTCATGCAAGACCAAGACCATGCCTGGTATTTCTTGTTAGTGAGAACTCATTGAACCCTTGAAAAAAAATTGTTCAGTGTTAAGCTGTCAGCTTGCCCAACCACTTTCTTTGGGTGAGGAGCCTACTGCATTTACAATTAATTTCAGTTAAGGGAAAAAATGGGCAGATCTATTCAATTTTTTATATTAAATAACACGTGGCTGCCTCCATTAGCTAAGTTAGAGTTAGATATGGCTTCATTATGTAATGTCATGTGACAGACACTACAGAACAGCTTACACGATTTCAGCATTATCCACTGAGGAATATATTATTCCACCTTTGGAATTTTGTTAACCTAGTGAAGCATCAGCAGTTCCGCTATCCAGATACAGTGCAGTCCCTGTGGTCCAATGCCGTGACTGATTCCCACAGTTTACTGTACCTCAATGTTATATCATTTATTTTTTCAGTTGAATTTTCTAGAAATGATTGGCAAACAGCAATATTTTTCTAGCTTTTCTGCCTCCATGGGAAATAAAGCAGTAGGTCAGAGCAGGTTCTGATCCCTCGTTTCTTGTCTCCTCGTCAGGTCCTTACGCACCTGCGCATCACCTCCCACATCGGGATAGGCATCCTGATCGGACTCCTCTACCTGGGGATCGGCAACGAGGCCAAAAAAGTGCTCAGCAACTCCGGCTTCCTGTTCTTCACCATGCTGTTCCTCATGTTCGCCGCCCTCATGCCCACTGTGCTCACCTGTGAGTACAACCCGCCGGGTGATGTCATCGGTGATGGTGATGTCATAGCTGGCCCGACCCATGTTTGATCTGAGAAGCTGAAGATGCCTCTCTTTCTCCCTGTCTGCTCTAGTTCCTCTGGAGATGGGCGTGTTCCTGAGGGAGCACCTGAACTACTGGTACAGCCTGAAGGCCTACTACCTGGCCAAGACCATGGCTGATGTTCCCTTCCAGGTAGACTTACACAATTTTGTCTATAGAAAGTGCCGTTTTTAGTGCAAGAAGGTGCAGTATGTAGGGCTGCCGGCTCTCAAGCCATATCAAGCCATTATCCGTAGATGGAGGGGGGATCAATCCCCGCCACGACACATTTACTGTAAATTCAGCTGTGTTCCATGCTGTGTTACCTGTTCTTTCTACCTGTGCGAATAAGGCAGACTCCTGCTCCCCTTTCAAAATATATACAGTATACATGTATTTATGTATTTTAAAGAATGTTGGGTATGTGACTGCCCTATTAGAGAAGAAATATGTTTGTATAGGGGATGTTATGGGCTAATAGGAATGTGATGTGATATGGTGATTTCAGTGTTGTTTGAAAAATAAATGTTTTTTTTTCTCATAAAAGCATTTGCATATCCAATAAAAGATACTTTTAAAAATAAATTTAAAAAAAGAAGGGCCATCCAGGTTGTCCCGTACTACAACCTTCTTCCTGCAGAAATTATGTGAGGAGAGCAATGGAACAGATGGGAACATATACATTTTAGAAAGCAATGTGGCTGCTCACTGCCTGAAAAGAGCCATGTGCCTTGATTTAGACAAATCCCCCAGTAGCATTGCATATCTAGGCTTTGCAAAGGCAGAACCTCTATGCGTCTAATTTTACCTTTTCCCTCCCAGAAGACATAGGAATGCAGTGGAAAGTTTGGTATAAAGATTTTATTCAATCTGGTGTAACAGTATTTCTTGCTGTCCAACAGTTCAAGTTACTGGACTAGGTGTACTCCCATAACTGTCAGTATTCAGCCATCACAGCCACAAACCTTAAATACAGCATTAACCACGTGACCTTTATTTTATATTATGTTGCATTGCATTGTGTCATCTTGCTACAGCAAATACATTTGGGGAAGCAGCAAAAAAAATCTCTACACTGGCTTCTCTTTTGGTGCTTAGTGTCTTTTAAAATCCTGATGAAATTCTTTCAGATGCTTACGAAGGTCAAATAGACTGATGAAACAACGGTTTGTTTATTAACATAGTCACCAGTCACTTGTTTATTCCGCGCACCTGGACGTGACGACAGTGTGTGGACTGTGCCTATAACCCCTTCTCTCTCTCTCCCCCCCCGCGCAGGTGGTGTTCCCCGTGGTGTACTGCAGCATTGTGTACTGGATGACCTCACAGCCTGCAGACGCTGCGCGTTTCCTCCTCTTTGTGTCCTTGGGGGTCATGACCTCGCTGGTGGCCCAGTCACTCGGGCTGCTGATAGGAGCAGCGTCCACTTCGCTACAGGTGAGATGTCAAGCAGCGCATCTCCAGCAATCTGGATGGCTGTTGCAGTACAGTATGTTTGTGTGTATTTACCGTAAATACAGAGCAGTGTATCGCATCAAAATGGGTCTATTTCCTTAATGGAGTTATTTAAGGTACATAACCAGCGTAACTGGGTCAGCTCTTTTGTCTTTAAGCGGTGGTTGCAAGAGTATATATAGAGCTTAAATCTTTTTCAGGGATACTACTCCAATTACTATATTTTAGTGTTTAGTATTATTATTATTATTCATTCTCATTCTTGTTTGCTACTTACACTTGTCAGTGACTTTCTGTGCACCTTCAGGCTCAGCAATAATTGTGAATAGAAATGTAGTGTTTGTACAGATCTATACCATGAACGGATTCCAGTAGAGTGGCATGTGATGTAGACACCTCTTGGTACATGCTATCAAAAGTCCTTTTCACATCTGTCATTGATGTAACGATGCGATATGTTTCAGGTGGCGACGTTTGTTGGTCCGGTGACTGCCATTCCTGTGCTGCTGTTTTCTGGATTCTTTGTCAGTTTTGACACCATACCCAAGTACCTCCAATGGCTATCCTACATATCCTATGTCAGGCAAGTGGACTAGGTCTTTTTTGTAGTCAAATTAATTTGCATCATCCCATTAAGAGAAGTGGTTTTGTAAAAACTAGAAATCTCAACCATGAACAAAATAGAGTTTTTAATCTACTTTATGTCAAAATAGTCAAAGTATATATATTTTATATTATATTTCCACATAATTTCTGCAACTTATGAAAAATGTGTTGGACAAACTATGCATATTGACATATAAATGCTACAATATGTGCTTAAAGTACATAAAAATAGCCATCTTGATGATACTATAACATAATATATCTATGGTACAAGGACATTCAGAACAAACTTCCTCTTTCCTATGATTGTACATTTTCATTTGAAAAATTTTGCACTGAGAATTCCCTGGCATCTGCTGGAGTGTTTTCAGAATTTACTCACATCAAGAGAGTTGCAGTATATTCTCTTGAGACCCAGCAGAAAAAAGGCTTAAGTATTAAGCAGAAAAAAGGCTTAAGTATTCAAAATTTTCTGACATTATACAAGCGTCTTGGTTCACCAAAACATATCAAATATTTTCAATTTTTTTAAAAATTATATTTATATTGAATGTTCCTTGTAGTGTAGGTTTCAGCATAGTGGTTCTACAGATTAAGGCCAAAGACTCCTATGGGTATATAACAGTATTTCATAAATATATTTGAGCAGGCCTGGGAGTAGTTTCGTGGGGTTTAAAGCAGCTTTTTCCTCCCTTCAGGTACGGGTTCGAGGGTCTGATCCTGTCCATCTACGGGCTGGACCGCGCGGACCTGCACTGCGACGAAGACGACACATGCCACTTTCAGAAATCTGAAGCGATCCTCCGGGAGCTGGACGTGGAGGGCGCCAAGCTCTACATGGACTTCCTCATCCTGGGTGTCTTCTTCGTCACGCTCCGCATCATCGCTTACTTCATCCTGCGCTACAAGATCAGCGCGGAGAGGTAGACTGTCTCAGGGGCCTGGGAGTCCCCAAGCACTGCAGCCGCCCTGGGCCCTGGAGAGATCCGTCACTCCAGATGAGGGCCAGCCCACACCATACATACAGGCCCCATATTCTAATCTGTAAAGTAAAGGCAAAAAAATAACCATGTACAAGCCCATACCTACGTGCGTGTGTTTGAGCGTGTGTTTGAGCGTGTGTGCGTTTGCGCCTGCCTTCCTCACCAGGAAGTAACTGAACAAAGCAAAGGGATAAAGCAGTCGTCCTGAAAACTATGCTTTCCCTGCGCAGGTTTCCTGGATGAGAATTATCCGCCAATGTGTTCTGGTCTGAAAGATTTGCAGGCGCATTAGTTCTTGATATGCGACGTCTAGATTTGTCACAAGTAACATGGTTGCAACATTTATATAAAGCTTGTTCTGAATGGGGGAAAAGAGCATGTTTTCTTATGCCAGTCTTGCTGAATTGCTGAGTGTCAATGAGAGTTGAAACTCAAATTTTAAAAGGTTTCCTGGGCTAATATGGAACACACAAGGACAGAAATGACACTCCTAATGCATAGGCATTTCAGCCAGAATGTGGTTAGTACCCTGAGTGGAACAGTTGGTGGTACACTAGCCTGCTTATGGGAAGACCAGGGTTTTTAGCTCAAATTGCCTTACATTTGGAGTGCCATTTCCATCTATGCATCTGGTCGAGTGCTTCTCTGCATTGGTCCACAGTAGTGTACAGTTGAGTAGCCTCCCTGTAGAGAATCTGGCTTCGCAGTGTGATCAGGGTGGGCAACTGTTCTGCTAAACGCTAAACCTGCTAACACAAAACAAGTAGTGTGGCTGGGCACCAGGCTCCCATACTTTATATTGCCAAGAGCTGGTCTCTTTGTGCATTTTTTTTTAGGATTGCCAGATATATCTGTCTTTGTCGGCATGGACAGTGCCATCCAATGAAGACTTGCCACGTCCTCTTTTAATTGGTTGTTCCTGCAAACATAAGATGAATCCTTGGCAGCTTGTTTGTGTGAAATGAACATCAATACATTTGTCCATAATTGGGTCTGATCGCACATGCAGTATTGTATTGAAAATGTGTTCAGTGAAGCAGGGAAACTGACATGTCTCTGTGTTGAAAATTGTTTTACAGTATCTATTGGGTAAAAAAATCAGGTTTGTTTTCATTTGTGATATGCCTGTTCCAAACTGCCTTTAATTACCCACAATTCTTCATTCTGATTATGCTATAAACTGATTCAACACTCATTATGCCAGATGACTCTATTTTATTTTCTGTACGAAAGCATCAAACTGCAAAATGTTTTTCAGCATACAAATGCTTCTGCATGTTGCATACTGTAAAACTGCTATTCCTCTGTGCTCAGGACTGCAGTTTGAATTGTTACAATAAAGCATGTATGACTTCTTTGACTCCAAGGACATGCCACTCATCACAGTATATGTATATCTCTCGGTCAATAATTACCAAAAAATAAATCAATAAAATGGACAGAATTATTAGGACGTACTGTATGTAATGAATATAATTCTTTACTATTTTTGTAAGAGCTTTTGTGTGCCCAAAAATGACGAGATCATTCCTTGTTGTCTATAATACAAAAACAACTTAATTGATAATTCAACATAAATGGTTAAACTTCTGTTTAAAATGGCATAAAATAGTATATATATATATGATGTAATATGGATATTTACTTTTTTAGGTCTTGAGGGAACTTACAGTATAATTGTTGGGGGGGAAACTGTTTACACTGATAAATGAAGCAAAATCAATGCAAAGTTGTTCTTTTTTTAGTTGAAATGGACTATTGTGATCTTTGTTAAATGTTAATGTTTTTTCTCGCTGTGAGTGATATATTTGAATTTCTGGAGAATATATGCTTTAATGTCACATATATGAAATGTTCTTCTCCTTTGACTTGTTTTACACTGCATCCCCAGTTTGGCTTTGAAGCACATTCCAAACTCTCTTTTAGAGTGTAACTATTCTACTACAATGCAGGGCATTATAAAGAAAAAATACTACTTATGTTATTTCCTGTCTGTTTTTGTTTGTTTGTTTGTATATGAAATTACTTTAAATGCTTTGCTATGCCATTGCAAAATACAGTCAATTTGCAAAAATTTCTAAAAACATGTTTTCACTTTGTCATTATGGGCTATTTTGTGTAGAATTTTGAGACAAAAAATGAACTCAATCTATGGTAGAATATGTCTGTAATGTAATAAAACGTGGAGAAGGTGAAAGGGGTGGGAAGACTTTCCGGCTTGACTGTATATAGTTTTCTGCACTTTCATTTGTTTCTAGGAACTACATTCTGGGAGCTCAGAAATGCTAAAGTTTATATTTAGGCCATAAAAATGCTGAATGTTGGAAAAAGAACAATGTATTTAAATGTTATAGAAATTAATAAAGTTGCAATATTTTCCAAACTGCCAAATGTTGATTGAGTGATAATTAGCCATATCATCTTGTGACTGTCTGAAGCTAAGTAGTGCTGGGCTTAGTTACTTGGGAGACCAAGTGGAAGATGGACTGTATCCAGTAACATTCATTGCAAACGCAGGGGGTTAATTGCAGTGAGCTTAGCTAAAGTTTAAACACCTAGACCACAGAAATGCATTACAACTGGAACAGCTCATCCTTATTTCACAGGTTTTGATAGCTGTTCCAGTTGTAGGCTACTGCAATTCTGTGATCTAGTGGTTTAAACCTGAATTGGCTGAATACTTCCATGATGTATGGTGTGTGTGAGAGATATAGTTAAATGCATAAGTATTGTGATAGTGAAACAATTTTTGCTTACTCCAGCACATTGTATTTTAACTAAAACAATGAATATGAAGTTAACGTGCAGATTGTGGGCTTTAATTTTAGGGTACTTACATCCATATTGGGTGATCCGTGTAGGAATTAGACATTTGGATGCATAGTATACAAAGTAATTGGACAAATTAACATAATCTTAAATAGTCATATTTAGTACTTGGTGGCAGATCCGTTGCATTCGATGACTGCCTGAAGTCTGCAACCCATCGACATCATGAAGTCTGCCTACTGCAGCCATCTTCAGTTCCTGTTTGTTTCTGGGGCGTTTTGCCTTCAGTCTTGTCTCGTTCAATTGGATTCAGAATGTGCAATTCAGTATATTTAGCAAGGTAAAGCGCCGTCCAATGAGTTTTGGATTTTTCTGTACACTTTAGAATGTATTCTGTTGCTGCCGCCAGCAGTCATCAATAAAGACAAGCGAGACAGTTACCCCTATAAGCCATGGAAGCATGTAAATTATGGTCACAAGCTTTATGCCTGTAAAGTTAACCTATGTTTGGAATTAAATGGTGCGTAGCCTACTATTTATATCGGGTGCCCACGATTCATTCACTGCAGTGCACTAAACGTAACTAGCTACCTAAACATAGGTTTAGAAATTGATCATATGATATAATTGACATGCACTTTTCGGTGAATAAGCAAATAAACTATACAAATAAATTATATAAGTGCAACAATTGATACACTTAAACGAATACCATTCGCTTGCACTAAAATAAAGTCAGCAGTTGTGCCGACGATGACGACTCCAACATTCTAGTGGTTCACTTTCTATGGTGGTGCCTTCAAGTAATATAGCCATTTCCTGTTCCGCTGTGTCGTGACGTCATAGAAATGCGCCAAATGTGTGTTTCTCTCGTCTCCATGCTGTTTCGCTTATCTGTATTCGTACCCCTAGATTTCTTCTGCACTTGAGCAACATGACTGGAGAATCGCAAGGCAAACGTCCATCTGTTTTTCCTTCCAAGAAAAAGACAGGGAAGAAAAATGACACACAAGATCCCGTTAAAAATTTTGAGAAATGGAAGAAAAAATACAACAAGACAAAAGTCCGCGTTAAACACGAGAAAAAACAAAATAAAAAGCCCGAATGGCAGATCGAAAGGGAAAACATAAAGAGGCTGGTGGATAAATACTCCGAGGTAATGTGACTACAACAGTAGCTGTTGCCTTTCGAACTTTAATAAGCGGTATTGTATACTGTCTGGGCAGTTTGTAGCAATCTATTCAAGAGCGTCCGACCGTCACTAATTTAGTAGTTATTTAGTGCTGCTTGCTAGCTATTGCTTGACATCAATATTGAATACCTGCATAGGCCTGTGATGTAAAGTGTCCAAACTAATTTATGTTCCAGATAAATATCAAGGAGGCTGTGAAGTTCTCAGATTTTCCTCTCTCAAAGAAGACACTCAGAGGTTTGTAAACGATACTTTATTGTTCATCTTCACCGTTTATTTTAGGTTTTTGTAGCTACTGTAAAGGTGGCAAGAAATATTTTCCTTCTTTGCGTCTGAAACGGTAATTGAGAAAGCTGTTATCGTGCAAAATGTTGGGTATGTAGCAGTAAATTGAAGTCCAAATCCAGCAGAATTTTAACCATTGAACCGTAAAAGTTTTTACCTGCACGTCGTTATGAATTCAAGTAGCCTCACAATTTTGTGATGGTATTAATCAGTTGTATATTTTCCTGTTTCATATTTAATAGTTGAATCAAAAAACACCTGTGGTGTGTATGTGCGAAAATAATTTACATCTGTATAGGTTGATGTACTGTGCCAGACAGTTATGCAGTGGGGATGGAAAGTATTCGGGCAGTGACACAGTTCTTGTTGTTTTAGCTCTGTACTCCAGAACATTGGATTTGAAATGGAACAGTGACTATGAGGTTAAAGTGCAGACTCATCTTAAATTTTACGTTTTTTTCATCCATATCGGGTGAACCGTGTAGCAATTGTAGCTTTTTATACACACCCCCCCCCCCAAGGGTCTGAGGTATCACTCATTTCGCTATTGAACTCTATGGAAAGATAAGTCACGATAAACAACTCTTAAAGTGAATCATCCATATCTACTGCATATCTGGCAGCAGAGTGATGGTTTGAGGCTCATTTGATACCTCAGACCCTTGATGACTTACAGCCATTTAGCCAACCATGTGATCCGTGCTGTTCCAGCGTAATTTACAGCTTAATCTTGCCCCCACCCCTGATTCCCATAGAGATCCATTCAAATGCGGAGAGGTTATATTATCGCTTGTAACTGAGTACCAGAAAATAAGATGACAAGAGTCTTTTGATGTTGTTGGGTCACAGACATCAGAAAGTCATGGTATGCAAAGCATATGCAACCAAATATTAGATGATGACTTTATTTAAGTTCATGTTCATTTGTCCAATTACTTTTCGTCCCCTAACATGGGGGGGACTGTGTATAAAAAGGCTACAATTGCTACACGGTTCACCCGATATCAATGTACCCTTAGCCTCATAGTCACTGTTCCATTTCAAATCCAGTGTTCAGGAGTACGGAGCCAAAAGAACAAAAATTGTGTCGCTGCCCAAATACTTTCCGTCCCCACTGTATATCAGCCAGGCTTGTAAGAGTCTGGTTTATTCTTCATTTGTTCATCGATGGAGTTAATTTTTTAATGCTAATGACATTTTATGGGAAATGTGCAATGGATGTTTATTTCCAGGAGATATATTTGTCATGAGATGACAGTGATGTACAGGAGCAGTATTGTTTCAGAGCACAGATTGAGGTGACTTTTGACACTTGTGTTCACAGCGTTGATGGAGGCACAGTATCGACAGCCTACAGAAATCCAACGGCAGACTATTGGGTTTGCCCTGCAGGGGAAAGATGTGCTAGGTGCAGCTAAAACTGGTTCTGGAAAAACCCTGGCCTTTCTCCTCCCTGTGAGTTTTCTGTTTATTTTTATTTTGGTACTATAACTACACTACTGGACAAATGTCTTGGTACACTCACAATTTTCAAACAACCAGAGATAAAAAATAATAATAATAATTTTACAAAAAAAAAGAAGAATTTTAGATTGAATAAAAATGAGCACCGTTTACAGTAATAACTGCTGAGCAGTCATATTGTTCTGAGGTTCCCACAGATGTGCTGCACTTCTGGGTTGCTTCTCTTTGACCTTTCTGTCCAATTTGTCCCAAGCTAGATTGATTCTCTTTTTTGAAAATAGAAACAATTTGTTCACCTGTTTATTTAGCCCAATATGGCTTTTTCTATTAACTCCAAAATGTATGCCATTATCCTGTCAGGTAAAAGATTATTTGAAACTTCTGACTATTCACTACAAAAGTTAAACTGCTTAAATGACACTTAAAAACAGAGTATTAAACACACGTAAAGTGCAGTAAAACCTTTGAGTGGTAGTGTATATAACTGTGTTATACGTATGTAGCACGAGAAGCTATTTTAGGTGAGAGGCAGAGAGGATAGAAGGATTGTATGTTGATCTGAGTATCTGGTGAGTCTAAAGAATCTGTGATCCTGTACAGGTGCTGGAGTGTCTGTACCGGCAGCAGTGGACGGCGGAGGACGGCCTCGGCGCGCTCATCATCTCACCCACACGGGAGCTGGCCTACCAGACCTTTGAGGTGCTGCGCAAAGTGGGCAAGAACCACGAGTTCTCCGCCGGCCTTATCATCGGAGGGAAGGTGTGTTTAACGGCTTTTTGCCCTTAAGGAGGGGGCGTCCTGGTGTGGGACGTGTGCTGGTGCAAGGTTTTAATCCAGTCAATTCCAGTGGTTCAGTGAGTTTGTTTAGTTTTTAAATCATACAATAATTGATGTTGGTGTACGACCATAGGGCATTGGCTTCATTTGGGTTTCATAATCTATTTCATAATATATCTGATTGATTGAATTATAGGGCAAGTTAAGTGTGTACACATTATACTGATATAAGAATGATACGCTGATATAAGAATGCCCCTTACTTTGCTACTTTCTATCATTGTGCCCTTTCTGATAATGGAATGATTCACTTGTATAGAAGAGGGCAAAGCTCATGACTGAAGACTAGTATGCATATTGTTCTGGGATTGCCCTGTGTGGAGCTAGTCTGAAGTATACTTAGTACTGGTTAGATGACCAAATGTAAAATGTAAATCAAAAGCAGCTGTTGTAGAGCTTGATTTTTGCAAGGGGTTTTTTTCTTTTTATTTGAGTGTCGACGGAGCCAAACTCTGTTAAAAGTTATCACTGTGTGTGGGGCATGTGACAGATACAGTGAGTCTGTATTGTAAGAGGCTTTCATGGAACACTAAAGCTGTTTTGCAGCCATGAATTGGGCCAGCTCCCAGAAATTTCAGTAACAAGAAGGGAGCAAAAGACACATTAATCTCCATCACTGTACCCGCAACACCTACATTTTACATTTTGGGTGTTTAGCGGACGCTCTTATCCAGACCCTTTTTTTTTGTTGTTGTTAACAAACAACCCATTTATAACGCTCAGTTTTTAATAAAGCAGGTTAAGTACCTTGCTCAAGGTTACAAAGGCAATGCCTCACCTGAGAATAAAACCCGCAGCCTCTTAAGTCTCAAGCCCAGCTCCCTAACATAACGCCGCATGGTTTCCTGCAGGATCTGCAGCACGAATCGGAGAGGATCCACCGCACAAACGTCATCATCTGCACCCCGGGACGCCTGCTCCAGCATATGGACGAGACCTCCACCTTCCACGCCTCCAACCTGCACATTCTGGGTAATGGGCCGGGGGGGTTAAATGCCACAAATTGGGGCCCATGTGGCTGTAGATCCTCGTGTTACGTTTCTTTTCATTTCCATTTAAGCTTAGATTTTTCTTTTGTACGTATGTTGGTATGATATTGTGCTGTACAGCTCAGGATAAAGGGAGACCCTGTCTTCCTCTGTGGTGCTTATTATTAC
This sequence comes from Ilyophis sp. 1 JC-2022, assembly GCA_022702515.1. Lineage (NCBI taxonomy): Eukaryota > Metazoa > Chordata > Actinopteri > Anguilliformes > Synaphobranchidae > Ilyophis > Ilyophis sp. 1 JC-2022. Next base: position 65,370,109 of record CM040401.1, on the reverse strand, counting down.
CCTCTAAGTCAGTCCTAAGTCAATACAGGCAAAACTGTGTGGAAAATTACAGACTTGGTAATAATAGATTTTCACTTGGAGATAAATAAAACTAAAAAGCTTTGCTGGTTCCATCAATTTAAAAAAAGGAAGGTGCGCGTGCGTGCATGGACTCCATATGCAGTGATGCAAGCCTGCAAACTCAGTGGCCCCTTGTTCTGCCACATTTAATGTGTGTTAAATGCAGGTGCAGTTTAGTGGGCTGGATGTGCTTCATAGTTCTTGTCCATAATCTATTTGTTTGTAAATGAACCCTCTCCCCTCACCTGCAGTTCTGGACGAAGCGGACCGGATTCTGGACATGGGGTTCGCCGACACCATGAACGCCATTGTGGAAAACCTGCCGAAGACCCGGCAGACCCTCCTCTTCTCCGCCACACAAACTAAATCTGTGAAAGACCTGGCCAGACTCAGCTTGAAGGACCCCGAATATGTCTGGGTCCACGAGAAGGCCAAGTTTAGGTGAGGTCGCCGCGTCTACAGCAGAACCAGTACGTTTTCATAACTGCTTGAGGAAGGATAATCAAAACATGTCTGTGAACATGTGAACACCCTTCAAAGGTTTTGCTGGCTGTTGAATTCTGTAGCAGCAGCAACATTGGATTTCTATTTGACTTGGCTGGCCCAGTGAAGTGAAATGTTATTTATGATGGTACCTGCTGTATGGCATGTTTATTTTGGTGCAGGGATAATATTTTTAATGATTACACACCGAGACTAATTCTGTAATAAGCGATGCGATGACCACACAAGCATTTTTACGATTTAAATTTAAAATTTAAAATTTAAATTTCTTAAACGACATTCTAAAGCCGTACCTCAGCTACATTCTCTGAGGTGTTTTTAATATTTGGAAGAATAGGCGATATCGCGTGGCATGTTGCTGTGCAGATGGCCTCTGAAAGTGCAGGGGATTGCTTTCTGTATCTTTAAGCAGTTGTTTAGGAAATAGCAGCGGCAGGTGATTTATCAAGCAGACTGGTGAAATTCACATTGATAAATCTCATATTTTTCTCTGAAAAGAAGCTTTGCGGCTGAGCTTTTGCCTCTCTTTGGGATCCTCATTTGTCATCGATGACAGGTATTTAAGTGCCGGCAAAGCACCTCTCCGAATGCCATCTGCATCGGCTTATATCAGCAACCGCATTGCCGAGCAGACTGTGGTTTTATCACAGGAAAGCAACACTGTCCCATTGCCAGGCTACCATATTTTTAAACACAAGTTTTCCAAGGGTCTAAAACCTTTTTAGGGATCTTTTTGAGTTGTGGAGACTTTGTCATTTGGAAGCTGGCTTAGGAAGACATGGAAAAGGTAAATGCATTATTTTTTAAATTATTATTGTGTTAATATTAAAAATGAAGCAAGAAAAGAAGTGAATGGTTAATCCCTGAGAGGCTTGTCTGCAGGGGTCATTAGAGTGCCGCTGAAGCTGAGTTTATGCCAGATGAGTGAGACTTGCCTGTGGAGAGCCATAGGGTTTGCAGGGATGTGCCGTTGCTCAAGACAGCTTCTGATGAGTAAAAGCAGCCGAATATAAAGTGAACCCGCCTCACCTGGTTTCTCAGCTTTGAATCAGTGGCTGAGTTTAAGGTGAAGACAAACACCAGCCATCAGACAACTCCAAGGGCAATGAGCTCCACTGTTTTGGGGGATTCAGTGGGGGGGTGGGGTTCTGCAGATTGATTGGTTCTTGGGTCCCTAGGGGAGAGTCACCATAGGACAAATGATGGAGGTTTTTTAAATTTCCTTTCCTGACATGTCCTGAATTGTCTGCGTGTGCTCCAACACTCTCCCACGCCATCGTCTCTCTGCCTGGCGGGTGGCCTAATTGGCCAGTTGATTGATGGGCAGCCCTGCTCTCTGTGGGCATTGGTGCTCAGGTTAGATTAGACCAAAATCTTTTTTTAACTGATCTGCCATCTTACTGTTCTTTTCCATTTGCTAATCCTGGGAAAGTCTTCCATCTTGCTTACGTTACATATATAATATTAAACCCGTGATTTCTGTGCTTGTGGATAATGTGAGCAGCGTTGGTTTGACTGATCGGAGGGGCACTATGTCAGAATGGCTTCCCATTGTCCCTCCCTGTTCTCTGCTCTTTCATCATGCTTGTGTGTCAGTTATTATTCAGCTGTCTTATGACACACGCTCTTAATTCCACATGTCTGTGACTGTGTGTGTGTGTGTGTGTGTGTGTGTGTGTGTGTGTGTGTGTGTGTGTGTGCGCGCGCGCTTCCATTTCTGCATGTGTGTGAGCAGGAAAGCGGTAGAGGGGGCAATGGTGAAGTGGGGGTATTAATAGTTTTTCAGGGGAGTGCTCTTGGTACCGCGGAGGCATAGTGACCTGTGCCTCTTGCTGTGTGTGACCCCCAGCACTCCGGCCACACTGGAGCAGAACTACGTGGTGTGTGAGCTGCAGCAGAAGGTCAACATGCTCTTCTCCTTCATCAAGAGTCACCTGCAGAAGAAGCTCATCGTCTTCTTCGCCTGCTGCAAGGAGGTGCCTACACTCGTGTGCACATGTACACACACGCCCATGCACATGTACACACACATACTTGCCCCCCCCCCCCCTTTTTCCACGAGACAGTGATCCTAAGCATACCTCAAAACAACTGAAATTGTTAACAAAATTGTCTACAAAACTTCCAGACATGAACCAATGAAAAAAAATAAAAAAGTGTGGTTTGAACAGAAGAGGGCAGTCCACACACTGGATCTTGGCTACACAAAGTCTGCAGTGCAAGGGTGCCAGTAATTGTGGTGCCTATCTTTGCGGGAAATATAATTATTACTTTAAAAAATACATGAATAAATAAAAACTTTATATGTCATATGTACTAATCATATAAAAATAATATAATTTTTTGATATTTTCAGCAAACAATGCAGCTCAATAACTGTTTATTTTATACAGGCTTTATCAAGGGGAATAAGTTTGGACGGCACTGTATGTACACACTTCACAAACGCACACGCACACGCGCGCGCGTGTATATGCTATACATACACATATTACACACACAGATACTGCATGGGCTGGAAGCAGGTTATTCAATCTGAAACAAAAAGGGCTACAGATCTTTTTGACTTTGTTATATTGTATGAATGGCAACAAACAGTACCTGAAAACAGTCACCGCTGCTTACAGTGTTCTTGCTTAAAGCGCTTACGGCAATGTGACTGTGCAGTACGCAGAGAGCGCAATAAAGCTAACTTTCTGTTGTAAGGATATCCCTGGGGTTTCTTAAAAACAGAAGCAAAATCGCTTTCATTTTTGCTTTAAGATATCTGCCAGCGCAAGCCTGCTGCTCGGCAAGCCTTACGCACCTGTATGAACAGCTTGTATTACACACATTACATTATGGGCATTTAGCAGAGCCTCTTATCTAGAGCGACTTGCACAACTTTCTCATATATTATTCATTTATACAGCTGGGTATTTTGCTGAAGCAATTCAGCTTAAGCACATTGCTCAAGGTAACAGCGGCAGTGTCCTACCTGGGAATCGAACCTGCAACCTTTCAGTTAGGAGGCTAATGACGCAAACCATTCTGCCACACTGCCGTCTGCCATCACACAGGGTTAAAAAACTAGTGTATAAGGATGGGAATGGGCCATTGGGCCCGCAGTGTGAGTGACGCGGTGTGTTGTGCGCGCGCGGCCGCGTCCCCAGGTGCAGTACCTGTTCAGAGTGTTCTGCCGCTTGCGCCCGGGCCTCCCCATCCTGGCGCTGCACGGGAAGCAGCAGCAGATGAAGAGGATGGAGGTCTACAACGACTTCATCCGCAAGAAGGCCGCCGTGCTGTTCGCCACCGACATCGCGGCCAGAGGGCTGGGTAAGGAAGGGCAATCGGTCATCCTGTACCAGCATGAGCTATGATCAACGTGTCCTGTGTTTATTTAGGATTTTTATGTTTCTTAAACATTCTGAAAACACAATGCTTCTTTCAATTTAAGGTTGTTCCCCTCTTTAATTTTTACTTTCTGTTGTCTGTCTGTCCGTCCATCTACTGTCAAAGGTACAAGTGTACTAACGTTGGAGCCCAGTAATGACTGTCAAAATACTCATATATTTACAAGGGTCATGAACGGATAAATATTAATGTTAAAGAACCCATCAATTCAAAAGAAATCCTGCGATGGAGCCCTTGAATATTGTTCAAGTGTCTGTTTCTCCATGTTTGGTGATTCAGTTCTCCATGTTTGGTGATTCAGTTCTCCATGTTTGGTGATTCAGTTCTCCATGTTTGGTGATTCAGTTCTCCATGTTTGGTGATTCAGTTCTCCATGTTTGGTGATTCAGTTCTCCATGTTTGGTGATTCAGTTCTCCGTGTTTGGTGATTCAGTTTTCAGTGTTTGGTGATTCAGTTCTCCATGTTTGGTGATTCAGTTTTCAGTGTACTGCTTGCCCTGCCCCATAGATTTCCCTGCCATCAACTGGGTCCTGCAGTTTGACTGCCCAGAAGATGCCAGCACCTACATCCACAGAGTGGGACGAACTGCCAGGTACCTTCCGGAAATCCACGCCTTTGCCCGAATGTAGAATTGAGCTTGTGTTGATAGTTTGAGTGCTCACTGTCATTGGAGCTGTTTGTGTGGGTAATTGAACCTCTGTATGCCTTGTTCTGCAGCGACACAGATATCCAGGGATTCTCTTTCAAACCCTGACCTGATGTTTTGAAGTGACTTAAAAATTAATAACCTAAAAATTTATATTGAGATCCGTTCATACAGTTGGAAGGAAACACCTTGCATTTTCGCATTTTCATATTTTTTTCACAATTAGAATATTCATTTACATGTAAGTTGAAAACCATTCAAGGGGATATATGGGGATTTAATGTCCCCTATTAAATTTGATTACAGGTATTAAATGTTAAACTGAAAACGTATATGTGGCTCTTTTGTTGTAGGCTCTCATATATTATGTAGTTGGTGACGATAATAAACGAATAATATTAATGATGAAAAATACAAAGGGTCTTGCCTGTCGACAAGTCTGAGACACACATCCCTGTGCTTGTAGGCTAAGTAATCATGCAAACGTTGCCTGTGCCCTCCTGGTGGGTATTCCACAAAGCAGGATTACTGAGTGAGCTGGATAACTGCACTGAGTAAAACCCGGAACCCTCCCAAAACTGGAACATGGGCTGAAGTAAAAAGAGCTGTTCCGGGTTTTACTTTGTGCAGTTATCCAGCTAACTCTGTAATCCTGCTTTATGAAATACCCCTCTGGTATTTCTTGCACGGAAACAAGGATGAGGTTCTGTTCATAACAGTGTCGGCCCTCTCAAGGCTCAGTGCAGAACGTGTGCTTACCGAGAGGTACCACTAGATGGCAACGTGGCCTAATCAAATGTCTTGTTCTTCTTCACGGTCTTACACAGACTCTACATACTGAAGTCATCCAGCCTGAAGGGTGGGATTCATTTGTATTTAAATCACTTTTGTGGTTGGCTTGAATAGTTGATTATATATAATTTATTTAATAGAATCTCACTTAAGTATGCCAATGAGACCATGGCAGTAGTATGCAATAGCATACCACAGTTCTGTATACCTTTGCGGTTATCTCTGAGATGCTTATTATAGTACTATCCGTATTTTTATGCAAATATGACAATGCTGTTGAATGAGTTCATTTATGTTGCAAGGATATCTTCTAAAATTGAAGTGAATCTTTGGAATAGTATTAATTCTTGAAAATATTTTCTATTTTAGATATACCCAGGTAGGGTTACCTGGGTTTTTTTTTGCTGTATGAAATGAATGGAAATCAATCTGGACTGCAGTTTTTTACTATGACCATAACCTTTTCAACACCAGGCTTTAACTTCTTACACGTTTAGTGTAGTTTAACACACCCATTTATATCACAGGGACAGAGAGGATTCGGCAGAATAGTGAATGTGGAAAAGATTTTGTCCTCTAAAGTCGGCCTTCGGTAACTGAAGCCATTTTCAAGCTAATATTGAGGTTCCCCGCACGGCTTTAAGCCAGTCTCCTCTCCCTGTCAGTCAGAGCCTGAGGAGGGATCTCATTTCAGCTCACAATCATTTTCCCCACTTGTACTATCCCTGGTATTAAACGCAGATATTCACAGCCGCCGTTTCCACGGTGCCCCGCGGTGCCCAGGTGTGGAATACTCGGCTGTGCCGAATCACATAATCTCAGGCGATGTTGTCGCTTCAGGCGATGTTGTGGCCTCAGGCATACGAAAACTGTTCCTCAAGTGCATTTTGATCAGCATTCAAGGTTGAGTTATATAAATGCAATTTTTATTTATTTTTTTGGTTTGTTTTTTTGCGGCACTTTAATTGAGAAACCGTTTGAAAAACGTGCTGCTTTTCACGGTGTGCCTTCTGAATTCTGTACAAGAGGGTTGACGACGTGTGGAGTTTAATGCGGTCTGATATTCAAGGGCCTGCATTGAATTGATTTGATTTGCATCAGTGCTGGGGAACAACTCTGAACTTGAAATGCAGTTTGGACACCCTTTTTGTTATTGCCTTGTAGGCCCACCTGTGACATTTTACTCCTTAGCGACGTTTCAGGGGGGAGGCGTCCATCTTGAATTGACAAATTTGCAGGGTCATGGACAAAGATAGTGGCGAGTCATAGGACACAGACCTGACCCTGATTCAGCCAGAGAGGGCCCCAAGGCCTCAAATGGGGCCAATGAGGATTCTGCCAAAGCGGGGGCATGCTATCGTGTTTGATCCCTGCTAGTTGGCAACACGGAGGAAGAGTCTGCTGTTTGGCGCACGTTGGAGCTACTTAAAGCTCCTTCACGATGTACAAAATGAGATTTGAGAAAAGGGTTTTATGAGGGGCTGGCGCCTGATCCTTATTGGCTGGGATTCATTCTGGAATGAGTAGCGGTCGTGTGACCGAAGGCGCTCGGGCCTCCTGGTCCATGGGAAGCTCTCCCACTGACTGAATGACCCAGCTTCCGCCAGAAAACAAGTCCCAGTTTTCCAGAGAATTTGAGCACATGTTTTCCCACATTAACTAATACGGGTTTATAAATCTTGGAGCACCCATGTGCTCAGCCTGGTGTGTACTTCTGAGCTCGTGGGCAGGGATTATGTCCGTGGCTTGTAGGTCTTTGGGAAATAAAAGCAAACGCTCTGATGGTGCAGGAGCCCAGAGAGATTTACCTTTTATTGTGTTATATGGCAATAATGATACATTGTACCTATCTCTTCGTAATAAATATAATACATATGAAAGCTTGATGGCTAGGTGTATCTCACTAGGCTAGCCACCATTATTATAATATATTTTTTTTAATACATTTGGTGCCCAGCTTTGGGCTGAGCATGTCCAATTCCCGCTCTAATTTAGAATGTCCAATTAGTTATTTGCAACTGCAGCTGCGTACATGCACGACCCACTGCCGATTAGAGAGAGTGTAGACATCCGTGGTTCTCCTGCGAAATACATGGTGGCGCCAGCTTGCTTCTTTTCACACTGCGGCCAACAGCCAAGCTCACATAGTGGAGTCAGAGGAAGACCGATCATATGTGGTTTTGGCATGCAGTCCACGGGTGCCTGATCGACCAGCGGGAGTCGCTAGAGAGTTATGAAACGCTGACCCGTAGCCGATTGTACCCTCCCTGGTTGACACGATTAGCAATTGCGTGTCGCTCGATGAAGCTTCTGGCCTCAGTCATGCACTGTTATTTCTGTTGAGGTGTTGAAGCAGTTTGCTCCCAGCTGAAGTGCGCTGTCATCACATGGCAAATCTTGTTGTCAGCGGTAACTGGGGTTGGAGTCCATTCCATTTCCAGTCAAACTCAAGAAGTGAATTCAGATTCAGTTAGTTAAGTGAAAATCCTGTGGAACATTATGTTCAGTTTTTTAAAAATAATTTTGTGAGTTGACTGAATTGAAATGGAATTGGCACCATCCCTGGTGGCAGCTACACGGCCTACGCCTAATACGGTTGGCCCTCTTGCTTCTTTTGGTTTGGGATCAATGGTCCCACTGATTTAGTTTATTTCATTTTGATTATCTCCTGTCGTGTCTGTCCAGTTTAAACTTTTGTTCACACAGCACCAGAAATGGTATCAGACTGAAGGAACGTGTCCGTTTCACTACAGTGCGTTGCGTTTGACCTTGCTGCCACATAAGAATTTAGTTCTTATCGTGTCTCTTTGAATATGGCAGCACAGTATCTTCCTGTAGGCGCTGTATCTGAAACGTGCCTCTGCTTCGCGTAGCTCGTCTTGTGTCATGTTAGATGTTGGAATCTGAGCGTGGCAGCTGCTACGGGGACGTGGCGTTCTCAGTGTGGCACTAAGGAGCCTGACTGTGCTTGTCCCAGGCCTCTGGGTGAGAGGAGGAATTCTCTCTCTCCTAGCGCCTCCCCAAAACCAGCACACCTGCCCTCCGCCAGCTGTCAGTGTCTGGTGAACGAGGACCGGCGGCTCCAGGTGCTCGCTCGTCCCCGCAAGCTGAAGCAGAGCATTAGCGGTCTCCTTAACAACATGCACCATGGAAACGGGCATCACCCCCCTGGTGGCCCCGCCTACCCCGGCTTCCAGATCAGTAGAGTAGTAACCAGGCTTTGTAGATACTTGAACATTTTAATACCTCAGTCTTGTATGGTGTCCATTTACTGTAATGATATTATTATATTGTGAGAGAAAGCCTGAGTTAAACTAAAAATATTTTTAATGAATAAAATGTGTGGTTGGGGGTGAAATGGAAACCAACTCAAAATGTATCTTTTTCTTAAGTGCATACGTACTTAAAAAGATATAAAAACTTGTTTGAGGCTGTAAATGTATTTTGGCTGGTGTCCTTTACGCTGACCAGATAATCTCTGCTCTTGTTTTAGAAGGGTCTCTGTTGTTCTTTCTCACTGCTTTGGCAGGTGGTGATTAGTCACTCTGTCTGTCTGTCTGTCCGTCCTTCAGGTACAAGGAGGGTGGGGAGGCGTTGCTGGTACTTCTGCCCTCGGAGGAGAAGGGAATGATAGCACAGCTTCAGGAGAGAAAGGTCCCCATCAACAAGATCCAGTGAGTTAATCTATCGTGTATAAATAAAGAGTCCTACTCACACAGTCTCATTACCCTGTGCTACTCACACAGTCTCATTACCCTGTGCTACTCACACAGTCTCATTACCCTGTGCTACTCACACAGTCTCATTACCCTGTGCTACTCACACAGTCTCATTACCCTGTGCTACTCACACAGTCTCATTACCCTGTGCTACTCACAGTCTCATTACCCTGTGCTTCTCACAGTCTCATTACCCTGTGCTACTCACACACTCATTACACTGTGCTACTCACACACTCATTACACTGTGCTACTCACACACTCATTACACTGTGCTACTCACAGTCTCATTACACTGTGCTACTCACACACTCATTACACTGTGCTACTCACACACTCATTACACTGTGCTACTCACACACTCATTACCCTGTGCTACACAGTCTCATTACCCTGTGCTACTCAGTCTCATTACCCTGTGCTACTCAGTCTCATTACCCTGTGCTACTCACAGTCATTACCCTGTGCTACTCACACAGTCTCATTACCCTGTGCTACTCACACACTCATTACCCTGTGCTACTCACACAGTCTCATTACCCTGTACTACTCACACACTCATTACCCTGTACTACTCACACACTCATTACCCTGTGCTACTCACACACTCATTACCCTGTGCTACTCACACACTCATTACCCTGTACTACTCACACACTCATTACCCTGTGCTACTCACACACTCATTACCCTGTGCTACTCACAGTCTCATTACCCTGTGCTACTCAGTCTCATTACCCTGTGCTACTCAGTCTCATTACCCTGTGCTACTCACAGTCATTACCCTGTGCTACTCACACAGTCTCATTACCCTGTGCTACTCACACAGTCTCATTACCCTGTACTACTCACACACTCATTACCCTGTACTACTCACACACTCATTACCCTGTGCTACTCACACAGTCTCATTACCCTGTGCTACTCACACAGTCTCATTACCCTGTGCTACTCACACAGTCTCATTACCCTGTGCTACTCACACAGTCATTACCCTGTGCTACTCACACAGTCATTACCCTGTGCTACTCACACAGTCTCATTACCCTGTGCTACTCACACAGTCTCATTACCCTGTGCTACTCACACAGTCTCATTACCCTGTACTACTCACACACTCATTACCCTGTACTACTCACACACTCATTACCCTGTGCTACTCACACAGTCTCATTACCCTGTACTACTCACACACTCATTACCCTGTACTACTCACACACTCATTACCCTGTGCTACTCACACAGTCTCATTACCCTGTGCTACTCACACAGTCTCATTACCCTGTGCTACACACAGTCTCATTACCCTGTGCTACACAGTCTCATTACCCTGTGCTACTCACACAGTCTCATTACCATGTGCTACTCAGTCTCATTACCCTGTGCTACTCACACAGTCTCATTACCCTGTGCTACTCACACACTCATTACACTGTGCTACTCACACACTCATTACCCTGTGCTACTCACACAGTCTCATTACCCTGTGCTACTCACACACTCATTACCCTGTACTACTCACACACTCATTACCCTGTACTACTCACACACTCATTACCCTGTGCTACTCACACAGTCTCATTACCCTGTGCTACTCACAGTCTCATTACCCTGTGCTACTCACACACTCATTACCCTGTACTACTCACACACTCATTACCCTGTGCTACTCACACACTCATTACCCTGTGCTACTCACACACTCATTACACTGTGCTACTCACACACATTACACTGTGCTACTCACACACTCATTACCCTGTGCTACTCACAGTCTCATTACCCTGTGCTACTCAGTCTCATTACCCTGTGCTACTCACACAGTCTCATTACCCTGTGCTACTCACACTCTCATTACCCTGTGCTACTCACACTCTCATTACCCTGTGCTACTCACACTCTCATTACCCTGTGCTACTCACACTCTCATTACCCTGTGCTACTCACACACTCATTACCCTGTGCTACTCACACACTCATTACACTGTGCTACTCACACACATTACACTGTGCTACTCACACACTCATTACCCTGTGCTACTCAGTCTCATTACCCTGTGCTACTCAGTCTCATTACCCTGTGCTACTCACACAATCATTACACTGTGCTACTCACACACTCATTACACTGTGCTACTCACACACATTACACTGTGCTACTCACACACTCATTACACTGTGCTACTCACACACATTACCCTGTGCTACTCACAGTCTCATTACCATGTGCTACTCACACTCTCATTACCATGTGCTACTCACACTCATTACCCTGTGCTACTCACACACTCATTACACTGTGCTACTCACACACATTACACTGTGCTACTCACACACTCATTACCCTGTGCTACTCACAGTCTCATTACCCTGTGCTACTCAGTCTCATTACCCTGTGCTACTCACAGTCTCATTACCCTGTGCTACGGACACAGTCTCGTTACCCTGTGCTACGGACACAGTCTCGTTACCCTGTGCTACGGACACAGTCTCGTTACCCTTTTCTGCACAGTCATTACCCTGTGCTACTCGCACAGTCATTACCCTGTGCTACTCGCACAGTCATTACCCTGTGCTACTCACTAGGGCCAAAGTTTTGCTTAGTCGACCTGTAGTCGTCAGTTCAAACCCATAGTCGCACATTTATTATATTAATTTAATTATTTAAATATGTATTTTTGAGCATCTGAAAATGGTTTCTCTTCCATCTGATCTATTGTAAGTTTATTATAATAGAGAAATACAAAACCGTCATTATGAGTATTTAAAATATAAATGATAGCTACAAGCACAGGCTGCGATTTGCTAGCCTGCGCTGCCAATATTAACGGCATCGGTTTGCTTATGGCCCGCGCAGTAGGCTATTAATGGCATAGACATAGCGGTAAATGAATGTGTCGGAACAACAAGCAATGAGACGTTTAACATTGTTATTTTAATTTTATAACGACACACAACTTAAAAATAGCGAATAACTAAATAGAAAAGCAGCCTTTTGTCCGGTGATACGAAAGAGCAAAAACAATGTAACTAATTTAACAACTTCACGGTTATCAGATATAGATGGGAAAAAAATAAGATTATTTTATTTTATTTTTTTTAAATGCTAATAAATAGGCTATAAATTATATAAACAAATAAATAAAAAACACAGCAAACTGAAACACTTAAGAAAAATATCAACAACAGGCCAAAACGAAAGATTAATTATAATCTATATTAGCAACATAAAAGTGTGTTTTAGCCTAGTTGTGACCAAAGAACTCACTGCTGTTTTTCCTCCGATCGCAGTCTTCTCATATTATATGTGAGGAACATGTGTTTGTTGACGTTGCTCGGGAGAAGTGAGCTCCGCGTTTTGCTGACAATGAAGCCGGCCGTTGAGAAGATGCGCTGAATGATAGGCGAATTGTTGCTTGCAGAGTTTACATATAACTTTTTTGGGTCATTCTTTAGTCGCTCGAAATGCTCGCATACTTTAGATTTTTTCTCAGACATTCTATCCAACTGATCAATTCCTTATTTAATAGACACAATTGTTTGTAACAAGGCGTACGTCTGGAATGAATAGTTACACTCTCCATTACCCTGTGCTTCCATGCTTTAAGGCAATTTCTCTCTTTCTATGCTATGCTATTATGTCTATGCATTTCCCATTTTATCTGTTATTTTGCCTCTCTCTCTCTCTCTCTCTTTCTGCCACTCTCACTCTCTCCTTCTCCCTCCCCCTTTCCTCTCGATCTCTCTCCCTGTCTCTCTCTCTCCCTTTCTCTGCATAGTGTGTGATGCATAGAATTTCAAATGAAGAACTGGGCTCACATTTCTGAAGTTGCAAGTTTGGGCAAATATGGATATTTACTTTAATGAGCCCTGAACTGTGAGTGGAGTAAATAAAAAGATAGATATATGTAAAAAATCTTTAGTGCACCTGTCCGGTTAATGGTGGATACAGACACAAAGCCATTTCGCCATGTGGCGACACGCCTCCATTCATTTTCAATGAGAGGCTGCTAGTCGAGTCTGCAAAGCATGTTGGGATAGCTGGCAGTGCGGGGCTAGCCGGAGAAGTGGCAGGGGAGACGGCCAGAATTGAACTTCAAGCCTGAGGCAGCACAATGTCTTGCATCATGATAACCAATCAGATTTTATCTCCAATGTGTTAATTGTCCCCCTTTTCAAATGTATAGTTCCGTCTTCGAGGACACGGTGACACCAGCATATATAGTAATATTCATATGTACGGTATTTACGAATAAGTTTGTGCTCCTGTACTGTAAGTTACTGAGCTGCAAGCGACGAACTAGTTATTAATGTCACATTTACCAGAAGGAAAAACTGCACTAAAGCTAGCTGACTAGCCCGTTCTGATCAATACGTACACCTATACATTGCTACACTGCTGCAGCAATCGCGACAAGTTTCCTTAAACGATCCATGGCAGAGAATAATAAAAACCAATACATATTTATACAGTGATGTCCCTCCAAAATTTGAATACAAAATGAGAACGCATCCTATGTGCTAATCAAATTAATTAAGTTAATTCAGACGCCTTTTCCCAGTATGACAAAAATAGAGAGATATCAATATAGGCTACTTTCAATAGCCCAACCCAAATACAAAATGCAATCTTATGTTTTTGTCTTTTTGAGATTTTATTCCAACTGGACAATGATAATGTAGAACATTAAACTGGGCCAATGTTTAACAAACGCAGTTTGTCAAAAAATAGATGCCACGCCCACAAGCGGCCGATTGTGGGAGGTGGGAGCGGGGCCAGGCGGTCTCGCCGGAGGCTGTGTGTTATGAGCATGACACTACAGGTAGGCAATAAGAAAAGATCCAGGCTTTAGGGCATGTCATTCAAACGCATGTTCACATCTGTCTGCTTTTACGAGCGTACGATGAGATTGCTGGTATTTTTGGTTAAGAAAACATTCCACGAGTCACACTTGCCTCTCTAACTATGCCAGCTGGGCCCAACCGCCCGGGGAGCTTTGAAAAGGCAGAAGGCAGTTTAAACTGCTCTGGCTAAATGGCGATAAGCCTCTTGACTGGCAGCGTGGTTTCACTCGACAGAAGCGGGGCCCTGCTCTTGGATCGATCGCCGTGGGGTCCCTTTCCCTGCATTGAGGGCCCAGGGATTTATCTTTGTTTCTAAGCCCTGTGTGGATCGATTGCCAGTTCTCCCAGTGATAAACAGAATGTGTGTGTGGAAGCGCTGCTTCCTCCAAACACACCAGCACATAAACGTGTTCATGTACACACGTAGCTAATGGACAAACTGATGTGATTAATTAATCCGGCTTATGTTATTACTGATGTCGTACAACATTGGCTGTTTATTTATCCTCTAGAATAAATCATTGAAGTAGGGCTGCACGATATATCGTTTCAGCATCGACATCGCAATGTGCACGTGAGCAATAGTGACATCGTGAAGGACGAAATGTTTTCTTTTTGCGTTAAATTAAATCAATCGCATCATGCTAAAACTTTTTTGCTGCTTGATACAAAACGCAAGGTTTGCATTTTCCATGACTAATCTATAAGGAATTATATAACATAATTTAGTTTTGGTTTTAATTTGGTTTCTTGGATACACAGGCGCTTATGCTATGGTCACGCACGCTCTTTGCGCACAGCGAACCAATCTGTGTATAGAATAATGAACGTTGTGTCACCTCAGTCATCTGTGAAAATGAGTGAGGAACAGGACACCAAAAAGTAAGAATTTGTTGCTAGAAGAAATGCAACATCAGTTGTAATTTGTAGAATATATACTTGTTTTATGTAACTTTATTGAGAAAGACGCGATTTAAAACGTGATTCTTTATCTGTGAGGTAGCCAACTCGTTTGGAACTAGTTTTAAGTGATTGAATAGTTTCATTTCATCTTTATTTGTTTAGCTGGGATTGCCAGCACTTTGCCACTGTTGCTAGGAAAATGTGATTTTAAAAAATGTACAGTAGATTGTGAAAGAAAATAGTTCTGTTGTTATTTGTTATTTATTACAAGTTTTATTTATTTGTAAACCACTCAGGGGACTGGTGTATAATTGCTATTTTATTAATTTTTTCTAATTTTGGTTTTTTAAAATAGATTTGTAATGTAATTGTGGAATAAAATGTTAACTTACCTATTTTGCCACTCCTGTTAATTCCCTAATGTGATACTGCAGCTTTAATGTTACATTTTTAAACAAGCAACATGCATTAGTAATACTTTAGCCTGGATTGATCGATGAGTAGGCATATTATCTTAATACGATGGTGTCGTGGTGCCTCATTTCTTTCTCCAAAATCACCCTAATCATAGCTAGAGTGATTCATTATTTCCAAATAGAGCCATTCAAGTTAAAAGCAGCATATATCTGGTGAAATTATCGTATTCCTGTTTTTTTGTTTTTTTCATATTGCAATATATATTGCAAAAAATATAAATAAAAAATAAAGATACCGCAATGTAATTTTTTTTTTTTTTTTTTGTTTTGCCCCTACTTTGAAGTGTCAACCTGCAACTGTGCAAACTGTCAGGCTTGGTCTTGAGTGAGTGAGACTTTTTTTATCTTTTTTTTTTACTTTGTGTGCTGTTTGTTGTCAATCTGCATGATGAAACCCCCCCCCCCACCCCTATTAATTTTTTTTTTTTTTTTTTTTTTTAAATTTATGTTGTATATATATAATATACTATTTTTAACACAGCGATGGGGCGGCTGTGGCTCAGGAGGAGAGCGGGGCGTCCGCTGATCGCAGGGTTGGCGGTTCGATCCCCGGCTCCTCCTGTCCACATGTCGAAGTGTCCTTGGGCAAGACACTGAACCCCAAATTGCTCCCAATGAGCAGGCTAGCACGCCTTGCATGGTGGCTGCCGCCATTGGTGTGTGAATGTGTGTGTGAACGGGTGAGTGAGAGGCCATTGTAAAGCACTTTGGATAAAGGTGCTATATAAGTGCAGTCCATTTACCATTTAACTGGGCATTGTAGTAGCCTGTAGCACCACCTATAGGTAAGCAGGTACAGTAGACCCCTATGTCTTATTTGCATTTGTACCATTTAATCTGGGCATTGAAGGAGCCTCTCGTGCCACATATTGGTCATTAGGTGCACTATATGTATAGTAGACTACTATGCTTGTACTGTAAGTCTGAAAATGGGCAATGTACATTTCTACATGCTGAACAAAATCTGATACAATGTCATGTTTCCTGGGCATTGTAGAAGCCTGTTGCACCTCCCATGGGTGAATGATTAAACTCAGTGGGGAGTAGGGGTTCAGCACTTACACACGTGATGTAGTGTGGTGTACTGTAATAACTAGCATATGATAATTATGAATGTATCCCTATGATGGGTCATATTGTCCCAATATTGTCACCACAAGGGTAGTGATGGATGACATTTTCCGGATTTTCCCCATGCAACATATCCCATTTTCCTCGCCACGTTTATGAGCGACTTTTGTCGCCTTTAGGATTCTGCTTTGGAAGACGATAGGCATTGATCTATTTTTCATTGATTTAATTGAATGTAATTGAGTTAAGAGGTGCGTTTTTATTGCTATACGTGCAATAAGAGTGATTATATGCACCGAGCTTATCATTATTCTCATTACAGACGGTGTAAGAAATGATACAGTACCCCTGGGACCGCAGTATAATAACAGCCATAAACAATTAAAAACAGAAAGAAATACAAGAATTAACATTATAAAAAAGACAATGAGCAATAAATACAAAGTATAATTTTTTTCCTGTTTGGGGGATGTATTTCAAAGTCAAATTGGACCGCATATGATCCACAAAAACGGTTGATTGGCTTTTGAATACGTTATGATTATGCACACATTGGGGAAAGCCCTGAAATTAGCAACTCGCCATAGGCTGTGGTGCGATTTGCGCCGTAAACGTGGTCTCACCTGGTGGGCAGTGCAAGCGCGAATCGCAGTCTACTCTTAGTCTACTGAACTGGGCTGCTCCCTCTTGACGGACACTCCCCCCAACAGCAGATTCCCTTCCACTTCAGTGCATGCGAGTCACCAAATTACCACACTGGCTCAGACGCGTGCAAATCCGTGACCAAATTGCAACCTCGCCAGTGATGGCTTGACGCCGGCCGGAAAATAGAGCCCCAAATTTGCAGTTTCGCTGCTATATCTGGACTGACGCAGCTCCACCAGCGACTCTCCTACCACTTCCAGCATACGGCGAGTCAAACGGGCTCAGGAGCGTGAAAATACATGCCCAAAATGTCACTTCGCCAATGCGCTGGCTCGCCACCCGCCATGTGCCAGCCGGAATTCTTATTGTAACAAAAGAAGTTACGACTAGACCGATAAAAGATAATTTTTTTTGAGGGAAACATACCTGGAAAATGTAGATATGTAATGTGTAATGTGATGAGCTTGAGTGGTGACTCTTTTGCACTAAAGCCAACTTAAAGAAAATGCCCTTCAGTCGAACCCATTTGACCTGTGACCATTTTACGAGTGCCCTCAATCTCTTCGAAAGACTGATGGAATTGAGTTCTGTCAGGGAGGGAGAGAGTTGGGGGGTTGTGGGGGTGTGGATGAGGGATAATAACAGTTGGTGAAAGCATGAATACCAAGGCCCTAAGAACACCCTGCTCTGTACCGTGAAGTAAAAGTAATACAGTTTTCGTCTTTCCCCTTCTTGCTCTCAGACAATGTGGGTCAACCCTGCAGGGCTAAAGCAGGCTGCAGGAATCCTTCAGGCCATCCACATCGTCTGTCTGTCTGTTTTTCCCTCAAATCACTCGGTGGAATTACTCAGCTAGACCGTGTCTGTGACTACTTCTCTATGTCTGCCTGTTGTCTCAGAATAACAATGTGACCACTGCTTGTCCACTTTTAAAAAGGGCAAACTCTTCTTTGTAAAAGTTTTCCGTTTTTTTTCCCCCCACACATTTTTATTATTTTATTAAATTTTTGTCCAGCAATAGATTGTATTTAATTGAGATAAATTACTGTTAAGTATGTCTAAGGAATATAAAAAGTCCTCCAAAGAGATCAAATTTGTTAAATGCGAAATAAAGTAAATTAAAAAGGTTGAATGTTCAATGAACTTGAGAAAATTATGATTTTATAATCACCTTCTGTGCACGGCATCTCTGCAAAGCATTTGTTTGTTTATTCTTTTACATTTATTTATTTTTATTTTCTCCCACTTCAGTCATAGGCCTGTCTGAAAGGCGTATGCCGTACAACCTGCTACCACTGGTTTTTATTCTGCAGCCCACCCGCCGAGCCGCAGCAGTCACAGCACCACTGACAGGCCAACCACGAGTGCATGATCAACCACACGATGTGCTATTCTAAAATTGTGTGTGTGCTAACCGTACCCCTCCCACCCGGGGTGACGTTGTGGCATCTTGCGTCTTCCCAAGTTCTTTCTCACCATGGCATTGCTGTAGGCAGTTCATATAATGAATGCTGTGTGCATTTCTGTAGCATGGCAATTGGATCAGCACTGAGTAGGGTTGTACACGCCAAGCATGACCTGCTAAGACCTTCTGATTTACAGTCAGTTAATTTGTGCTTCTGGCCATGATAAATGTCAATCAATGCACACACCTAACTCAGTTATTTTGTTCGTAAAAAAAGATTGAACTTTGCTGGAAGTTTAAGGTGTACTTTTACTAAAATGCTGAGTATTAAATTGAATGGTTTTGCAAGTGATTTGATTCCACTTTGAAATGCAGAATTCCATTCAAAGATTGAAGTTTCATTTTCTTCGGTCAGTTTCACAGTTTCACTTAAACATGAACGACAGTGGAAGCCTTTCCAGTCGGTTTTTTATTCCGCTTTTTTATCTTGAATTTTGATGTTGAAACGTAGGCGAGAGGGGGAAAAGTGCCGTGCAATAGAGGAAAGTTACTGGGTACTAGTCAATTTAGCTGGCTGCCTACTCTAATTATCTACAGAGACTGTTTTGAAATGTGAAAATTGAGGGATTGTTCTAGAAGCTCTTACTGTCACGGCGGGTTCTTGCCGTCCGGTCTGGCAGATTAAAAAGGCATTATTTGTTGTTCTCTAAAAGGCATTATTTGCTGTTCATTTTACAAATCTTTAGTTTGTAAAATGAACAGCAGGATCAGGTGAATTGACTGACCTTTGAGAGAAATATTTGCACAAACTCTGACTGCTCTTGTGTGACATTGAGGCACATCATATAACACCAATGCTTTCATTTAAAAAAAAAAAAAATACTTTATTATTAAGGGGAAAATAGAGAGGGCTACAAATAGAGATGGGATCACAGAAAGCTGTGGGGGGGTTGTATGTGGCTTGAGAGTAGGCCGCCCTACTGACTGCACCACACGCCTTATTGCCTTATTTGGAACATTTTTGTCAGTTGAAGTGATAGCTCCGGACATCGATTCCACTCGGACCAACAGTCCATATCAGTGAATAAAAGTGAATGCCTCCTCGGGGAGCATAATCACCTTTTGTGAGCAAATGGAAGCTAACTAGAGGTGAAAAGTCCAGGTCCTCCCCAGTATTTTGTTCCAATCACCTGGATTTGCTAATTAGCACAGTTCTTCAGCCAGGAGGCAGAACTAATTGGTGAAATCAGCTGACTGAGTTCCTGGGTGGAGGAAACGCATGGCAGGACTTTTACTTTCTGACCCCTGCACTTTCCACCTCTGAGGCTAACACAGCCTCTCGCATGAGTTTAGTAACAGGAGAAATCATACCAACTCGGCTTTTGTCAGTACGGACCGTCTATTCTACCGGCTGGTTCAGCACTCGATGGAATAACTTTGCTTTCCTGAAAGCCCATGCAAAGCGTTAATTACGTTTTGTGGGAATGAGCGTTACGCTTGGAAAGCAGGTTGCTTTTCCCCGATGCTGTCAAATGCAGTTTGCATTCCGTTGCTGTCGGGGACGATGTTCTGTATAATCTGGCCACGCCCCTTTATGGCAGAAAAAAAACTGGATTTCATTGTTGTGTTTAAATTGGAATGGGACGGCTTTGTTCCCCGAGCCTTTGTGTGAAGAGATCAGGTGTCTTTAGATGAGCTTCAGGTTCCTTTCTCCCAGGCGATGATTTTAAATGATTATGGGTGAAGCTTCCACTAAAAGATTAATTAAGCTAAGCCTCTCAGCCCTATAATTTTCATAGCCTTTCAGGGATTTTTCAGTGGCAAATTGAAATCAGCCTGGCTGTATTTTGAAGTGTATTAGAAAATCTCAGAAACGTGTTACCCAAATGAAACTGTAGAATAAACGGACAGATGGCTTCTAAATAACCTTTGTTGTCATCTGTTCTCTGCACTTCTTAAAGGCTGTGGTAAGTCCTGACGGCGAAGGTGGGCGCTGTCGACAGTCTGAATATTCCTGAAACTGCCTCCGCACCGATTGTGCTTATCACAAAGGTGGTGCACCCTGGGAAATAGTTAATAAGCATCACAGTTTCATCGTGGCTGCCCCATTGTCATGGAAACCGTGGATCACAAAAGACGTCACCGCCTTTTAGTCTCTCTCCACCCTGGCTTGGGAACTCTGCTGCCCCTGCGGACCGGGGAGGGGGGGTGACGCCCGTGCACCTCTCATTGATCTGAGTACTGATTTGAGAGACCCATTGATTGATGGAGTTTGGTGCCTTTTGTCCCCGGGGGGAGCGCATCAGACGGGCGACCAACATATGAGATACAGATGTTACCATGGAAACTGTGGCTGGTACAGGCAATACCCTATGACCACTGGCTATGTGCAGCCTGTTATCCGTTTGCAGCCGATTCGTTTACAGGGAGAGCTCGCAATGCATCCGTATCAGCATTGCACTGTAAAGGTGCCAGATTTAGCTGGACAGCTAGTTTATAACGATGTGCAGCCTTTCTGCTACTGGGTTAAAGGCTAATGGGCCCCACAGCAAACAGCGATGCTATTTGAGCCTCTGCTAACAATCATGACTGTGCTGTGTGTAGTGGCTTAGCCTTCAATTATATGGCATGTCATCCATTTGTGGATGTTTGCTGAACCCTTCAGGTTAAGTAGCTTGTGGCAAGGATTCAGGAGTTCCACCCTCGGGACTCTTAACAGTCTTCGTTTGTAGGGTCCTGTGGCTGTTTGTTGGTCAGTTTGTGTGCTTAGGAGATGGGTTTGTTGTAGTGGATGTGTTTTTTTGGTGAGTTTGCATAGAAACGTGCTTCAGTTCTAAGGCTTCCTCAATCGATTATATAATGTAACATAACTTATTGATGAGAACAAGCCATTCAGCCAACAATGCTCGCCATTTTCCTGCCGCTAAAGGGTATCTAGTGCTCACTGTTTACCAACAAACTAGATGGTATCTAGCACCGTATCAAGCCTGCACTTAAATGCGTTAACCAGTAACTGCACCCACTTTGACCAATTTAACTGCCGTTGTGGGTACATTAAAATACAAAGTCCACATACATTAATTGTTTAGTCCAAATTACCTTTCTTGTGAAGCTTTTTTTACGGACATAAAGCCCAACCTCCCTGAATGAGCAGTGTAAACAGAAATGGGGAAGTCCGTTTTCACATCATAGTGAACTTTATAATTCTCTTTCATAGTTTCACAGAAAGGCTACACTGCGCGTCGCAGAAGTGTAAAACTGAAAAAGTGCAGAACTGTCTTACTGTTTTCTGCATCTCCAATAAAAAGGCAATATCAGATGCGATTCAAAATATTACTCCCAAGAGTAATTGCTATTCCGTAGCATGAATAACAACTGCTAAAATACATGGCTATATCTGATCATGATAAGCCATGGTTCTAGATGCTTTATGTTTTCTCAAACATTTATTGGAACATTATTTGCATGTTTGTAAATCTCACCTCTTAATTGAGTTTAAATTAATTGGGTGTGCTGCTGGGAGGTATATGCAGTGAAATCCCTTCCAGATTATAAGTGTACTGTTTGCAGGGTTATGCCTCCTGATTAAATCAAAGCCAGGCTTCATTTGACTTGAGAAAGTAACTGATGAGGCAGGGTAGAAATCCTCAAAGAACAATCGTGCTAATAATGTTGGGGTTGAAGGAGTTTGTACCTCATGAACCGGGAATCATTTTCATTCTTTCTGACAACAGCGTAATTGGAAGATGTTGACACAGGAAACCACATTTCAGTTTCCAGGAAATTGTGCGTTTCAAAAAAATATATACAATTCCAGCCCAGCCTTGAGAATTGTTATGCTGCCATTGAATTTAGTTACTTTAGGATGCCTTAATCTAGTATAATAGTTTATACTATATTAATGATGTTGATTTTGAATGTGTTGGTAAAGTTATCTGTTACTGAATATGCTATGATATTGAATAAGAATGGAGGGTTCATAGCTCTGAGGACATATGGTGTTCTCTCTGAGCTGCTGTGGTTTTTATAGTAGTGTCGGGTTGAAGGATGGTAGCAGACAACGCTGACCTGTCTTTTTTAAACAACAGTACAAACACAGGTGGCAGTCATAAACAAATGGCAAAGGAATTTAAGGGCAGGAGGTCCATTCACCTCCAAAACGCAGAAAAAAGGTGTGTGTTCTAGTCACACACCAATGTGAGTACCAATGTCCTTTAATCCCCCTTTGTGGGTATTTGATGGTGGGCTTTAAATCTTGAAACAGGCCGCTTAGTAAATGTTTGAAAAGCCTGGGAATCTGAGAATGCCGCTGTGAGATGACTGATTCTGCTCTTCCACACTTTCTTTTCTTATTAAATAAAAAAACGTTTTGCAAGAGCGATGGAGGATGAGGCAGAAATCCATAACCTCTCCTCCCTCCCTCCCTCCCTTCTCACTTTTTGAGGAGCAGAGGGGAAGACGTGTCTGCTCGGAGCAGCCCGGCTTATCACGGTTGAGTCGTGTTGAATTATGTAGGTTCTGAAATCCTGATTGAAAGATGGCTGTCCTCAGTGGAACTGGACTCTGAGAAGCTGAGCCACTCTGCCAGCCTCTGAAATGACCTCCTGTTAATTTTTTATGTAGTGGGTTGGGTCCAGCATCCCAATAATTCAGCTAACCCTTGACCGTCAGCCTGTGTGGGGTTGGGGGTTGGAGGAGGTACCACTGCTTTTCACTGCTGCTCTGCCCACCGCTCACAGCCTACCTCCATATCCTGTTCTGAGCGCACATTCCAATTTCCATAGTGAAGTAACTGTCGGGCCGCCATGAATTTGAATTAGGCTCCATATGGGCTCTGATGTGGCTCCGATGCAGGAGTAGAGAAGCGGCATTAGGCTCCATATGGGCTCTGATGTGGCTCCGATGCAGGAGTAGAGAAGCGGCATTAGGCTCCATATGGGCTCTGATGTGGCTCCGATGCAGGAGTAGAGAAGCGGCATTAGGCTCCATATGGACTCTGATGCGGCTCCGATGCAGGAGAAGAGAAGCGGCATTAGGCTCCATATGGGCTCTGATGTGGCTCCGATGCAGGAGTAGAGAAGCGGCATTAGGCTCCATAAGGGCTCTGATGCGGCTCCGATGCAGGAGTAGAGAAGATGCAGGAGTAGAGAAGCGGCATTAGGCTCCATATGGACTCTGATGCGGCTCCGATGCAGGAGTAGAGAAGCGGCATTAGGCTCCATATGGGCTCTGATGTGGCTCCGATGCAGGAGTAGAGAAGCGGCATTAGGCTCCATACGGGCTCTGATGTGGCTCCGATGCAGGAGTAGAGAAGCGGCATTAGGCTCCATATGGGCTCTGATGCGGCTCCGATGCAGGAGAAGAGAAGCGGCGGTTGCTGCATTCCCTCGCGAATGCTTATTTTTTACCACTTCGCTGCGGAGAGCTTTCCAATTTCCTGTGGCTGTTCAGCCTGCAAAGGATTTCTGGCCAGCCCAGTTTCCCAGTTCCCTCTGTGTGATTCTGAGCGTGGTGGTACTGTATATGCTGGTTCCACATTAATAAATATAATTCTCCTGAGCTTGCGCTTGTGGTGTCCGCAAATTTATGTTACTAAAGAGTGTGGTTCCTCACTAAAACAAGATAATGTGGTGGGGGTTCTTATTTTATGAATTTGTTGGGGTTGAAGTGGCTGCTGTTGCTGAAGATGCTGAAATACATAGAGAATCTGAAGTGATTGTGGTTCCTGAAGTAGTATTTGTTCAGAGCCTAATAGTGCATAGTTGGTAGGTTGATTCTGGATGTCTCTCTTTAAAAGATGACTGATTGTTATTTTGAAGCTCTCATATCAGTGTCGCCTCCTTGATTTCCTTGTTTGTGTTGGGACATTTTTTTTAGCTTTTTCTTTTAGTAGCTTTATATGAATTTGCATTTGTTTTGGTGTATTGCCAAAACCATGGCTTTCTCAGGATTGTTTTATACGGTCTATGGTTGGTTTGTGGTACTTCCTGACCTTACTTCTGTAGGCTAAATACTTGCACTATGTTTTCTACAGAGACAAATTAACAAATTACAATGTAAATTGTACTGTGTATTCTCACTTGCTGGCAAGTCTCTTTTTAATAGAGGTATTTTGCATATTAGTATATTAGACTGATGTGTTGGACATTAATATTGCATTAAGATATCCATCAAGCTATCTATGGTTATAGTTAATGATGTGTGACATATATAGATGTGTAAGATCTCACTGCATTTCTTTTTTTGTTTGTCCAGAAGCTATTGGTGAGATTAAATGTCTTTTCTGAGAAGAATAGTTTCACGTGTCATGTGACCCAGTGCTGCAGCAGCTCTGATCCAAAGCTGTAATTAATACTGACTGACAAACAAAGGCAGCAGGGCCAAACACCCCCCCCCCCCCCCGCCCCTCCACCACTGCAGTCTTGTCTATTAACCAGGCACTGGCCCCACATAAGATCCTCTCAATCAGATGGAAGCTTTCTAGGGAATTTCTTCTGTTCTTAATATCCCGACATTCATTTCTTCCTCCGTCACATGACCAGTTTTTGAATGTCAAAGAAAATGAGGGTGCCCTGATTTTTTTAACGTTTGTCCTCGACCTTCATATGACGTGTGCCGTGAATTCCCGAGTTTCCTAGAATTCCTGCACTGACATCAAGTGGTGTTCATTGCACTTTTTCTAGTAAACTTTCTGACTTTCCGAGTTGTCTGGAATGCAGCATTAGGGCGAATCTCCTCTTTCTAATCAAAGTATTTTTCCCTCCTGAATTGGGAATCATCAGAAGCTAAAAAGTTTTGTTTGGGGAGGAATAAGCTCTGTGTGCACCAGCTTTGATGACCTCATTTTTGCAATTTACTAAAATCTATGAGGGCATTCTGAGGTTTTTTCAGAGTACCTAAGGCCTGCTGGCTAAGCTTCTGGCTGTACAAAGCTACTCTCTGTAGCTGGGGTACCAGTCACGATTTGGTTGTGGCTGTGCCTTAAGGAGCGGGGCGAGATTGAGTACACCATGTCACAGCCTCGCCTTGCCGTTCTAGATTTACGCTACCATCTCCTGTGACACAGGGGTGGCTAATGGAGTGTAAAATGGTCCTTTAAATGTGACCTGTCCTGCAGAACCAGCGCGGTGTCCTCTGTCACGCCACAGTGGGCCTGCTCGGTCCGCAGAGAGAATAAATCCTTGCGCGAC
Source organism: Ilyophis sp. 1 JC-2022 (assembly GCA_022702515.1). Taxonomy (NCBI): domain Eukaryota; kingdom Metazoa; phylum Chordata; class Actinopteri; order Anguilliformes; family Synaphobranchidae; genus Ilyophis; species Ilyophis sp. 1 JC-2022. The sequence goes on along the minus strand of CM040401.1, from coordinate 65,344,459 downwards.
ACAACAGTGCATGATGTGAGTCATGAGAGATTATGCTATCTTTCCGTTGTGTTGGCTTTTCTCATTGGCAGAGGAATATAGATTTTTTTTCTTTGGGCTGAATGAGTCTAGCCACCTTTCAGCTGCATTGCTTTTTCCAAATAGTTTCACAATGCTTACCGTTCGCGAGGTGCTTTATATTGACAATGCAGTTTCACGTCTAGCCTGGCATAGCTGAAGTGAAAAAGACTACACATTTGTGCAGGTTATTATTATTCAGACTACATATCCCTATTGCTCATTAAGGAAGGGAGAGAAAATGTCTTTCTGTCGGTCTGTCTCCTCATGATGTCATTCTTCCTCTGTTGGATGCCGTGTAGCTTGTATTCATAATGGAACTGTGACAATTGTCTGAAAAAAGACTTGGTGATGCCGTGTTAGTTTTTAATCATTTTAAGTACTGCCACTTGTACGCTTTCTTAAACAACCTCCAAAAGTTCTCAGAGGAAGTTTTTTGTTTCTACGTTTAAAGGAAAGCAACTTTTTATTTTTTGGTAGGGACTGTTATGAGGCCATTATGTCCTCCAAAACTGAATATACAAAATAGTCAAACACAATCGCGGCTGAATATTATATTATGAAAAGTAAACAAAGGTGTTAATGTTGCAGCTATCAACATGAGATATGAATGTAGCAAACATCAGTTGTTTACTCTAGCAGAGCCCCTAGTATACATGACACAGTTAATCTTGTCATTTTCTATACGGTTGAAAATCAAGAATGCCTCTAAAACTGGCCTCCAGCCCCAACACGATGCAAGTTGGTTGGTTAGTGTGGTTTGCTCTTTGGAAAACAGAAGGCAACTGATTTGGGCTCTTCTAATGTACAAATCCCTTGCTAATATAGGCTGTTTCCAGGTCACATTTGGTCATATTAGGTGTGTGAAACTTGATTTGTGACTGTTTAGATACGGCCAGAGAAATGTAATGGCATTAATAATCACTCACATTAGTTTCCAGTCATGTTTACAGGGCTGCAAATGTGTGATTCTGCCAAATGAACTAATAACAGTATGTGTGTCGTACCTTTTCTCACATGATCTTGTGTTACCTTGAGAGTTACCTATTTATAATCATATCTTGGCCTCTTTTAAATAAAATGTATTGTTCTGACTGGAGCCCTTAAGGATTGGCTGGTAAACGGGTTAATTGCTGGCAGCCTGTTGGCACCGTGACTCCCCGCAGGGATTGTGCTGCTTTAATGTGAGACTCATGCTGTGTGCAATTAAGGGCGCCCAATGTGATGTGTGTTTAAGGCCATGTGAAGCGTCTGAAGGCCTTTATCCGGGGAGGGCTCCGGGATCACACCAAGGTGAACGTGTGGGTGCGTTCCCCAGGGGTTCGAGAGTAACTCGGGGGTGTCCTTTTCCAGGGTGAACCCGGAGAAGCTGACGAGCGTGCAGCAGAAGCTGCAGGCCTTCCTGGCTCAGGAGATGGAGCAGAAGGGGCGTGCCCAAAGGGTGAGTGGGGCGCAGGCCCGGCCCGCGGGTTACGTGGCATTATAATGCATTACATTACATTCGTTTGCCAGACGCTTTTATCCAAAGCGACGTGCAATATGTGCATACCGAAGGTCATTGAAACAACTACAAACGGGTCAGATAACGTACAGTTCTACCATAAAAAAGTATAAGCTATCCATAGACATGAACATCAATTCTAGTTTGCACAGTAAGCTATGGCTACGTTTTATGGCTAAATTAGTAAGACACGATAAACTACAACATTAAGATGAAGACATGAGGACTACACGGGAGTGGGTTAGACTCCCAGTATTCTGGATGTGGTTAGCCATCACAGGAACAGACGCAGTCTAGCCTGTACGACAACTCTGCCGACTCCCCCTGTTTTGACAGTAGTTCCACTGATCAAAATGTAAGTCTGTGTGAAATTTATTTAAAAAAAACATAATCCCGAAAGAGCCTTTGACAGGATGTCTGAATGCGTGAAATGCGCTGGCCGCATCCCAAATGGCTTCTTTGGCCCTGCCTTGCTGGCAAACGCCACACTTTTGTTGGGGAAGAGGGAGGGTGACGGGCAGATAAAGGTGCTCAGAAGCATACTTAAGCGTCACCGTTCCTGTAACGTTCCTGTAACGTTCCTGTAACAGTAATAGAAGAGAGATGACAGTTCCCCCGTTCTGTGAAGCAGTGGCTTTGGGGTACAAGTTTGTAGTTCATAGGATTTCAGTTTGTAGTTTATAGGATTTAATTTCACACACTTCTGTGGCTTTTGAGAGGGAAAATAACGACCGGAGTTCTGACCACGAAAGCCTACAAAGGTCTAACATTAACCTCAATTATTCCCATCAGACAGCCAATATCACATCAGACATTAACATTAAACTATTCTAGCTACCTAGCTTGCTAATGTTAGTTGGCCTAATTTAGCTTCTTTGCTAGACAACTACCTTTCTAATGATACATCCAGTATGGGAATTGATAGGTGATTACCCCTAATGGACATAATATCACTAAAAACTTAATACCTCTAAAGTTTACAAATGGTGATCTTAAAGTTATGGTTGCTCAATTAGGTAAAACATTAATTAAAACAAAAAACTTTTTTTGAGGAGAGTTTACTCTGTGTTAATATTGTTAAATGATATGGGAAATTGGAGATGTGTACGGTACATACGTGCAGTAATTTTCAACAATTGATTCAGAACGGAATGTATTATATGCTTATTATTGCATGTATTATGGGGTTTTGTGTGTGCTTATATATACAGCATATTAAATAAATGACTGCCTGACTGATGGATTGTAAAACTGTCTCCCTCTAATGAGCTGCGGTGTGCTCTCTAAATTTATGAACAGGTCCCCCATATTAGGGGGGCATGAGGGAGCAAAGAGTACCTTTGGTTCCCCTTAGGGCCTTGACTTTTGGCTCTGGACACTGAAACTAAATTGAGTCAATTATCTCTCAGTTAAAGCCCCCCCGCCATTCCATTACAATGTTTAATTAAAGCCATTCATTCTGTCTTTCAGGCACATTATTTTCCCCAGTCATCCAAACACAGAGCGCTTGAAAGAATTTTGCTTGTGGTGAATAAATACTGGCAGCGTTCCCACGGCGTTCATTATAAAAAGAGTCTTTGCTACGTATTAATAACAGAGGTTAAGGTGATTCAGAAACCTAGCTGCCTGCTTAGACAGTAATGCTTGTTTCTGTCGTCGCCAGAGTGATAGTTATCAGCTGAAACAAAGCTGGAGATCTCTCTTAGAGAGAAAGGAGGTGGGAATGATGATTGTCACAGTCCTGGTGCTGCCTTGCCTTTGCAACACTGAAAACCTGTGTTTTTCACACTGAGGGTCTGATTTACTGAGACCTTAAGTGCAAAACCTTTTAGCACACACAAAACGAATAACACAACCAACGATTGGTGCAAAGCAAATGCCATGGTCATGTTATTGGTTTTGCATGTGCTAAAAGGTTTTGCACATGCTAAAGGTCTTAGTAAATTAAACCCTAAATATTTCAACCTCTCATCCACTTAATTCTCATATTAAGATAACATGTGGAGGCTGAGCTTAAATCCCCAGAACACTGAATTGAAAAAAAAATGTATGTAAAAATATTACTATTATTATACTATTTGATTACTTTAATTGATTAATTGTCTTTACAAAACTGGATAGTTTGCTGCAAACTTGCAGCTAATATGTAGCGCATTTGCTGCAAACTAAATAGTTTTCCACAAAATGTTGCCAGAGGTTTGTCAGACTTTGTCAAAATTTCAGAACTGAGTGGCTGTTTCTACAAAGCAAATTTTCATGTGAAAATATGAGCTTGCCGCAAACCCGTGGCAACAATGCCAAAGATTTGCCGCAAATGAGCAGGGAGGCCTATATTTTTGTAAGGGTTTTTTACAGATTGAGAATAGTTACCATTTTGTTTGTTGCTAGTAAGGAAAGTGTAGACGTTCAGACAGCTAAACTATCTATTTTCACTATTCCTCTGACCATATGCAGGGAAACTCCTCTGAAATGACCGGTGCGATTGTGTTTAACTTCCTTGTCGTTTGTCGCCCCTCTTTATTTTCCTCAGTGCTTTGTTTCCTACCTGCGCTCCATCTATCTAATGAAGAACAAAGATGTCTTTGATGTGTTCCAGCTGCCGCTGGACCAGTATGCGGCGTAAGTGGATTTGCGTCGTTTGCCGAGTCGTCACACCTGACGCATCTGTAATGTTTTTTGTTTTTTTTAATCTTTCTGCTTTCCCAAAACAATGTTTTGTTCCTCCCAGCGGTTCAGAAGCCCAAACTAATCTGGATGGTAAACGGTAAGGGTATGAGCCTGTTCTGTCAACCTTGGGATTAGTGCTGCTCTGATGGTGGCGTGTCTGTGGACGCGGGGCCCCGCCCACTCTCCGGGCCCATAACGTGGCGTGTGCTCGGGTGCTGCCGCTGGGAGCACGGCAGTATATGCAGGAGAGAGGCGCTCATCCGGGGGAGGCCAAGTCTCTAAAAATATGCCCGCCCACAAACACAGTCTCAAAGGAAGCCGCGTGGGAGACAGTCAACTCCACCGGAAAGTCAAACTTTCATAGGCTTTATCCACTCACGCGGAAAATGGATGCAACGTTATATGCTGCCAAAAATAATGGTCTTGGCATTGTGGGAGAATTCCAATTTGCCGACGCCCTGGTTAGAAATGATCCACATAGATCACTAAACTGTGTTTATTGCGTCAATTCGCAAATGAAAGCGATTCATATCGCACTATCGCTGCTTTTTTAAAAATGTGCTGCCCCGTTTCTCAGCTGAAGAATGGCATCGCACTCAGTCAGTGTTTTTATCAGAATTATTACCGTGTTCAGTGGATGGGTATCCGTTCATGGATGTTCTGCCTGTCAGGGATGGTAGACTGTTGAAGGTTGACTTTGATTTGTCTGGGATTGAGGTAAAAGTTGAGTCTGCATGCACTTTTGTCCGTTCATATTGGTTGATATGCTGGTCTTGATGGAATGGTTCTGAAGAGAGTGGACATGTTCCTTAGTGCACCCAACAGAGACAAATACAGTTTGTTATACAGGACCCCACGAAAAACAACATGGTACATCACAAGGTTTTTTTTTATCCTGTTAAATAGCTTTTCTAATAATGATACACACATAAATATACACTAACACACCCACAGACACATACACGCACACAACCGCATATCAATACATTCTATAGACATAAAGACACAGAAAAATTCAAACACGTATGCACACACACCAGACAAATGTGCATACGCACGCACGCACACATGCTCACACACACCACTCACACTTTGGGACTACTGACTCAGTGTGACTCCTGTCTACGTTGGTATCCAGAAACACGGTTGTCAGCCAGGTTAGTCAGGCGAAGCAGGAAGGTTATGCACAGTGCTTTAGTCAAGCTAGTCTGACTGGGGCAGCCAACTGGGCTAAGTGCGTGTGTCATTTAATTTTGTTAGAATACACAATAGATAAGTCAGGGTTCCTACTATCCTTGAAATTTAAACAAAATCTGGAAAATCAAATGCTGTAAAGTCAAGCAAAGTTATTGCATCTCAAAGTGTCCTTTAAAGCTCATTTAAAAAAAATCTTATGTTCACCTTGAACATATTTTACAGCTAGTGAAATATGTCCATATTTCTTGCTGACTGCATACATGCATCAGGTATGGCATTGGCAATGTGCTTAGATTGCTAGAAAACTCACACGCAAATCAGTATTGCCCCTATCAAAGGTATTTGGAAAGGTATTCCCAAGAAGAACACCTGCAAGTACGTGTTCATGCAGAAACAAAATGTTCTGCCCCCTTTATTCAGATGTTACAGATAGAGATTGGATCACAGAACAGAGTGATGGTCGTGAATAAAACCCCCGGCTCCAAATACTACCACCAACAATTCGTCTTTAAATTTTGTGGGAATTTGACATTGTGAAATCTGAAAATCATCTTACATCATCCTTAAAACATTGTGACAGCTTTCCTGTCACAGAAAATGTAAATCAGATTTTAATTGGAAATCTTATATTTTTAGGTTCTTCTGTTTTGTTTTTTTGCTGTGGTTTGATCAAACTGATTTTGGCTCTGCGGTGGAATGTGCTGGCGGAAATGCACTTGGATCTCTGAATTCATCTTGGCTTTTGCTGAAGCTATTTGTTTTCCCCTTTTGAGATTCTGCCTTTACATTTTATTTCTGCAAGATTTCCAGGGCCTGTGTGCGAATCAATGGTCTCTTGTTCCATCGGAGGTACAGTCTACGTCTATGGATTTCTGGCTGCAATCAGTACCGATTGAAGTCAGTGCTTTAATCAATTTTTAATTTCAGTCCTTCCTTAAACACGCAGAAGTAAAAATTTTAGAGACAGCCTTCGACTTCCATCGCTCATTCCAAAGAACAACCAGGTCAGCAGTGGTGTTCTGTTGCCTAGTGACCACACGCTCCAAGAGAAAATGGAACAAAATGGCTCAATTACTGACAGCTCTGTAAGGCAACGTACAGTTGGCGCTAGCAGTCAGGTGGGATGACATCGTCTCACACACACCAGTGACCCCCCCCCCCCGCCTTCTCAGCTGCACAGGAAGTGTTTTCCTCCAGCTGGTGTCTGTGCGAGCCCGACTTGCACACTGCAGTGTCTTAAGAAGCGGCGGTTACGTCACGTCCTTCAGAGGAGAGCTAGTGCTTGTGCTTTCCCAAATCAATAGCAGCAGCAGCAATGAGTGCTGATGAGTACGATTGGGTATTCCAAATTGGGAGAAAATGGGGGGGGGTGTTTTAAAAGTTCAATTATAGAAAGAAACAATGTTTTAGATTCAGTCTCCCAAGTTTTCTGATTCGCTGATCAGGAGCCGTTACATTTCCTGAATGATTGAATGTCCAGAGAAACCCCACTGGCCACCTAGTTCTTTCAGTAAACCAGGTTGGACCCCAACAGTAGTTTTTACATTATTTTAATCTGAATATTTATAGTCTTTTCATGGTTATTGGCACTTAATAGAATATTTAATTTACAGCCAAAATTATTTGTATAATTACCACATTCTCACTTTCTATTTTATATGCAGTTGTCCATGATGCATTTGAAGAGTTAAAAAAAAAAAAAAAAAGCCTGTTACCTCTATTTAACACCACAAAATTTGCTTTTCTTGGCACAGTAAATGTTTTCCTCTGTCAAACACAATTTCTTGAAGGTATTGGAGTATTGCGACACAGACGTGCACAAGTTCACCACCGTGTAACCGTTTCAGTGTTTGTGTGAGCAAAAATGGCTTTTACTTTTGGGTGCGCTCTGAGAAAGATGAGAGCCACAACGTCAGGCGGCACCCAGACTGAAATAAAATAAATGAAGGAAATGAGATTTTGAATGACTTAACATGTGTGCGACCTCCTTTTGCTCACTTTAATATAAAAAGATTTAATATTCCTACTCGTTCTTTTTTTTTGCAGTTCACTGGGGCTAGCCGTCGCTCCGAGGGTGCGCTTCCTTAACAAAGCCAGGAAGCTGAGGGAGGGGGGTGAGACTGCCCCAGGGGGCCCGCAGGAGGACGATTCGGACCAAGAGCTGCAGCGCTTCAGAGCGCAAATCAGAGGTGAGAAAAACACCCCTGCTTCAACAAAAAGGATCACAGCGTCCCAGGATGAACCCAGCGAGGAAGAGGATGGAGAGAAACAGTCTGGCTCAGATGAGGAAGAGGAGTCTGGCACTTCAGATGAAGAGCAGGACGCTGCAGGCCGACCCACGTACCTGTTCTTCGCTCCGGACGAAGACGAGCCTGAGGACGAGGACCTGAGGGACATGGACTTGCTGACAGTCAAGCGGAGAGACGTGTTCAGGCTGGAGAAGGAGGGAGATGAAGATGACGAGGTGAGTTCTGCTCAGTAGGACCCAATACGCCACGGTACAGGAACCAGAATCGAGCCTAAATGGCATGTTAAATTGAGAACAGTTATTGATCTCTCATCTGTCTGTCCATTTGAAAGATCACCTTGCTCTTTTGGAGGCAAAAGTATAACTCGCGCCGTGAGTTTTTCCTGACTACTTTTTTTTATCCTGTAGTTCTGTCCTCCAATAGAAAGAGGGCGATAGAGGATATTCTGAGCCCACATGTTGAGCAGTAAAAACAATGCAGTACCTTAATCACCTTAATCTTAATTAATCATTAAATTTACACTGGGTTATCGAGAGAACAGCTGATGTGGGTACAGGCTTTTTATAATTGAACTAATGTACTAATCATGGTCTTCAATAAAGTCCAGTGATTTATTGCTGAGTTAAAACAAAAATGCTGCAGCCACACAGGCCCCTTTCAGATAAGTTGGATACCTCTTTTTTAGGGTTTTGCACCCGCACACCAACAAGCTCTTTAGTCGGTCATTAATTAAATAATTATTTGCCTTCCTTCGACTGCATACCAGTGATTACGACAGTTGGAGTGCCTACAGTGACACCTTGAGGAGGAGGACTGAAATACAGGCTAAAGGTTTCCCTTGTCACATGTTCAGGGAAAAACTCATGACCCTAGTTACTGTTGTCCTAAGCTAAATCAGGATCCCTGTCAGAGTTCAGAGGCACCCATCTGAGAGCCTCTAGAGTAGGCTAATTAGGAAACGACAGGCCAGCTCAACCAATTAAGAGGGAAAATAAAACCAGTGCGCCAGAACTGCTGCGCCACGGCAGTCATCTAAAGATGTTGATGTTGTTTCATCAGGAGACACTCGGCTGACTCCAGCCAATAGTTATTTCCTTTCAGTTGTTTTGCGTTCCTGCACCGGCTGTCACAAGCTTCAATTCACTGCATATATCCAAACCAACTGCAATATGACTCATTTTAAGACCTACAGATGGTTCTTAAGTGGCATCTTGTGTGAGTGATTTTTTTTCCCCCTGTAAATATTCATTTATTTTCTCTAATGGGGGTATAAAGCATACAGAATACTGCAGATATATAAGAAATTATTGTCCTTGTGCTTCTTCAGAATACATTTGATGGCTTTTTGCAATCGATTACAATACCTCAATTACCTTGCATTTGCTGTGCAGTACTTAATTGAACTGAACTCTATTGAATGTTCAGTAGGAGAGTTAAACTGTCTGCAGCGCTTCTTCTGTCAACACACGTTCAGAGCCGGTGGAAACGATATTCAAACGTTTTGGAGTGCGCTTTGAACAAGTCGCCTATAATTATAACGTTTACTAAATGTAAATATGTTACCAAGTCAACTGAATGGAAATAAATCCCAAAGGAACGTAATTAATTGAATGCGCCAAGTATGAATCTAGTCCGTTCCCCCATACTATTTAGGTGGCTAAATGATTACAGAACAGGCACTTAGCAGACACTATTAACCAGAGCAAATTGTACATACAACAGTAGAAATACAGCTTGGTATTTTTCTGAAGCACCTTGCTCAGGTGAAGCCACAACTTTTGCATTAAAACATCATGCTATATATACTGCCACCTTAACCGCATCTCATCAGACTTAAACTGACCATATTTTACGCAATCATCGAAGCAGTGCTCTGATTGCTAATAATGTGTGCCAGTCGTGACTTACTGGTGGAGGTTTTCTTAGGTCAGTAAATCCATTTGCAATGGCTTAAAGTGCCCGTTCACTGTGTTTATATATTTTCTGAAACTTTTTTTTACATTATTCAGTTATGTTCAGTTTTAGATTGACCCAGACAGTTTTTATATCCAGTGAACGATAACGTTATGGTCATTTCTGATGACCTGGCAGCTTTACAATAGCTGGTTTAGGGGCATTTGCAGGTTTGTGGTTCAATGCAAATAAAAAAAGACTTGGAGTAAGTGCAGAGCAGCTTGTAGAGCAGCATTATGTTTACAGAGACAGCCGCTCCGGCGCGGCTCCAAGATCTGCTGCGCCCATTAATTACCATTTACTTCTGTGGCTCGTTACTCCCCCGCCAACTGGGCTGAACCAGAGGCCGTCAATCAAAGGTCCCTTCTAGCCTGTCCCCTGACCCCGCACCATCTACCTCTTACCTGCCTACTCCGCCAGCATGTCTCCCTGGTAGAGAACCCCCCCCCCCCCCGTGTTCCTCCACCACAAAACTATTTATGCGAAAGGATTGGGCAATTACCGCCAGTTGTCGTAGCAACGGATGCGCATGAAAATGGTCACTGGGGGGGGGGACCTTCAGAGATGGCATTTAAAGCATTAAGCCTTGTCAGGCATCCCAGACGATCACGACACTCGACCAACGACACGGCGGTTATTCCGACTTGTCAGGATCACAGCGCAGAGGAGGCCTCTCCATCGAGCGTCACACCCTGTCAGGGGATTAGGTCAGCAGGGCCGTGCTAGCCCACGGCAATTTAGCATTTCCCTCCCGACGCATAGGCCACGCCGCGTCTGGACACGGGACATTCATTTGGATGTAGGTGAGCATGTGGCCCATGTGGCAGAAGTGGGGGGTATCCAATTTAAAATCAAAAAAAATAAAAATAGAAAAATTTATTGGTTCCATCAGACCTCCTCTTCTCCTCGGGCGGCTAGAAAGTGTGACAGCAAATCTTTACAATTTCCGTCTGTATCCTGACAGAACTACCAGAGAACTGCACATTACTCAGGCGCTATATCTTACTCGCACTTAGCAGCCCCCTCGGAAAATGTCAGCAAAGACCATCATGGTCTTTGATGTATATGTAAACAAGGTGGGATCGTATTTCTTGACGTATGTAAGATGCACCACTTCAGCCCGCAGTTGAGCACCAGGATGAGTGTGCTTTTTCTCTGGCTGTATTGATATTGGAAATGTTCCCTCCGACTCCTGGCAACCTTTCGAGGCGCTGTCTGAAACTTTTTCCTTGTTGGCTGGAGTGTATATACTGCATGTATATATATATAACAATTTAAAAGTCTACTGTTTGCAAACAAATTCTATGGGAAAGTAATTCAGCAGATTTACCCAGCATGAGTCTAGGTGCTTCCCCCTGTACCATGTGGATGTTTCTGTCTGAAACTTTTTCCTTGACTGTTGTAGTATTGAATTGCTCTTTTTATCCCACGGTTAAAAACAGTGGATTACACTGCACCGTATTTGACACACTGCAGCAGGGGGATTTTCCTAGCTTCATTCCCCTTATCCAAAGCATAACCAGGCTTTGGATTGCTCCGGTTTGTCACCACTTGTAGACGTTAACCTTCAGCTACCCATTATCCTCTGTGTATTGTTTTAGTACAGGGCTATTCAATTACAAATTCACTTGGGCCAGATTTTAAAACCAGGAAATGTAGACGGGCCAGACATTTTCAGCAGCCTATTTAAAACCTTTTCTAGCTTTTGGTAATGACAAATTTTAAACAAACGCAAATTAATGTAGTGAAAAATAACAATGTTTATTGTTTCACTTTTTAAATAAACAAACATTTTTGGTCACATATCTGATCCAGGCACATCACAAAGTGTAAATAAAACAATAAAAAAGAGCTATCAATCCACAGAACCATAACCATAAGTGGCAATAACAGTAACCAATAACACACACACACACACACACACAGAAATAACACAACGCCTCCTACTGCACACTGAAGGAACATAACAAATACGTTCGTTTTAAATAACCAGGGTAATACGGCTCCGATCGTAAGATGCAATCAAACTGTGCACTTTAGCGTCCCTCTCCTGTGATTCGTCGAGTTTGTCCGGAAAGTTTCGTGTTTCTCAATGTGGTGCCTCCGAATGTTATATTTTTTAACTACCGCAACGCACTCATGCAAATTAAACACGTTGGTTTGGCATTTGGTCGTTTAATCGACGGTTTTCATTGTCAATTTCACATTTCAGGGTTGACAGAGACATACTTTCAGTAGAGCATTTGCCTGCTTGTGACTGTCAATAGCCAGATGTTTTGAAAAGCTACTAAGCGTGGTCGAAATTGCGTCACATGAGAAAACGTTGATTTGTGAGAGATACCCTGATTGGCGGAATGTTTGTCACGCTGGTTTTGCTTCGTGATCGCAGGAAAACAAATCTTCCTGCTTACGGATTTTAGACCACGCTCGCAGTGCTGTAACTATTTAGGCTATGTGATAACATTGCTATTAACAAATATTTTTTATAAAATAATGTTACATTTAAAATATTAAAATTGCTATTAAAATTGCCTATTTAATTCAAGCTCGCTGGGCCACTCGGAGGTTGCTTCTGGGCCGGATGTGGCCCGCGGGCCGCCAATTGAATAGGCCTGTTTTAGTACATCTTATTGTATTATTGTAAAGCACTTTGAACCTGAAAAGTGCTATATAAATAAAGCTACTGTTATAAAAAGTGGGGGAAATTGTTTGTGAGCGGACAGTTAAATGCATTTATTCAGGTCATCCCTGGAAGAAAAGTCTGGTACCTGTGCAGATGTGGGTAGTCTGTTTGATGCATCTAGGATAAAACCCGTTCTCCAGAGAAGGCTGGGAGTAGTATTTTGTGACAGTGGTGCCTTCTATAAGATTGATCTTGTTAGCTTATTGGAGATATAAGGGGCCATTTTAATGTGGTTTTCCTATCTAACATTGTTTTTAGCAGATAGTTTGCCTGTATTACCATAGTTGTAGGGACAGTTTATCGCTGTAGTGACACCAGTTCAGGACAGCAGAGACAAGCTTGCTCTCTCCTCCAAAGCGTGTTTCACCAGACACGGCTTCTTTCCTCTATACCAGAGATCTCAAACTCACATCCCGGAGGGCTGCTGTGTCTGCTGATTTTTTTATGTGTTCCTGTACCTAAGTGCTTAATTGAATTCATTGATTGACTAAAGTGTCTGCACACTTTGTTTCTAAGGCCTAAATTGGCTGCTGATTGAAAGGAAATCACAAAAACCTCCAGCGCCGGAGTTTGAAAACCTGTGGGCATACACTGAAACCCATTGATTTAGTATGGTTGGACACCTGGCAACCCCTCAGTAGCCAAGAACAGGTCATCCTACTTTTCCACGAAGTTCTCCAACAATGCGGCTAGCTGCAAGTGTTCTTCCTCTTTCCCACACACCTACATCATCCGTTATACATCCAGGCCACTGCGGTCAGCCCAGGAACTCACAGCATCCGTTATACATCCAAGCCACTGCGGTCAGCCCAGGAACTCACAGCATCCGTTATACATCCAGGCCACTGCGGTCAGCCCAGGAACTCACAGCATCCGTTATACATCCAGGCCACTGCGGTCAGCCCAGGAACTCACAGCATCCGTTATACATCCAGGCCACTGCGGTCAGCCCAGGAACTCACAGCAGTGAGAGGGAGGGAGGAAGTGATGTAACACAAACAGCCACCTTTTCTCTTTTTTTTTTTTTTCCCACTCCCATCAGCTGTCTTGTCCAGAAGGAGGGAGAGAGATCAGAGGGGATCCTTTGAGGCTGGGGAAAGTTTAAGAAGAAGAAAAAAAAGTGTATATATATATATGCATTTTTGGGAGCTCTGTGACTGAAGCAAACCTTAGGGAAGGTTTGACCAGGTAGAGGGGAAGGAAGGGTGTCAGTGTATGTGAAATGCACAGCAGGCCCGTTTCCCTACCGTAGGGCAGAGGGTAAAAAAGTTACTTCATTCCACTTTCTCTATCAGTGCGAATGATCAGCCTGCCTTGCGGTTTTCATCTCTTAACCCACCTTGGCTTGTGTTGCGCACATCTTTCTCGGTTCATGGATCCACAGTCATCGACAAAGCGACTTTTATTCCTTGCTCCCGCTGGTGTCACTCTAACTTTTTTTCCCCACCCGTTTTAAGGTCAAAGCACTTAAAAACCCTGACAGCTGTTTTTTTTTTATTGCGGCTGTCCTTATTCACGGCAGACTTGCATTCGAGTGAAGCTGCAGTCTCATTTAAAAGCTCGCCCTTCTCTCTTTCTCTCCCTCTGGATAAGATTACGCTGTGTGTTTAGCTTTAAATTGTAATCTTCTGTTCCAATCTCGGAAGCCTCTGCTCAGGGCTGAATTGTGCAAAGTGAATCTTGAATATGCTGCTCGCATTTGAAGGATTAGACGTCTAAATAAATGGGATGTACTTTATGGGCCTCCGTCTCAGCATTGGGATATGTGCTGAGAAGAGGCATTGGATTAAACTTTGTTTACCCTCGGTTGCAGTGCCTGTTATTGTTCCCCTAAGTTCAAGGGCACGAAAACAAAACAAGTGTGAAATTGACTGCAGAACCTTGGGTCAGTCAGGTGTGTATAAGCCTGTGATTGGGCAGCACAGTGAGTGCCATCTGTCCAATCAGATTTGTGACCCTAAGAAGGTGATTGCTCCTGTTGCTGCACTTGTTCTCTCTCTCATTGGACAGATTGCAGTGTAACTGCCCCTGTGACGGTCACAGTAATACAAAGTCCAGCATGAAGTGTGATGTCCGCACAGCAAACTGGCAGAACCTTGCTGTTTTGGTAGGTTTTTCACGCGCCCCATTATGTTTAGTTCACAGCAGAATGCCACTGTTCATTTTCCTCTTTGATTTGGAAATCGGTTCTGACTCACAGGCCATCGGCGTAATCCTTAACGGTCTTCTCGCCCGGAGAAAAGAGGAGCCCTGTTTTTAATTTACAGATTCAGTGATTCACACAGAACCGGGCGTGCACGGTCCGCAAGGACACAGTGTTACGGGATTCCTCTCAGGGAGGATATTTCATTACAGGTCTCATGCGAGACTCAATAAATCCCTGTGGGCTTGCCAAGTGAACCGTTTAGCGGAGTGCGCTCAGATGCAGAAATGCAGCGCGACCCCGTGCTAATCCATCTGCGAGCCTATGGCAGCGCTTTGTCTTAGTGTGGCGTGTTGCGCAAAGAGCCGTCTGCCACATTTGTCTCAACGGAGGAGACTGACCGAGCCGCTTAACTCAGTGCCCTGCTTCTGTTCCGTGACCTTGTAGTCGTAAAAAATTTGGGTTTCGCCGATAATTCCATCCCCCTCCCTAAACCTTGTCATTTTGGTTCCACCCTGCAGCCTGCTTACACTGGGCTGGGTCAGGTCCCATGCAATCAACTGGGAAAAAAACAAAACAAAAAAAACAAGGTTTAGGGTTGGGTGATGTCAAATGTGACAGCACGATGTGCACATCCAAACATCATGATGGACGATGACATCATCCTATTGTGGTTTGTTTTAATGAATAATTTATTATAAAATACAAATTTTCATTATTTTATAAGCCTATTATTTATATCAGGTAGGCTATTTGTTTAACTTGTGTTTTATCTATTCTAAACTTAATATGAATCATTATTTTATGGTATCGCAGTTTCAGAAAATTAATCAAAACTGAAGTCGGGTAAAAAACTGCATTGAACAGACAACACAATGGCGGAGTTTTAGACTTGGTCGTAGACTTGGACTCGAATAATTCTAAGATTATTCAGTGAAAATATTTTTCATATTAGGCTTAATGTCTCAATCAAACACGTCAATGTGCCGGAGGAGAGTTGGAGGGGGGTATTTGTGATGAAAACCTAATAATTAGGCTATATTATTGTGACAGTGCAGTAATTATTTTGCAGTAATCACAGTACGTTTGATGAAATTGTTGAAGTCAAATCCGAAGGCATAAGTAATGGCTGCTCATATTGAATGCACTGCGCACGGGCCGTTGAACGTCATTCAAAGGAGATAATGTTCGCTTGGCTGTAGGTAAATTCTAATCTGTAGTTTTATGACACATAGCCTAGCGACTCAAAATGTGTTAATCATTTACATAAGTGTTTAATTAAGCAATAACTTTTTTAGCTAATAGTCTAATAGTCGGTTTTTGGGCGCATGCAGTTTATCTCGCTCCAGTTTGCCAATGTAAACTTTTCACAAATCCTTTTTTTTAAAATATATATATATTTTTTTTTTTATAAGGGACACAATATGGGAATCAACTGTATACAAATATAATACCAACTGTTCATTTTGATAGCCTACATGTTTAAAAAGTGCAGTGCACTGTTATTTAAACAAACATCACGATGTCTCAACCATCGTCAATGCCTATCAATCATCGTCGATGGATGATGTCATCATCCATCGAGCCAACCCTAGGTTGGACTGAAGTATTCTTTTTCTTACACTGCCTCATGACCTTCCAGGCTTCATTGTATGGTTTGGCTCAGTCAACGGAGGCAGCTGACAGATGGACAGACTTATGGTTCATCCAGTCTGAAATCTGAATGCCTGCATTTTAAGAACAATGTAAAGACAGAGAGACAGACGGACAGAGAGACAGACGGACAGAGAGACGGACGGACAGAGAGACGGACGGACAGAGAGACGGACGGACGGAGAGACAGACGGACGGAGAGACAGACGGACGGAGAGACAGACGGACGGAGACGTGTTTCTCTGGCTGTAGAAATTCAAAAGGCCCTAACGTTTTCATAACTCCATTATAGTTTTATGAAATCCGATTATATTAAACTAATTTAGTTGCTCTCATTTAGAATGGTCACAAGTTTCATCCTAAGTGGGTCACCTACAGAATGTCCTTTGATCAGGCTCTGATGAGAAAGCTGTGTGTCCTTTGATCAGGCTCTGATGAGAAAGCTGTGTGTCCTTTGATCAGGCTCTGATGAGAAAGCTGTGTCAAACGGGAGTATTGATATATGATGAGAAAGCCGTGTCAAACGGGAGTATTGATATATGATGAGAAAGCCGTGTCAAACGGGAGTATTGATATATGATGAGAAAGCCGTGTCAAACGGGAGTATTGATATATGATGAGAAAGCCGTGTCAAACGGGAGTATTGATATATGATGAGAAAGCCGTGTCAAACGGGAGTATTGATATATGATGAGAAAGCCGTGTCAAACGGGAGTATTGGTATATGATGAGAAAGCCGTGTCAAACGGGAGTATTGATATATGATGAGAAAGCCGTGTCAAACGGGAGTATTGATATATGATGAGAAAGCCGTGTCAAACGGGAGTATTGATAAAGCTGTGTCAAACGGGAGTATTGATATATGATGAGAAAGCCGTGTCAAACGGGAGTATTGATATATGATGAGAAAGCTGTCAAACGGGAGTATTGATAAAGCTGTGTCAAACGGGAGTATTGATATATGATGAGAAAGCCGTGTCAAACGGGAGTATTGATATATGATGAGAAAGCCGTGTCAAACGGGAGTATTGATATATGATGAGAAAGCTGTGTCAAACGGGAGTATTGATAAAGCTGTGTCAAACGGGAGTATTGATATATGATGAGAAAGCTGTGTCAAACGGGAGTATTGATATCTGATGAGAAAGCTGTGTCAAACGGGAGTATTGATATCTGATGAGAAAGCTGTGTCAAACGGGAGTATTGATATCTGATGAGAAAGCCGTGTCAAACGGGAGTATTGATATATGATGAGAAAGCTGTGTCAAACGGGAGTATTGATATAGGATGAGAAAGCCGTGTCAAACGGGAGTATTGATATATGATGAGAAAGCCGTGTCAAACGGGAGTATTGGTATATGATGAGAAAGCCGTGTCAAACGGGAGTATTGATATATGATGAGAAAGCCGTGTCAAACGGGAGTATTGATATATGATGAGAAAGCCGTGTCAAACGGGAGTATTGATATATGATGAGAAAGCCGTGTCAAACGGGAGTATTGATAAAGCTGTGTCAAACGGGAGTATTGATATATGATGAGAAAGCCGTGTCAAACGGGAGTATTGATATATGATGAGAAAGCTGTGTCAAACGGGAGTATTGATAAAGCTGTGTCAAACGGGAGTATTGATATATGATGAGAAAGCCGTGTCAAACGGGAGTATTGATATATGATGAGAAAGCCGTGTCAAACGGGAGTATTGATATATGATGAGAAAGCCGTGTCAAACGGGAGTATTGATATATGATGAGAAAGCCGTGTCAAACGGGAGTATTGATATATGATGAGAAAGCCGTGTCAAACGGGAGTATTGATAAAGCTGTGTCAAACGGGAGTATTGATATATGATGAGAAAGCCGTGTCAAACGGGAGTATTGATATATGATGAGAAAGCCGTGTCAAAAGGGAGTATTGATATATGATGAGAAAGCCGTGTCAAACGGGAGTATTGATATATGATGAGAAAGCTGTGTCAAACGGGAGTATTGATAAAGCTGTGTCAAACGGGAGTATTGATATATGATGAGAAAGCCGTGTCAAACGGGAGTATTGATATATGATGAGAAAGCCGTGTCAAACGGGAGTATTGATATATGATGAGAAAGCCGTGTCAAACGGGAGTATTGATATATGATGAGAAAGCCGTGTCAAACGGGAGTATTGATATATGATGAGAAAGCCGTGTCAAACGGGAGTATTGATATATGATGAGAAAGCTGTGTCAAACGGGAGTATTGATATATGATGAGAAAGCTGTGTCAAACGGGAGTATTGATATAGTATGTTGTTCAGGCCTCTTGGTGGAAGGGATCTCAGGAATGAGAGCTTGGGAAAAGGAGTGAGGAGCCATTTATCAGGCAGTGTTTATCGTTGCCTTTGTTCTCGTCGATCACCTACCGTTTCTTCTCAGCTTGGCCCTGTTCTGGACCCTTCTTCCCTTCACATTTCTTTTTCTCCTGCTTACATCACCGCCCGCGTCCTATGACTCCGCCTCTTCTTTAACAATCCGAAGGTGACCGTGTCGCCGTGCCTGTGACATTGTCAGGCTTCAGCTTGGGGCGACTGTCTGACAGATGAATGGGACGCTGTGCGATTTATGAAAATGCACCTCCTCCCTCCTCTTCCATCTGTTCACCTGTGGCTCTTACGCGCTGTCTATCTTTCGCTGGCTCTGCCCCTGTGTCGTGTGCTGTTAATGTTGCCGCAGATTCGCATCTTCATCATTCGCTTGAGAAGGGTTGAAAATTATGCGTTGGTTTGAGTTCAACGGCTAACTTGCTACGGTTGCCTTGTAAATATCTAGCACTAATTGCAAACTGGCCCTGGGTTCTGTAATCTACAAGCAATGCAGCATTGACCTCTGATTTAAAGCCTGCATAGTAGCATAGCTGTGATCAAAATGCATTCAGTGTTTAGCCTTGTGATGCTGTTCAGTGTGTGGCTTGGATCAAAAACTATCCAGCATTGTGATCTGTGAATGTTTTTTAAGTCACTTTGGATGAGCGCTTTTTGCTAAATTAATGTAATGTTATGCAGCGTTGGGTTCTGTGATCTGGAAGCTATTCCCACTTTCTTTATTCTGCCACACAGGCCAGGGGTGTTCAGGGGTGTTCTGCACAGTGGTTAGCGTCGTCCGCCCCGCGGAACCCGTACGGAACCTGGGCAAAAATGAGCCGCTGTGGAACTTGCATGTTGGAGAGGCCGCGTACAGGAGGGGCTGCGCGCGCTGCATTGCGGCCGCTATCTCGTGTCGCCACGTCACCGGGAGGGGAGAGGGATTTGGACAGCGTGGAATAATCGGCACTAATCAGCTCAGTAAGTGCTGTGTGCCAGGATAAGGCACAAGCAGTCCTGGGTTGTTAAGTTGGTAAAGGCAGGCATATCGAGCGCACCTTGAGCCTTATAGCCTAGACATCGCTAGTTTGATCTGGGCTAAGTCATTTGCTGACTGAACACGAGTCCACAGTTGCAGGACACAACTGGCTTCATCCTTACTGACTAAAGTGGGCTAAATGGGTAACTTTAACCATACAATGTTTACTTTCATCTTATTTTATGAACGGAATGGTATAAATATATTTTTTCCTATTTAAGAATTATTCCAGCTCAAGTGAAGAAAAGGACATTTTTTCAGCAGCTATCTGGCCAGCATACCAACATTTTTTCACACTGCATTTCTTTCTCTCATGCCCGAAACATACAGAAACCATGCATTGCAGTCTGGGAAACTGAGGTAATGGAGAAAGAACATAATGGATTGCTGTCAGTCTTGTGTAAAATACTGTGTAAAATGCGCTCACCAGAAAATGACAGAGGCAAAAGCTGCTGTGAAGTTGCAATGTTCTAATTTTACTGTGTCAGTCACGACGGTGGCGCTCACGGATATGATGGTTTTCAGTCGGGATTTAGCCTTTGGACTCCAGTGTTCTCTGGAGGCTGTGTTTACCAGGTTGTTTAAGCAGTTGCTTTTAATTGGCTTGAAATTAAAGCTCTTGAGACACTGACAGTCATGGAGGTCGTAGAAGGGAGGGCATTTCTGGGGGGGTTGGGGGAGACATCACTTCAAAAGTCAAGTGGGTTTATAGCCATTTTCTGAATTTGTTTAAATTGGTGTAATTATAGAATTGGCACGTACCGTATCGCACAGTTGTATTCAGGGCTGTTTCTAGTCTGCTTTGATTGGAGGAGCATGAAAAGATGTTGGTGGGGCACAAGGGGGGACGAAGTAGCGAGGGGTCTGGGGTCCTCCCCCAGAACAATTTGAGCATTTTAAAACTAATTTTCTGCATTTTTACACACAGGGCATTTTCTAAATTAAAGTGTTTAATTAATGAACATTTTGGAGATTTCTTTTATTTTTATTTTTTTCAAAGCCCTAGATGAGATTTGAGATGCTTTCATATAAAGCTAAAGTATAGGCTAATCATTATATTAGCAGATAGGATACTTTTATTACATTTTAAATCCACCTCCACCCCCCTCATCTTATGAGGAGGTCAACTTTATTTATGCCCAATAATTCCATATCATTATCTAATCTTATATGGAAACGAGTATATTAAAGATGAGCTATATTTCTTCATCATTTCAGTCTCTTTGTGCTATTTTCTATTTACATGTGAAACTACATTTCTGTAACTGCATGGCTCATCATTTTCATTTATATTTTAGCCATACACACCCCCCCCCCCCTTATGGAGGACAACTTTATCAATGCCCAATTAAATCAAATTATTATGGAATGTTACTTATTCCTTATTACTTATTCCTTCATCATTTCAGTCTCTTTGTGCTATTTTCTATTTACATGTGAAACTAAGGTACTGTAAATGGCTCATCCTTTGATTTATATACAGTAGCTATATATATATATATATATATATATATATATATATATATACACACACACACACACACACACACACACAGACACAAACACACACTGTATATTATTTTTTTAGATAGGCTATATTTTATGCCTGAGACGCCGGGCGGCTTGCCTCTGTTGACGGCTGCCGTTTCACCGTGAGAGTGATAGAGAACTTGAGAGAGACAGATATGATTTTTCATTTTATTATATGTGAAGTATTCCAAATTTTCAGGAAAGTATCGGCTGACTAGCCAATATGCAGCAGTAGGCTAGCTAACACACATACACACACACGGGCGCGCACACACACCAGCTAATGCAATACCGCAGATGTTTCGCTGAATCGCAGCTATAACAACTAGGCTAAATGCAACATGTAATCAATCTATTTAAAATCTAATCTCCCAGACGGAGATTCTCGCCACTATCCTCAACTCACTGACTAAGCTAGGCTAGCGAATATTATATCCTAAGCAATGCGTAACAGTTATCAAGAAGAGACAGCACAGCATTGATTGATCAAAGAAAGTGACCTCTCTCTCTTGCTGCGTCTCCATGTTTTATTATATGGCCAAACCAACCAATCAGATATTAGAGAAATATATTATTTTGGTGTGGCATTTTTATGATTGGCCGAATCGTGTGTAGCTCTGATAGCCTACCGTAGCGCTGACTTCATATTGTCGGATTCAATTTTTTCTGGATTTGGCTTTGGGGCATTGCCCCCCGTGCCCCCCCCTAGACACGGCCCTGGTTGTATTCATCTACTTTGTTTGAGTGAGTGAATCACTTTCAATTTCAAGGTACAGGTTGGTTACTAAAATGGCCACAATTGCTTGTGGCTTCAATTTCAGGGGCTCCCATGGTTTAAATTTTTTAATATATAATATTTGAAGTGGTTAAATTTGCACCCCGCCCTTTCTTGAGTCCATGGGGTTCTTCGGAAAATGTTTTATTGGAAATTTTATATTTAATTTGATGTAAGGTGGACTTGTGTTTTTGACAATATTGTGCAATATAAAGGCTTTCGGCTACCAGATTCTCCATAGTCATAACTAAAAACAGTTTAGTTTGAAAAGTGACAGGACAGGTTTGCTTCTGTGTGGAAGGTGTTCTCACACGTATGTAGAATGGCTTCATATATAGTTGTTATATAGTACATATTTGTTACTCAAGTATACACACCCCTTCATATTTCAGTTTTTATTCATATATATATATATATATATATATTTATTATTTTATTTTTTATTTTTTTATCATTTAAACAGCCAATATGAGTTAACCCAAAGGAGCCTGGAGGTTAAATGTCTCTCAGTTTCATTAAATGCTCCGATTAGTCTTTCCAATATTGGGAGCGTGGGGTTGGGCAGCGCACAGCCAGGCTTCTGCCTCCTGATATGCTCTCTGTGGAGGAGATCATTTGGCAGGTTTAAATGAGTTTTGCTGGTTGGATAGAGCTGTGATGGGATCGATATCCATCACTGGGATGCCACACCACATCAGTCTTGCAGCGCTCCGCAGCCCCCGCCGCTGAGCTTTTGAGACGCTATTAGCCCACGCCCACATTTCTGCTTTCAACCGGCAGCCCTGCACACAGGCGTCCGGATCTCCGTCCCCCGTGGGCTCTCTCACACGGCAGAGATGGTCTTTCTCACGTCCAAGCTGACAGCTACCGCGCTCCCATTGTCTTAAGGGGGATGGCGCCGTAATGAAAACATGAACACTGGTTGTGCATTAACCACGGTCCCACGTAGTTGCTTTAAATGGAGGAGGCGCAATTTCTCATGACTGCGATACACTGACCCCCTTTTCTTTAACAGAAATGGGTTTCGTTGATTTGTGAGAAGCTGGAGTGTCTCGGCTATACCCCAGTGGGGGTTGAGGATATCTGGGGCAGGATCCCAGGAGTGGAGGACCCACCAGCCTTGCACCTAGTCTGCAGGTTTTGCGGCTTAATTTGAATCAGAAACCGGTCCGCAAAGTTCTTTTGCCAAACGATGATTTAAATGAAGCACTTTAAGGTGCTGAAACACCACAAACTTCACCTGTGGAATGTTCCAAACAGGTGTTTTTTGGACATTCCACAACCTTCTCAGTCTTTTTTTTGCCCCTGCCCCAATGTGTTGCAGGCATCAAATTCGGAATTAGCGTATATTTACAAAAATCAATAAAGTTGATAAGGTAAAACATTAAATATATATTTTTTGTACTGTTTTCAATTAAATATATGTAACAGAGAATTTACAAATCACTGCTTTCTGCTTTTATTTGCATTTTACATACTGTCCCAACTTTTTGGGGAATTGGAACATTGTGTCCCTCCCTCCAGGCCTGTAGTTTGAGGTTTCCGTCCTTTTTCTCCCAGGTTTTCACCTCCGCTGAATTTGCAAGCACCTCTGTAAACGTCAGAGAAAAATCTGTAAAAACTCTCAGATCTCCATGGAAGGGAGGGGAGGGGGAGGCACAATGGGGCTATTTCACAAAATTGGCTTGGCGTCGTCATGTTTTCACCAGGTCGGGGTGTAGGCTATGCAGTGCGAACGCCACGGCTTACTGCTTCCCATCTGAGGCACTTCCCCCTCCACTAACTGTTATCCTAGGGGAAACCCTGGAATGTAAAAGGTTTTGAGGTTTTTAAGCCTATTGTTAGTTCTCAGATGGACCCCTGCCACACTGGTAGGCTTTCACATGGGGGCGGCGGGGCTCTTGGGCCTCACGCTGCCAGTGGACTAGCGGGTATCGTGGCCGGGCTGTTTCCATGGCGAGAGCCCCGCTGCGTACAGAGAGGTTGGCTAAGCAGACATCTCTTCACGCTCCCCAACGGCACGCCGTCACCTGTCAAAGCTACCGCTGGCGTGAGAGGCAGGAGGGAGGTGGCGCGGGCGCTGGGAAGATTGCATTCATCACCTATGGAGCAGCGAGCTTCAGTAACGGCGGGTGTTAGGAAAGTTATTTTGTTCTGTGGCGAGGGGGAGGGGCCTGGAAGAGTTGTGTACCAAAAATATTGTGTTGCCTGCAACTTTTTATTCGCTTGATTTTTGAGTGCTGTGGACTCATCTTTTATTTCAGAACCTGCAGGCACACTCCCCTGTTAGCTTGAGTAGATAGTGTGAGTTTGTGTGCGTGTGTTTGTGTGTGTGTGTGAGCATATGTGTGAGTTTGTGTGTGTGCGTGGGTTTGGGTCTTTGTGCATGTGCGGGTTTGCGCGTGTGTGGGTTTGTGTGTGTGTGCATGCATGTGTGCGTGTGTTTGTGAGTTTGTGTGTGCGCGTGGGTTTGGGTTTTTGTTTTTGCAGGTTGGTGTGTGCGTGCGTGTGTGTGTGTGCGTGTGTGTGTGTGCGTGCGTGTGTGCGTTGGGGGGGGTGATGTCTATCATTCCAAATCTTCCCATGGATTGTTACTCGCTGCCATTCTGCTGAGAGTTGTGGAGCGGAGGCCAAAGTGAGAAAGTGAAGTCAGGCTAATAACAGCCCACCCACACCTGCAGAGGCAGGAGACCGTGCTCCAAAAGTTTCTTAAAGAAAAATCATCCACCATGATATAACTGTGGGGAAGTCTTATTAAAAGCAAGGGACCCGTTCATCCGTGGCTGATTGCAGCTAGGCATTTGAAGTTTTGGAAATGGCAGCGTTTGAAATATCATGACTTTCATTAACAGGGAACCGAGAAGCACGCGCTACTCTTATTAACGTTGCCATGGTAACGTACCACAGAGGGAGGGGGGGTTCATGCTGGGGAGGAGGTTCTATCCAAAGGAGCGCTCAGAAATATGGCCATCTTCCTAAATCAGGTGTTGCATTTATCCCTATGCCCCTAACCCTGTCTTTTATGCGTGGATTATTATTAATAATGTTTTAATGTGTACCTGGCTCCATATGATATATCAAATGATGACTGGATGAGCATAGAGCTGAAGGAAAGGTCATTGTGTGGTCCCACCATAACTAGCTCCTGCAGTACGTCTATGCCTATTTTGGCCGGACATCGCTGTGGCTGGAGACCAGGCTTAGCCTGTCGGCCATCGCGGTAGCATGACTATCCACATGCTAAGGGCTCTAAAAAAAAAACCCAGTTTCACTTTTTATGAGACTCCAAATGAAAACTACCAGTGTGTCATGGGTCATGGCAGGGGTGTCGAGTCCTAGTGGAAGGCCACAGTGTCTGCAGGTATTTGTGGTTTCCTTTCTATCGGCAGCCAATTGGAGAACTTTGAGAATAAGGTGTGCGGACTCTTTAGCCAATCAGGGACTTAAATTAATCACTCGTGCTGAAATACGGCGGAAAACCAGCGGCCCTCCAGGACTGGAGTTTGACATCCACGCCGTATGGTGAGGTCGGATAGCATCTTGTTTTTTTGAGAGCCGGGTGGTGAAATTCAGTGAGCTGACCACAGTCTGCCCAGGCAGGCGACATGTCTGACCCAGTGGCAGCTACAGTGCTTGTTGTTTTGTTTTTTTACGTGTCCAAAAGCAGCCTGGAAGTATGCCATTTTTAGTGGAAAAGATGTAATCTTTGTGAAGCTGATATGAAGATATGCACAAGATATTAAGAATACAGGACAGCTGGCAAATTCACATGAGGTTGCTGACCCTCGACTGCTTAATGTACACATACCTGCCTCTTACAGCAGCTTTCTGCACATTCATGGCCATCATATTGGCCCATTATATCTGCCATAATCTTCATTTATCAGCCGATACTGATTTTAAGATCTTAACGGCTGATACCAGTACAACCCTGATATTATTGTGCATCTCTGATTGTTATTCATTATTTATTAGTTATGTTGGGTAGGAAGAGAACACGAAAAGAGTAAAATCAAAAAGTGGAATACATTTTTCCCTTCTGAAAAACTGAATTTCCACTTAGCGAGATGAATATGAGATGGTCGCATTCTGAGCCAGCGTTTTATCATTTTTTATTGAACCTTTTAGCTTCTTCATGGTGCTCAGTTTATACAACCTTGTGTTTTGCCCACAAAGAAACCGTTAACGCCATAAAATATGCGGGCAAATGTGAGTCTTACACATAATACTGGATTTCACACCGTCAACAGCATACTCAATCAGCTCCACCAACAGCTTTTGGGAATGAATCCCAATTATGCATACACTGATGAATAAATCAGCGTATTCAGATGAATACGGCACTGGCCCAAGGTGTCGCTCCCCTGTGAGAAACAGTTGCTATTTGCACATTTCGGCTGTTGCACCTGGATAGTACATCCCACAGAACTTTCTACAAACCAGCAGTGGCCCAGATGTGGCCTTCCTTCAGGGGATCTGGCGCTCTGCACGCCGGTGTCCCTGTCTAATGGGATCGCCGGGCCACTTGGCACGGCAGCCCCTGCGTTTTAGCATTTTTAAAGTGCATTGGCATGGCGCTCGACAGCGGCGGTGGTTTTAATGCACTTCAGGCTGGGGACTGAAGCCCGCTTCAGCTTAATGGGAGGCAAAGGTGTGCCCCTCTGGCTCATGGGATTTGCGGTGCGTTCTGCTTTTGAGAGCTTTGCCTGTCCTCTCAAACACGGTCAGAAATGGCCTACATTATGACACCGGCATGTCCTCCAGTACATTGAAATGTATAAACAGAGTAGTTTGCCATGGAGCAGCTCTAATTTATGTTAAACGTAGGGTTTTAATACCTAGTTCAAAGAGAGGTTGATTTGAGGCTTTTTCTGTGCCCAAGGCCTTTGTGTGTTTTGTTAGTCATCCCCAAAGCCCTCTTTGTCAAAAATGAACCTCCGACCTCTTGTGTTCTTTAACTTTCTCACTCCTTATACTGTCTGCCCTTGCTAACTATGCCCATACTATCTATGATCAGCCATACCCTTTACATCCAGCCAAACTCTCTACGATTAACCATACTATTTACGATCAGCCATACTATCTGATCAGCCACACTGTCCAAGACCAGCATATTATCCAAGATCAGCCAGACTCCATCTTATTCTTGCAGAGCCGTAATTTGCACTGATTTTGCAGTAGCTGTGGTCTTGGGTCAGGATAAACCGTTTTTATAATGACAGGAACTGAACAGCTGTGGCTCTTCTGCTGGCTTTTGGCACAGCGCCCTGATAAAGGGGAGCTCTCATGCACAGATCGAGGGGGGGGGGGGGGGCTTCCATTTCTGGAAGCCAGGAGTCGTGACACAGGGGGCTGAACAGACGGAGTGTGCCCAGTGTAGGGACGGGGGACTCGGCCGACCCTTCCCCCCAAGGAGTCGCGACACAGGGGGCTGAACAGACGGAGCGTGCCCAGTGTAGGGACGGGGGTCTCGGCCCATTTCCCCTGGGATTGGGCTTTCTGAAAGTTCTGGTTAGGCTCTTGCTTCTCAGACTGACGGGCCGATCTTTGTCTGCAGTGTGTAGAGGAGCCGGGCGGCAGGAACTGCTGGGGCTGTAATGAGGAGGGATACGGCATTCCCGCCGCCGGCTAGTTAGAGGACGCCTCTCTGCAGTCCGTACACGCCGTAAATAAAACAGGGGGGGTTGTTTATACCTGCAGGTGAGAGCAGGAGAGGCAACTCATGTTTTTTTAATGTTCTCGAGTATAAAATGCTCATTTGCTTATAAATAAAATGGGGGAAAAAAGGCCGGATTGAACAGTCAGAGAGCTATGATAATGCTTGTTTATCCCGGGTGTTGCCCTGGTCTTGGGAACGCAGGTCTTCTTTACAGTCTGCGAAGAACTGGCGTATCATACCGCACCGGCGTTAACCTCATGGAAAGGTCATTCGGCTTGTTGTAATCACTGTTATCTTGTGAATGGCTGAAGGGAATTTCTGCTCTTCTCTGTGGTCATGAAAAATTTAAAGGCTTCAATGTTCCAGAATATTCTGTGGAGAAATTCTATGGTGGGTTTAATGTGATAGACAGACAACTAATTTAATGTGACATTCTTTATAGCCCCATCATAGAAACGGTAAGATTAAAGTCTGCATGAGAAGATCCCACAGTTATTCTGCAAGGGTTGATTGGAAAATGGATAGAGCCTTTTAGCCATACATATACATAAATACCGGTCCTGTCGTGACACACTGAATGTATATTTCTCTGTGAGTGGTACTCGTATGGTTCTTAGTCTTACTTGTGCTCTTTGCCTACTTATTTTCAAACAATAACAAAAGTTTAATTCACTTTATTTGATGGCATCAGGATAGCATTTATCATAGCTAATTGTAGACTTGCATCAGAATGAAACATGGTGTATACTTACCTGCTCTTATTTTATGCAGTCTTTTAGAGAGTACAGCTAATTCCACAAATCCCCCAGAGTTTCGTATTCACCGTCTATTCGTGAAGATATTTGAATGGGTGTTTGCTCAAGGGTAGAGTCCACGGACTCCACATCAGTAGTGGTACTGTACGCTCTTATCTGTGTAAATCTTCCTCCCTAACCCTATCCACCCTATCAGCACTTTATTTATGGGGTATAACGAGGGCGCGGACCTTTCCGTGAGCTGGCAGGAAAAGCAGGCTGAAGCCTCAGTCACCCGGAGCACCCAGCCGCTCGCCTGTATCACACCCACAGTGTTATTAAGCTGCACCCGGCCGCTCGCCTGTATCGCACCCACAGTGTTATTAAGCTGCACCCGGCCGCTCGCCTGTATCGCACCCACAGTGTTATTAAGCTGCACCCGGCCGCTCGCCTGTATCGCACCCACAGTGTTATTAAGCTGCACCCGGCCGCTCGCCTGTATCGCACCCACAGTGTTATTAAGCTGCACCCGGCCGCTCGCCTGTATCGCACCCACAGTGTTATTAAGCTGCACCCGGCCCCTCGCCTGTATCGCACCCACAGTGTTATTAAGCTGCACCCGGCCGCTCGCCTGTATCACACCCACAGTGTTATTAAGCTGCACCCGGCCGCTCGCCTGTATCGCACCCACAGTGTTATTAAGCTGCACCCGGCCCCTCGCCTGTATCACACCCACAGTGTTATTAAGCTGCACCCGGCCCCTCGCCTGTATCACACCCACAGTGTTATTAAGCTGCACCCGGCCCCTCGCCTGTATAGCACCCACAGTGTTATTAAGCTGCTCCCGACCCCTCGCCTGTATCACACCCACAGTGTTATTAAGCTGCACCCGGCCCCTCGCCTGTATCGCACCCACAGTGTTATTAAGCTGCTCCCGACCCCTCGCCTGTATCACACCCACAGTGTTATTAAGCTGCACCCGGCCCCTCGCCTGTATCACACCCACAGTGTTATTAAGCTGCACCCGGCCGCTCACCTGTATCGCACCCACAGTGTTATTAAGCTGCCGCACTGCCATTATGTGTGACACGCAGTAGAAGGCTCGGTTACTGCGCTCTAGTTCTCTCTCTCTCTCTCTCTGCATCTTTACCCTCCGAAGCTCGCCCCTCTTAATCGAGCCACCTGTTTTTGTTTTGCTCCATTACCTTAATAATTGCCTGGTGCAAATGGGACACCCCCACAATCTCCTTATTCACGTTTACTTGAGTTTTTGAAGGGTTGCGAAGCCGCGGGCGTTCGTGTTCCGGGTTTCGCGGTCGCTCACTTTGGTGTCCGGGTGCGGTGTGGTAATGGCATTATCTTTTACGAGGGACGGGACTGGCAGCTGGCAAACCCGTGCTCTGTTGGCCTGTAAATACCTCTGAAGCGGTCGGTCAACTTTTCCATCCATTCCCTGGCACACTGATGTACACGTTTCCTCATACGCTGTTTTATTCAACTGGCATGCAGTCAACCATTGTCACGCTGGCATGCATGTCCTCCCAGCGTGACACTGGCATGCATGTCCTCCCAGCGTGACACTGGCACAGGAGTCCTCCAAAACTCACAAAGCGAGCCACCCTCACACTTCAGGACACTTGGCCAGAGTGCACCTGACTGTCACAGGTAGCCCATTGGCTAGCGGTGTCACTATTGAGCGGCGATGCGCTGCTGATACCGAGGCCACTGTGGCCACTGTTTGGGAACGTCAGTGCACTGCTCAAAATCGCTTTGACTGGACTCTCCCGTTTTTTTGTTTCCTTTTTAAGGCGCTCACAGACTACTTGGGATTTCTCACAAAAGGAGCCGGCAGCGCTGCGTCAGGCGACAGCGCCTGTTCAGTCGCTCACTTTGAGGCGGGAAGGACAGACACTTCCCGAGTCTCGCGCTTGGCTTCTTAAGAAGGAAAGACAGCTACGTCTCTGTAATTTCAGGGTCTTGCGTAATGAACCGTGGGACGGGCCTGAATCCCCCCGACCAGCGGGTGGCTTCCTCTGCTGCAGGTGGGAGCCAGTTTAGCGCGGCTGTTTGGGAATAGCTCACGTCGATGCCCCTCGGAAATGGGCTTTTTAATTACCAGAGCTGTTCTCCTTTGTGACATTAATGAGAGAATGAATAATGTGTTATATAAACTGGCATTATGGGTTGCTATCATTACCACAAAAAGATGTGTGGTTTTTGAAATATTAATGCGGAAAGGGTATCAGAAACCTAGCGTGGCGGTGAGAAAAGCTTTGCCTGTAAACTGATCCTCCATGGATGGCTTGTTCGAATGTGATACGGCTGTCTCTTTCAGATTTTATCTGGCATTGGACACACATCTAAGTATCTGATTTTTATGGAAGTTATATAGTGTGTTTATGTGTGTGTAATGCACTCTTTTTTTTAAATAGATTCACTCAGTTCTTCCATCCAATCTATGCTGCCAAAAATCTTTTTTTTTTTCCTGTTGAAAATATATAAATTTGAATAAGTATAACTTTCAAGGTATACATATTTTCTCACCGAAAATTATATTTCCTATGCCAAGTTGGGTATTGAATGTTAAATTTGATCATTTATAAAGGATCGAAAGTCGTCTTATTGGGAAATATGAGTGGGCGTTCATTGTTCACATCTTCCTCCACCTCGGACCCCCCCCCACCCTTTAATCTCAGAACCTCTTTCAGCTTCTCGGCTCAGGCAGGAGGAAAGTGCTCTTAGACTAATTGACCACGCTGAATTCCTCTAGCGCTCATCTAATACTCAGTGGGAGAGCAGAAATGATATAAAGGAGATAAGGCTGCCATGTGGTGGCAGCCTAATTAACTTCCAGGCTCCAGCGGGCCTTTGCCGTCAGTCTCGCCCTAACGGAGTGTGGACAGGGGGTTCACGCACAGGTGTGTCTCGGAAACCGGAGGGCCTCGTTGATGAAAACGTACCCCTGCCTAACCGGGTCCACCTGAAATTAACGTGCCTCCAGGTCTCTAATGTCAGGAACCATTATTATAATTATGCCCATGCTTCTAGGAGAATAAGGGTGTACGGAACAGAGGGAGGTGTATTGTGGCTCTGATCCAGACAGAAAGGTAGACAGGGTTTTCCAGTTGGCCAACACCAAAGGCAACGGAACGTGTCGTAAATTAAAATATGTCCCCTAGCCTTGATATTCATATGAACAAATCTCATGTGAGAGGGCCTTGCTCGTGTCGTGGTGTTAAAAGGATCTCTCCATATCTGGTCTTAAATAGGTAGAGAGCAAGAGGAACGGTGTGCGGAAAAAAATATTATCACTTCCTATTGGTGACTCAAGAATAAATCATTTGTAAAAAGCACTAAATCAAAAAAATATTACAAAGTAAAACAAAACAGAAAGCATATTTCCGTTGACTGTTAGGCGAGTGACATTGTTATCAGCGCTGTGTAAATTGATGTAGGCTGCGTCAATGGCTCATTTTTCACAGGACAGATTAACAAGATCGACTTCCTATCATGTCCGCCGCTCCTTCTCACGGCAGAACAAGAGACTTGTTTTCCTGAAAACTCTTGGCAGTAAGGTGCTGGACGAGCACAGACACATAGGCTTATGTATGCCGCCACTGCCTTTGTCTTATTTACTGCCACCGATGGTCACGTTGAATGAAAAGATGACGTCAAACTCGAGCAGGTGCTCCTTCCAGGGGATACTGCCATTTTTTAAACTCAGGGCTTTTTAACATCTGTGCATCTGTGGGGAAAATAACAACAACAATAGTACTAGTAGTTGTACCAGTATTACTACTAGTACTGGTACTAGTACTATTACTACTAGTACTACTACTTTTAGTAGTATTATGTACGTTTTATTTATAAAATGCCTTTCCTTTCTGTTCATCCCACTTTCCCAATAAAAGAAGAAAGTAGCACTAAAACCGAGGAAGACTGAGTAATAAAAATGAGGTATATAAATTGTAGCAGGGCAGGTACTAATGCCTGTTCCATTTGGAGTGTTGAATTGTAAAGGTAATACACTGAGAAGGATAGATTTGGAGAGGCCTCGCAGAGAATGCGGATCTGTGTGTACCAAAGGGAGACCGTGTTTTCACAGTATTCCTCCGTCCTTATCGACGGGGCTGCAACACCGTTTACATTCTTTTTTAATAAATAGGGATGTTTTTGTATTCATGGCTTTAGATGGTGGGATTTTTATCACAGACGTCCAGTCGTGGTCTTGCTCTTGAAGCATTGCTCCTTCTGGGCTGCAGAACAGAAGTCTGCTGTGGAAGTGTGAGTGGAAGTGGAAGGGGAGATGGGCCTGCAGTACTTTATCCCGTGTTCATTGGGCTGCGTGTAGGCTCATGCGTATCCCGTTTGCAACTGCGCGTTACCTTTGCGGCACGGCGCGCTCCGTCCTTCGCCGCTCGCAGGATGTTGCTGCGCTTTCGTGCGCTCGTCGCTGGAGGGGTTCCACAATCGCAGGTGGTGCCGCTCCCTTCCGAGGATATGATAATCCCCCTCCCCCTCCCCCCTCTCTCTACCGCGATCTGCTCCGGCAGGCCGGGTTGGATCAAAGCCGGGCTTGCGAGCGGATTGCTGACTTGAAGCTTTCTACTTCTTCAAAAAAGTGCGATAGACCGACGGTGACTTTTAGGGGCTCTGCTCTCAGCTCTGGAGCGGCAAAGACCGGTGCTGTGGCTGAGCGAGTGGTCTCATCCGCAATGCGTTTCACGCTCTTATGTCACTCTAATTGCTAATGTTCAGGCACCATCGGTCTTTCCCGTGCTTTGACCGTAGCCGGTTTAGTAGTTGTTGTTAACAGTGGTATTGTTCAAGCCTACAGTGTTGTTTATTTTTGTGCTCGGTACATTACTGTTAATGCTCCTGCTTCTTATTGGGCGCGCCCTGAGGGCGTGTTCCTCCGCTACGCCGCGAGGCTGTGACTGAAGGCGCACCAGCTGTTTGTCTGAAAGCGGCATTCAGAAAGCGGCAAGTTTTCTCTTCACTCTGCGGGAGTCGTGCTCTCATCAATAAACTAGGCGTTATAAATAGAACCGCGCAGCTTTGGCACGAAAACGCTCTGTTCCAGGGGAGTGTTTTTGAGCCAGCGAGGGTTACCATCGTTGTTGCCAGTTGCATGCAATTTTTTTTTCACCCCCCCAATATATTTCTCAAAATCACACCCATCTTCAGTTGTTTCCCGTACAGATTTTTGAGACCATTTTCCGCGTACCACCCTTTAAAAATTTCCCATCTACCCTCGACTCCCCCATTTTTTGACAATTGATGCATATTGACGGCAATTTTGCCCCATATATGTGCGAGAAGGTCCCCCATTCTGGCAACCCTGGTCCCTAGTTACCATTGTTTTACTGTCTTCTCTTAACTTCATGTCCCGTGATAATTTAAAAAGCCCCAGTTCAGGCCAGTGAACAGAACTCCAGAAGTCACAGGACAAAATGGTGCCGCCGTCGGCAGTGTAGGCACTTTGTGTGAGTGTCCTTGGCAGAACCCACAGTGCTTTTGGTGCTCCCAGTGGATGGGATCCAGTCATAGTGGCTTTTATAGCGGTCTATCCCACAGGCCATAACGACTCTAAAAGGTACTTGGGACAGAATGTCTATCCTGTTGTTTGCTGAATGGAGGATAGATGAAGGGCGGAGATTTTCAGCACTCACCGTTTTCGCCCAACCCCCCCCCCCCCTCCCCCGGTTGCCCCACACGTCCTTCCATCACCGGGTTGGGTGGCGACAGAATAATCCATTGCAGAAGTTTTTGCGGTTCATCTTTTTTATTGGCTCGATTTATTATTTTTATCTTTGCTTGGCCTCCTTAATGCTTTCAAGACCCAAGCGGTATTTAATGTTCTTCTCCAAACCATTATCTCTGAGATATACTGCTCGGAATATCCATCTTTTTTTTTTTTTCATGGAACAATTACGCTCATTCCACATTTAGCCTTTTCAGGGTCTGTTTCCACAGAACTGAGATGCCAAGATGAAAAAATCTTGGAAATAAAACATTTCTGAAATGAAATTGCTAAGCATGTTTAAATCGCCATGTAATTAACTGTGGGAAGAATATTACACAAAATGTAATCACTTTGACAAAGTACATTTATTGTAATGCAGTTCACAAAGGTAAAATAAATGAGAAACTGCAAACGCTCTTGCGCATTATTATATTGTCGTACAAATGCAGGATTCGAGTAGATTGACAGAGTAAATTCAAGGTGGGAGGAAGGCATTGTTATTAAACAGTGTTACGTAAGGTGAGATTGAGTCCACCTCCAAGCTGCAGAAGAAAGGTGAAATTTATAAGTCAGCCGGCAGACTATACCTGGAGTAAAAAGAGAATGGAGGAATAAATTACGTTATAATAAGAAGTATAATAATAAGTTGGAAGAATGTGGGGTTCAGTGAGGAGCCAAGGATGAGAGCTTTTGCAGCAGATGCGTGCGGTACCAGCGGAGAGGCAGAGGAGGAGCACATTTATTTTGGGGTTGAAGGGAGCGAAATGGTAATGAAGATGAGGTCATCTATAGATTTTGTGTAGGCGATGCACATCTGAGAGGGAATGGGTATTGTTTTGGGAATATTGTCCAATGAAAGACGGCATGATGTGCTGCAGGGTGGTGCGTAATTGGCTGTAATGTCACTTGGGGGCGGAGCGTATCGATCGACAGAGTACTTGTTTTTTTTGTTTTGTTACATTTTTTTGGTGTTTATCTTGCATTTAACCATACTGACTCGCCAAGACAAAATAATCTCTTCTGCGAAGAAGACCTGGTCCAAGATGGCAGGATGTTTAGCAAGAAATCAATAAATAATGCATGACACCATTCAAGTTGCACGAGTATATTACAATGCATCGCAAACCCTAAATACCTACAAACACAACTGCACTGGAATTTGTCATTCCAGTCTGTTGAATCTCACGGTGAGCTCTGATCCCAGCAGTTTTTCTGAGTGCTTCCAGTGCTTATATAAGCCTTTGGATAGAGATGTAAATTCATCTGAAAGGTGTAAGAGCTTGCCGTTTCATGTTTTCCAGAAAATTCCACGACCAGGGAGGATTATGTGTTTCACAGGTATTTGCCTTCTTGCTGGAGAGTGCTTTTGATTGATGGGGCAGCTGCAGTCTGCTTGCACTAGCTGAGTAATCTGCACAGCTCCTCTGGTGAGCTGCAGAGTTTAAAGCACCAATGGCTGGTTCAAACAGGTTCAAACAGGTTCAGACTCAGAGGGCATGTGTGCCGGCCAGCTGGTCCCGTTGGGAGGAAAAAAGGAAGCAATAAATTAGAAGAATAAATGAATAAATAGGGAGATTTTTTTTAAATGTATTGAAGGTATTTTGTTTCTGAAGTCCACTGGCCTCACTGTGAATGTGCTCGTACATCCCAATATTAAATGTGAAATGCTGGTGGATATAATTCTTTGTATTTGTATTTTTTTGCATTACGGCTTACATTTCGTTGGAACATGCCGTGTTTAGTTTTAGTTTGTGATATAAATCATTTGGGATAATATGACATAACCAGCATATTCGTATATCACTAGCAGGACCTCAGGACAAGTGTTGTGCAGAAAAGGAATTAATTCAATGACTGCCCAAGCTGAAACCTGTTTGGAAATGTAGAGGATTTGTAGTAAAAAGCACGAGTTGATTTTTTTAACTCCAAATATCTCTGGATTTCAGGAGCCATTTTAATATATTCTACAAATGGAAAAACATATCTCACTGAGACACTAATGTTCATTCTCTCTCTCTCTCTCTCTCTCTCTCTCTCTCTCTCTCTCTCTCACTTTTATCAAGTTAAAAATCAAGCTCAAATGTTACCTTCTGGGCTTGACGTACTGTTTCGCAAAATGGACATGTGCAATGCTGGGAATCGCGGGATTGTTCACCAGTGACTCTGGGTCTGCCCACCCCCACCCCCCAGCCTCTGTCAAACCATATCTGGCTGATTTACATTAAATTACCTCTCGTGTGATTTGTGAGACTGGGCACACCGCTCAATAGATGGAGAAATGTATTTTAGGACAATGGAGCCTGGGTTATTTGTAAAGGGAGCATGTTAGGAGCCGAGATTCAGTCGGACGAGCCAAGCAAGAATCTGTCCAAGTTAGTTCTGAGCTAATGGCGCTTTTATTTAGTTATTTTTGCAATGAGTTACAGTGTGGTCCGGGGTGACCGAGACCTTGCTTTATCAAGAGGGAGAGTTCAAAATACTTTTTTCCGTGCTCTCGTTTCGCAATTGGTTCCTTAATTCCCTTCCCCTGGTGAACCTGCAAGGATGTGCTTTTCCAGCCAATAAACAATAGTGTGTGCATTGTTTCTCTTCTTATAGTATTATATGAATAATTTGCTGGCTCTGCCCTGCAAACGCTTTCTTTAGGGTGGCTGGAAAGAAGGTTCGGTTCGCACCATTAGTCTCCTGGAATCTGATTGATTCCGCCTAGTTCTAGCCAGCGTTATGTTAGCTCGGTGGATTCATTTGGAGCCCTGCCTCCTTAAGATCAGTTTATTAGCAAACGCATGTCCATACAATTTGGGCGGTCTTCTCCCTCTGGTCGGGCTCATAGCACCATAAGGTTATGAGACAAGTGAGGCTAAATTACCTAACCCTATAAATGTCTTGGTTTGGTTCATTAGGGGCATAACTGTTCATTAGGGGCATGTTTTGAGAGCACAAAACATGATATTTTGTAACAGTTTAAATGTACGGTCCAAATATGACTAACTAATGATAATGAATGTCAAACTAATTTACAGTTCATTTTGCAAAATTAAGTTTAAAATATTGTGTGGGGTAAACTGTCACAGTACAAGTCCTCATGTATAGACATTAACGCCACTGCCAGCCTTTATAGGGATTTGCTGGCCAAAGCAGACAAATGTTGACTTGCTGAGGTAGCATTAATGTGTTATTCACCACTATTTAATCCTTTTAATGTTCTTTTTCTGCAATGTCCTTGGCAAAATTAGGCTTGGATCAGCCTGTTCATACTTAATGCAACTGACTGAAATTTGGCCGTGCTTAAATGTAGACATTCCATTACACTGTGTATATATGCACTGTTAATGATTTAGTCTGTGAAATGTGATCCAGCTTTACAGCTGATATAAATGGCACGTTTCATAAACTCTTTGTCTGCTATGC
Organism: Ilyophis sp. 1 JC-2022; assembly: GCA_022702515.1. Classification (NCBI taxonomy): domain Eukaryota; kingdom Metazoa; phylum Chordata; class Actinopteri; order Anguilliformes; family Synaphobranchidae; genus Ilyophis; species Ilyophis sp. 1 JC-2022. Next base: position 65,307,126 of record CM040401.1, on the reverse strand, counting down.
ATACAGTTTCTTCATTATTTCCCCATATAGGAAGTTTATTGGTTATTAACAGACATATCAGTTGCAGGATGGCTTAATGCTCTCAGGATTACATGTCTGTTTTCAAAGAATCACTCAATAAAGTACAGAATAAAGGAGAAGCGAAACGTATTAAGGGGTAATCATTTTTTCCGTCTGCCTTTCAGTGAGATGAATAATTCAAAAACATGCGCTGTACAGATTACGGGGTATTATTGAGACGGCACGGTAAGTCCGTGTAGGTAGTGTGCCGTTGCGGTTTATTGCCGTGTATTTCATAACCGGGGGCGAGAACGTCTGCAAGGTAGCCCGGAACAAAGTTTTACATCCGTTCACTTTCAGAGGCTTTTCTGCTACTTTCAATGTCAGCTCGCGTCCTCTCTCCTGCATATAAAACGAGGGCTTTCACCCACACCATTGCGAACAAACTTGAAAACAATGCGGTTGACCTGTACCGCATTTGACTGGCTCTCCCGGAGCTATACAGCAATTAAAACGGCTATTTACTGTTTTTTAAGAGGGATCATGAGCTTTAAATCAAAGCCAAATTGGAACATCATTACAGATGCAAAATGAGATTCATCGATTTCCCCCCCCACTCCCACTCTTCCTGCTCTTTGTCTTTGTGATGGTGTTTGGCATCCATTATGCCTCACGCATCTCCTCACAACCTCACCATCAGTGCTCATTGGGTTTCCATGTGAGGCCTCTCCTGCCTTTGGCAATCTTCTGAACAGTGTTTAGATCAGTATTCTCAACATTTTGGACAATATGGGATGAATGTCCAAACCAAAATGTGTCACTCTCGCTGCAATTAAAAAAACTATCTATACTTTTTAAATCTGGTAATTCATGCACAGCATTGAATTGAAAGTCATAAAAATAAAATTGTATTGTGATCAACATTTTGCATGCGATTAGAATTTTGTTTATCTGCACATGTATTTATATATATATATATATATATATATTTTTATTTTATTTTTTTACTATTAATTACCACTTGACGTAAATTGAGCTCCTCCATTTATGCGGTTTACATTTGCAGTTTCCATTTTTTGTGTTGTGTATCGTTTACACGACTGGTTACTTACTCACTTTTGATTGGCTGAGCTCAGGAAGTCGTGTGCCGAGAAAGCCATGCTGCAATTCCTTACAATTTCTCCACTTCTGAACCGTATCCCACACATTTGATGTCTTTTCAATAGTGCTTTTTTCGAAACTGCGCTCAGGAAGTTTGTTTGTCCCTGTTCCAAAGCAACATTTACTTTTTACTTTTTACTTTTCTGCGTTCTTTGCAGTCGCAGTGATGTTGCCTGCATCGTTCTTCACTTTAAGAATGTCCGTGTGTGTCCTAGTCTTCGCTGGGCTTTATTAATAGGAGAGAGAGACCAGCAGGAAAGTATTCTGGGCCAAGCTTCTGGGAAGCACACAGTTTAGATGATGAATGTGCTGTTAAGTCGCGTTTGCCGTCCTATTAAATGCCAACAGGGACTAGTGCAGAGCATTGCATCTGACCAATAAAATACTGGGACGGTAAACAGTATTGGGGGGGAAAAAAAGAGGGTGAACGGCGTTCCAGTGAGTTTTTGGCCAAGCCTCATCCCACAGGCCTGTCCAGGCTTTATTGCTGTTGGCAGGACTCCAGACTCGTTTTTTGAAACCCGAGGCCACACTGCATTTCTCAGTGCAGTTTGTTGCACACCGCTCGTATGCATGTCTTTTATATATTGTTTTATACTTATACCTGTCAACCATACATCCGCGTGTGCTCATTTTGTATGTCTGATATGCAGTATAATATAATTGGATTGCCTGCATGAACAACAACATGCTCATTAGTGAGAGTTGGAGTTATGATCTTGCTCGGTTATAACTTTCATGCATGCGGTGGAATGACCTTGGTACAGCTCCGTGTGCATATGCCGTGTGACACTTAAAGCGCTCTTCTGACTGACAGAATGTTTGATGTGAAGGCCTTGATATGCATGTTGCCTTTGCAATTCAGAACTTGCACAAGTGACATGCAATGGGAATATGATAGGTGAGATTGAACATGGTGGAATGTTGGATTGTATAATGCCTTTCCCGAAGGCTTTCTCCCAAACAAGCTGTGGTTTTCCCCCCCTCTTGTGCGAGTGAGAGCTTGCTCGGAGGAGATATAAATCACTGGTTGTTACAGTATCATGTAGGCATTACAGTTTCATGGGGTTGCTGTGGAGGTCAGTTCGGTCGATGTTTATTTGATTAACACTTAACCTGCGCGAGAGAAGGCTGACTGCAGTTAAAATAAAGTTTTTGTACATTTAACGTGCTCTATCGTGATGAGGAACCAATGTTTTGGTCACTGCGTTGATTTCTGTTCATTACCGTATCAGCAGTGGCACATGAATTTGCCTTCAGCCCTTCGTGTTATGACGAGTCAACCGAAACACTGGAATCTCTACACTGGCCGTGCATTTCGGGATGACAGCAGCTTTCATTCATTCTTGGGCGTGTTTCTGTTTTTCCTGACCTCTCCACCGATCCTCATCATTTTTGGGAAACCCATCTTAATAAATGGGTTTGGTGTGTCGTATTGAATTTGTGTAGTGAAATGCTGTGTTGATGAGCACACGTTGTACTCTAAATCCCGTAATGATGCTCCCCTTCATTAAGGGCAGCCATGTTGTTGGCCATCCTTTTACTTATGCCATTGGCTAGATTACTATTAGGCTCTGGCAGGGAATAAACTATTCACAGTTGGGATTAAATTACCCAGTGTTGTCTATTTTTAAACTTGGTAAATTTATGTTTTGTTCAGAATTATTATATTATTGCTATTAATTTAGCCCAATGTGAAGGTACAACTTCAGTAATTTTCACTGTCCTCAACATTTTTCCCCCTGAGCTCCATATCTGCTGGGCTTTGTCTGTTGCTGTTGTCCCGAGCAAACGTAGTCTGTTGGGAAATGACGTGTGATTTTCAGCTGGGCTGTACATTTGAAATCCATATATCCAGGAGTCCTACTCTTGTTATTTCTCGGTTGTTCTGTTCTCTTGTGCAACTTATAAGAACGGATGTACTTTTCAACATCGAGTACGGCAAGCGTACTTTTTGCTGGAGTCGTTAACTTCCCTTCAGTGTAAATATATGCTGCTGCTAAGGAAGTTTCGGTGGCCTTCTGAAAGCTGCATTAGTTCTGTCTCTCAGCTGTCTCTACTGTTGGGTGTTGCTTGGTAGTAGGTTGCAGTGGCAGTTGTTAAACATCGTTCAAGTGAAAACGCATCACATCGCTTGCCTTCATTATTTAATTATTGAAGGTTTCATTTTTAAATCTCCTGACAAGTCAATTATTTTACTCCTTAAATTCTAGTGGGGCACACCCGCTTCAAAGAGCCAATTTGCGTTCGTTTGATCACAATACAAGTCCTCTTAAGATTTACTTTTGATTTGTTTTCTGTCAGTCATGTCACAGGGGTTCAAAACCACAGTTTTCTGTTTCTCAGAACACAGAATCAACCCAAAAGGACCTGGAACTGATTACTTTTCCACCCAATTACCAGATGAGTTGTGCGATGCAGACATGGGTGAGATTAAAGCCAGTGTTCCCAGTCAGGGAACTTCCAGACACTAAGCTCCAATTCTTGGTCTCCACAGTTACCTTGTCATTTGCTCTCCAAGAACATTGAACCAAGGCAGCGTTGCCCAATTATTGCACACGGGCACCTTTAAATGGCAGTGTCTGTGGTATAGTAATGAATGTACGGGGATTCAGCTTCTGGTCTGGGGCTGAGTGTGACCTGCAATAGATATGCCTTTGGCTCTTTTGCCATCGAGTGTAAAAATAAGAGGATTATTTTAATTAATCAGAAATATACATATAATAAAATATGCTTTGTTTATGCACATGTACAATGTATCATAATATGTGTAAAATGTTTGCCCCAAATACATTATCACTTCAATGGAGCAGTTCAGGTCATGCACTTTGCTAAAGGGCACAACGGTGTGTTCTCCTCCCAGGACTTATTAAACCCACAACTTTCTGGTTCAAAGTCCAATTTCCTTGCCTTCAAACTATACTGCTGACCATAGCTTTTAAATTATTCAATAAACGAAAGTATTCTTGTATTGTTCAGGAGCACTGAAGGATCTGCCATTGGGAGGCCTGCTCAAGCGAAAGCCTCTTTGTAAAACAGTGGCGGGTGGCACAGAATTTAAATTCTCTTGCTTTCCGAACCGTACCTTTTAATTTTTGCCCTCTATGGGCAGCCGCAAGACCGCAAGCTAAATTAAGGGGAACCGTAAGGATTTGCATTGGGTGGAACAAGCCAAGTAGGATGGCGCTTATCTTGTAAAACTGCCCAGCTGAGATTTACGTCATTTTGCTGCACAATTCAGACCCAAGCAAACCGGTGAAGTGAATTCACTGTGTAATCTGTAATTGAAGAATTAAGTGGTGAATAGGGGCGATAACCAGCGGACTCTGCAGCCCTCCCTCGGTCAAGATCAGGGGATTTCAACCTTTTGTGATCCAGAGACCCCCACCAGGCTCAAAAGCATCCAGGGGTCCCCCATCATAAGGTTTTATATTTTTTAACTGTTTCCCAAATCAACACACAGTCATTGCATATCAAATCTGGCCAGGGATCCCCTACAGTAGCTTCCAGGACCCCCTGTTGAAAACCCAGGGTCTAGGGGGTTTTGCGTTCTGGAGATGACTGTGTTTAGACCAGTGCAACAAAAACAAACGGACTGTTCTATTGAAGAGGTAAAACCATGACTTCACTTTGTTTTATTCTTTATGTTATTTGTAATAATTAGTTTCTTGCAGTTGTGCTTATTCATGTTCATGTCAGAAATCAGGCCTGGTATTCTGGAACTAAGATGCATGCCTATTCAATCGATGTCACCTGGAAGCAAAGCTCCACTGATTCAGAAATTAATAAAGTTTGTTGATTGGTTCATCTGATGTTGTCTGCCAGCTCTCAGCTAATTAATTTAAATGTTAGAGAATCGGTGAGTAAACCCAGGTCTTGCATTAACTTTGCCTCAGGGTGGCATCCACATAATGATGTGACATTTTTCAGCTGTGTGAGTTTGACTTGGGAGGCATTTTGCATGATGGGATGACGGCTTTTAATTCCTTTTTAATGAAGACTGAATCTGTGTGACTATTCTGCGTTTGCTTTTCGCAAAAGTTACAGCTGTTGTCTGCTGTGAAATCAGAAGTTTTGGGAGGTTTTTGTTGAGGGCATTTCCAAAGCGACTTTGAGACGCCATGCCAAATCGGCTGATTTTTAAAAAAATAATAATAAATTTTTTTTTGAAGTGCCATTCCTCCGAGGAGTCCCAGGGTGAATACGGCACTTAATTTGTGATTAAAAATGCAAAGCGATAACTTGTGAGGAAGATCATTTGCACTCTTTTGAAACCTCTCCCAGACCGCCATCCTTCTTTTGCTCTTGCCTAATGTGTTCATTAAACAGACTGATTTCATGACGAATATGTGCTGGCTCCAGCTCTAAATTAAATTTTGACCAAGGGGAAATACTAATTCAGTATTCCAGCCTGCAGTTAGTTGGGCAGACTGATTCGGGTGCATAAGCCTGGCTTGGTAGACTGCTGTCTTTCATATACATCTCAGCTGGAATATCACAGTCCATCTGGCTATTGAATACCATATATTAAAAAGACACAAACGCTAAATTGTACTGCTGTCTGTTTGTCACCATTATTCTTTTCATTATAGCTCTGTATTGTGCTATGCAACATGCAGTTTTATTTTTTACAATTATTCTGAATTTATTCCTGAATAGATGATATCAAGAGAAATACCTAGCTCAGCAGGGCTTCCTGTGCATGTAATTGATCACATTTAATACAGAAAGTACAGTATTCCTGCAGTTTGTGAAGCCATACGGACACTGGAAGTCCAGTGCTGAAGCTTTATTCGACGAGGTTTTATTTATTTATTTATTTTGCTTGATGATTCTGCCCAGAAGAACGTAGAAGATAAGCTTAGCAATACACATTAAAATGCATGTGATGGGAGCCATAGTAACATGCGTACGGATTAGCCAGAGAACTATCAATCAATCAATCATTTATTGCCATTTCAACCACGTTGATTGGAATTTGCCTCAGTGGAGCTCTTAAAAACAGAGATAACATAACATAAAAACAGTACATATGACATTACATTACAGTCATTTAGCAGACGCTTTTATCCAAAGCGACATACAGTAAGTGCATACAGAAACGTCATCGAGGTAACTACAGAACAGATAAGATAAAGCACATCCTTCCCATAAAGTAGCAGCTATCCCTAGTAATGAACATTGAATGCAGTTCACAGTAAACTGGGTAAATCAGCTCTACTACAATTCTATTCTAAATATAGCCTAATAATGGTCTATAACAGTGGTCTCAAGGAGTTGTATTACACTGTCCGATTTTACTGAGGTGATGGACGGATCAGGTAGTGTGCTTTGAGGACCAAAGATGAAGTCTGAGAATGTGTGTCTTCAGTAAGGGCGGGAGATGGGCCGTTGTGCTGGCTGCACCTCGCCTGTTTCACCACTAGGGCCTGTAGGAGGAAACGGGCTGAAACGATGGGAGACGAAGTGGGCGCACTGGCAGACATTTCAGTAAGGGGTTAAGTGAGAGTTCTTGTGGTGTGCTTTCTGTAAAAGAAAACACTTTAGCTCCTGAATTGATTGTGAGATGGCAGGCGGAAGAGTGTTGATAAAAGAAGAAAATAACAAAACAGAAGAAGACGTTTTATTTCTCGAGTCAGATACGGAATAATGGAACGTCAGGTGTTATAAATGAGCGGTGCTGTGTGTGTTTGTGTGTGTAGAATATTGCTTTTTTATTTGCCGTCTCACAGACGGCTCACATCACATTTATTGCCTGTTTTCAAATCTGCTTCAGCCCCAAAGTGTCAGTGTTCAGTCTGCTGGTATAAGTTGTAATGAATGAAAGATAAAGACGGATGTCCAATCGAACCAAAGAAGAAATAAGCAATGTGTTATTACGGGAAAACTGATGCATAACTACTGAGGGTCCCACATTAGGTATATCCATCCCAGGTATATAAGGGTTCTGTAGCAATAACTGCCCGTGACTTCGTCCCGAGTGGCCTTCGGTCATCTTAGAGTATCAAAAATGTTGTCATAATAACCTGGCATGCAGCATTTATGAGTTAAACTGTCTGCTGGCTCAGCAGACCCTGCTGGTTTAACTAATGTAATATTTCAAGGTCTTGTTTTATTAACACCCCGGGAGGGGGGAGGGGGGCAGGGGGCGGGCGTGCGTGCTTTACCCTGCCGTGTAGAATATGAAACAGCTTCTGCAGGGGAAAGTCACTTTGAGACATGCACAAGGAACTAAATCCAGCTCAAGCTTAGCAAAGCCTGGCTGCCAGCCTTAAACTGATAGATTACTATTTGTACAGGGAAGCTCCTAATTTACTTCCTGAGAAAACAACATTTGGAAAGTAATGCAAACTGTTATCTTGGGTAATTGTTGCCATTCATTGTCTCAGTATGTGCGGAACAGGGAATGTGGCCTTCGGTGCCAACTAAACTCAACAATTTTGGCTTTCGGAACGCGCAGTGGAGTGGGACTCGTATGACAAGCCACTTCTTAAGTCGTACTTTTTGGACCCTTTGCTCTGTTTATTCCATACAGCCAGTGACAGCCCAGCAAAATAACTTTTCTTCTTCTCCAAACCCTCAACTGCTGTCAGTTTGAATAGATTTTGAATAGTCTGGAACATCCTGTATTCCCCTCCTCTCTGCATGTATTCTGTGTGATGGGGCCAAAATCACGTGTACTGTTGCAAATGCGCTACCAGTCGAGCACATAGAATACGCTGGTGGCCTTTGAATGCCACTCAAATGACCCTGGGGGGTCTCAGCCCAATACACCCAGTGACCTGTGTCTGTTCTTGCAAGTCGACTTGCAGCATTCTGCTGAAGACAGAATTTTGTATTTATTATACCGTGTATCATAAAGTCAAGTAAAGGCGAGTGTTTCATTCTGAGTGCATTTTTCCATTATTTTTTTTTTAGCATACACGCCCTCAGTCTCCACACCTTTTCCCTCGTGACTTAATTGCCCTCTGGCGTTTCGCGAGTCGCGTGTTTCCAACGTGCCTTTTTCGTCTAAATTAGTTGCTCCCGTTGTAACGTGAAGCTGCGCTCGCGCGTTTCTCAGCTCGGAGACGGCTGTGCGAAGAGCTCATTCTCGCCCTCTCTGACAAGCACTGCTGATGCGTCACGTGGCCCATCGGCACTCTTACACGGGAGCCTCGTACCACCTGAGGCGTTCCCCTCCGACCTTCCTCTCCCGATGCCACTGACTCGGCACTCTGGAGTGATTTCTCTCTTCCTCTCTTCTTCTCTTCTTCTCCATAATGACAAAGTGAAAACATGTTTTTAGAAATTTTTGCAAATTTATTAAAAATGAAAAACTGAACTTTCTCATTTACATAAGTATTCATACCCTTTGCTATACCATATTTTTGAAGTATTTTATTTCATATTTGGTCGCATATCCTTTGCATGCTGTTACTTCCTGAAGTCTGTGACCCATCAACATCAAAAGACTCTCGATATCTCATTTTCAGGTACTGTTACAAGCGATACTATAACCTCTCTGCATTTGAATTGCTCTTTATGGGAATTGGGGGGTGAGACTAGATTCAGCTGTAAATTACACTGGTACAGTATGGAACACATGGTTGGCAAAATGGCTGTACGTCATCAAGGGTCTAAGGTATCAAACGAGTCCCAAACCATCACTCTGTTGCCAGATATGGTGTAGATGTGGATGGATGCAAGGGTTATCCGACCGTTAAAGTGATCATCCACATCTACTCCATATCTGGCAACAGAGTGATGATTTGGGGCTCGTTTGATACCTTAGACCCTTGATGACTTACAGCCATTTTGCCAGTCATGTGTTCCATACTGTACCAGCGTAATTTACAGCTGAATCTAGTCTCACCCCCCAATTCCCTTAGAGATCAATTCAAATGCAGAGAGGTTATAGTATCGCTTGTAACAGTACCTGAAAATAAGATATCGAGAGTCTTTTGATGTTGATGGGTCTTCAGGATGTAACGGCATGCAAAGGATATGCGACCAAATATGAAATATGATACTTTAAACAAACATTAAAGCAAAGGGTATGAATACTCATGTAAATGAGAGATTAAAATTTTAGATTTTTAATACATTTGCAAAAATTTCTAAAAACATGTTTTCACTTTGTCATTATGGGTTATTGAGTGTAGATTGATGAGAGAAAAAAAAGAATTGAATCAATTTTAAGATGAGTCTGAAACATAACAAAATGTGGAAAACTTGAAAGGGTCGTAAAACTTTCCGTATGCACTGTACATTATTAAACTGCACTAGATTACAAGATTGTTGTGTGTATTTTCTGTTTTTAATGCAAAATAAGCTATCTGATGTTGCACTGCAGGGCGCAAGAACATTAACGTTATCTCAGTACTCATGCAGCAGTCAATAAAAAACCATTCAAGTAGACGGAAGTAGACCTTTTCCCACATTTAGTTGCTAAAATGGCAGAAACAATTAAGAGTTTTACTACAAAAAAAACGTTATTGCAAACGGAATCCAACATCTTGTTTAGGTGGAGAGTGTTGTGATTATATACGTAGCTTAAATAACAAACTTCATAGGTTTAACGAACATCGCAGCACCCATAACAGACAGCAGTGATTTACTTTCTGACAAGTCCACTAGATTTGATCTATTTTATTTAAATTTTTTAAAAGATGAAAGGGCCATGAAAAGGCTTATTAGATTCATGCCAGCCCACTCACCAGAGCAGAAGCTGAGGATTGAAATGAACCTGTACATGTCTATACCACCCATCGACACAGATGCTGATCCTCTGGATTGGTGGAAATCCAACCATCTGCAGCTTCCACTCCTAGCCAATGTAGCAAAGAAATTCTTCTGCATCCCCGCCGCAAGCGTACCATCTGAGAGGGCGTTTAGTACAAGTGGGCACATCCTCTCTCCCCAAAGGTCACGACTCTGTGGAAAAGGTCAACATGCTGTCCTTCTTGCATAACAACCTGACCTAAACAAATAAGTTCATAATGGAGGGCCTCATATTAGGTCATAAGGAGGACCCTTGCGTTAAATATTTTTATGTAAATGTTACAATGCTAATGCATGAGAGTTTCGGTTAAATACACACACACACACGTTTCAGTTCAATAAAGCAATATTTTTTTCAAAGCAAAATACTTGTTCGTTCATTTTTTTGATGGGCCATACTAGTATGTTTAATTAAAAGGGGTAAAAAAATTAATACCGTATACCGTGGTTACGTATTTTGGTAGATACCGTACCATACTGTGAAATTTCATACCGTTACATCCCTACTCTCCATGCAGACGTAGCAGATGTCAAAGTCGTTATTATTTTTCGCTTTACTGATGATTGTTTGTTTATCGTCGCATTATATATATATTTTTTATGTTGTCTAAAAATGAGCAAAAGCTGATATTCACAAATCTCACAATATTCACAAATATGTTAATCTCGCTGGGGGGCTGCACGTTTTATAGAGCTGCCGTGTGCAGATAGAAGGCGTCAGATCGTCCAGAGGTGTGGCTGTTGAGAAACAACACTGGGAGTATGTGAAACAACACCAATTGTGGGTCGCCCCCAGCTCTGGACTCAAGATCGCAGAAGTAGGGTGAAGGTGTGCACGTGATTTCACCGAATTCTGCTTGCTCTCGTGGACTTCCTTTAAACTTAAACGGCAGCGAAACATTTCAGGCCTTCCTAAATTTACCCAAGTTAGCCCAAATGGGTTTCGAATTTTACAGTAAGAATGAACTTTTTTCAACATCACAACAATTGTGGTGGCGCAGTGGAGTGATTCCGGTGGATTTTTAACTGTATAATCAGCCAGGATTTTATACTTTTGTTGTCAAATTAAAATTATTAGGAAAAAACCACACACTTTTAAAATTTCCTCTGCAAAAAAGTCACAATTTCTGAAAAATGCATTTTAAAAAAGCAATTTGCCGAAAAGTATAATACTTTGGTTCACAAATATTATTGGGATTCTGTCCCAACCCCTCAGCCACATCCCTACATTGAGAGCCAGCTGTTTACATGTGAATGAAATTAATGGCAAGGAGCAAACTGCCAGTTTATTTTTGCTCCACATTTGTGTGTGTTTGTCTGTGTGTTTATGTTCATGTTTATGTTTGTGTGTGTTTGTGTGTTTATGTTCATGTTTGTGTGTGTGTGTTTATGTTTGTGTGTGTTTGTCTGTGTGTTTATGTTCATGTTTGTGTGTTTGTTCATGTTCATGTTTGTGTGTATTTGTCTGTGTGTTTATGTTCGTGTTTGTGTTTGTGTGTGTTTGTCTGTGTGTTTATGTTTGTGTGTGTTTATGTTCATGTTTATGTTTATTATGCAGCAGGCTGTATTTCACAGCTGGGTTGCCCTGAAACAATCACTTTGTTTTATTACTTTCATTTCCATATTGGTTTGTTTCATTAGCCTGTCTCTGCTGCAGGCTTGCTTCAGAAAAGAATTTTAAGTACTGCTGCCCGTTAAATAAATCCAGTTTAGCACTATATCAAGGCGCACACAACCAGAGTCTGATGCTAAACGCCTGGAAAGTATTTTGTAGCATAATAAATGATTAGGTAGAGAAGCATTAATGAACCGTGCAAGAATTCTGCTTGATTGATGTGAGATGCAGTTAGTTTTTCATTTTCCAACAACCCTGAAGTTTATCTGCAAATAGTCACTCTTAGGGGATTATTTGTTCTGAAATTGTTGGAAAGCACCCAAACCTGAGCCCCATTCAAGCTTTAATATATATTCTCAGACTTATTAATGTGTTGCTTATTTATTTGATGTTAATAATACTTTTGCTGCTGCTATTGCTAGTTTAGTCTTTTTTAATCCAGGCATGAAATGGATTTGTTGTTATATTTGAATTCTGTGTACATTTTTGCCGTCCTCCTGATTACCCGTCTCTCTGTTTTCAGGAGAGCGATCTGAAAAATGAAGCCAAGAAAAAGCCAGAAAAAGAGTCCAAGTTCAAAGAAGCCAAGAAAGCCCTAAAGAGAAACTTCAAAGTCAACACCAAGATGACCTTCACTGAAGAAGGAGAGGTTGGTATTAGCATTTTATGTCTAACGCTGCAGAAAATGTTACTCTACAATAAGTTCAATTGGGGATCCTGTCAGATCTAGTATGATGTCAAAACTTGAGAAATTTGTCTTCTCAAATTTTTTGAACAGTAGAAGTCTGGCCAAAGAATTGTTTGAAAAGCCGAAAAAGATTCAGGCTCTGACACCTCAACATAGCGACCCCCACAAATCTCTTTTCATGCTAATGACATATTATCACTCCGTAATGTTTTAAATGTTTTACTGGCATTACAGTGAACCCTTTCTTCAGTTTTGTCTCTAAGCAATGAGAAGTTATTTTGCCCTCAATTTTTATTGTTACCGGTTAAATGACAGATTCAGTCTGGTTCACCTCTCTGAGTTCATAAATGTTGCAATTTCTTTGTTTAAAACAAAATCTATCAGTTTTAAGAAAGATCTGGCTAATTGGCAGGGCGTTAACAGGGCGTTGCTGTAAAAGAGCATACATGCATGCTCAGTCAACCTACCCTGTTTGAATGACGCTTAATAAAGAAACTAAAATGTTTGGTCTGTGTGAAAGAATGAATCCCCGGATTTGAGGAAAGGTACATACTGTACATTTGTAAATCTGCTTTTCTAAGGGAAATCCTCTCAAACATTTTTGTGTATGGTGAATGATAATTGTAAGGTAAACAAATAATGGTGTCAGAGAAGAGACTTCATTATCCTTTCAAAAAATCTTGGTATTAAAATTCAAGTAAGATTTGAGGTTTCATATTTTAATGTGTATCCATAGTTGGTTAGTGTGAGTTATTAATTGGCATTTATGCCCTAAAATGAAATCTCACGCATTCAGTCTGTAAAAAAAAATATCTGTATCTTAGCAGAATCTGTATCTGAATCTTAGCAGAATGTTCTAAAGTATCACCCTGTGGATGGCTCATTGCAAAAAAATGCTCTTGGATGCTGGTATTAGTCAGAGGTGCAGCACCATTCCAGATAAGCAGTTACTAGTGAAAGGGTACCCAGTTGGGCAGTGCTCTTTGTAACCCTTTCCCTGGCTCAGTCCATTCCTTCTGGAAACTTCTAAACCAGAGCTCTCAAAAAGAGGGGGGCGAGGAATGGCCTCACAGTGACGTCACTCTGCCTCACGCGGTTTTGCCGCTTGTCGCCCCTCCAGATGGTGCAGCAGTGGCCGCCGCTACAGAGGACGGCCGTGCCAGCTGGCCAGGAGGAGGAGGGCGTGTCCGGCATCAATGTGGAGGAGGCGCGGGAGCGGCTCCGGCGGGAGGACCAGGAGTTCGACAAGCAGGAGTACAGCCGCAAAGTGAAGCAGAAGCACAGGGTGAGTCTCCTCCACCGAGCCCGACATCCAGGGAGAGACCTCTCTCCTGCTGGAGGAGATGCTCCTCTCCTCTCCTCTCCTTTCTGGTCCAAGGCCAGGGCGGCATGCGCTGCACGCTTACATTTCATAATGCGCAGCCTTGCTCAAGGGTGGGTTGAGAAAAAGGCATTTAGTATTTATTTGGGCGTTGTTGCCTGTGGTTGATTTTGATAGTAAATGATGATGATCTCTCCAGAATGGGATGTGGGATTTTAGAATGAGCTTTATAATGCCGTGCCAGGGAAGCGCTCTTCAGGCATATTTAGTTGTTTTAAAATTGTGTTGTTACTTGTACCTGCTGACCAAGCAAACCCCAGCAAGCTGCTCTCCTGAGTCTGTAAAATGCTCCTTTTTTTGTTTGTTTGTTTGTTTTAGTTTTTTCTGAGTAGCACAAGAATTAAATGACGTTCTCCGGGCCTTTTCCAAATTCTACTCCCACCGCACACATTTATTCTGTGTCATCCCTGAACGATGCTTCTTCAGCTTGACCCTCCGTTTGGAAGCTATAAACTACGTTTAAACGGCTACGAAGCACAACGGAAGTAAGACAAACGCACGCTGTGGATCGTTCGCACGTTGAGCTGCTGACACGGAAGGCACCGACTTCCGAATACCTCTGTCGGCAGGCAGTCTAAGGTCATCATTAAAGGAGAATGATTTAGGAGTGGCAGGAGACAGATGAACTGTTGAAGGGACTCCAAGCTGCAGGGCCTCATACCATTCCAGCACAATACAATGAAAGGGAGTCGAGACGGAGACCCCCGCGGGGGGGGGGGTGTGTTTGAACCACGGATTTTAATTTGGTGGGTTTCATCTTGCAGAGCCTCGGCAGGCTAAATTTGTATGAAACACGCGGGGGATTGTGCGCCGTTAATCTCCCTTCCCGCCCCGCTCTCTTTAATGGTCCCCTCTCACTGTGCGCCTAATTATTTTTCTGCCTGCTTCGTACGCAGAGAAGAATGATGGAGTGTCACAGAGCCACGGCAATGCGTTCACACATTCTTCTCGTCTTCCTCTCGATACCTCTCTCTCTCTTCCTATCTGTTGATGGAGGAGATAAGCAACGGTGATAATAGCGCTATGAATGCTATCTAAATTGGGCCCCGTAGGTCTTTCAGAACCCAGGGATATTTTCCACATTTCCAAATCCGAAATCAAGAACGGCTGGATGTAAATTGAAAACTATGGTCACGTGACACCAGCTGCGCGGACAGACTCAGACGCTCTGTGGTCTTCAGCCACCCACAGGTGCTGCGGAATGGAAAGTGTGAAATGCACATTTGAAAAGAGCTTCTTTGTTACAGTTTTCTTGGTGCTGCTCATCCCCTCCGGTCTTTTATCGCAGGTCAGGCTCTTTAGAAAGCATCAGAAATGCCTCCAGCAACTGGGCCATTTAAAGTTATTAAGCGTTCCTATTCAAGGACGGGTATCATAAATGTGCAGCCTCGTATAGATTTCTGAAGGCCTTCAGTGTGGCCAGTGTTTTTTTTTTTCAGCTGTTATGCAGTTGGTCATTTAGCGGACGCTCTTATCCAGAGCGACTTACAGCTCTATGACGACACAGGGAGAAATGACATCGGACACGCGCACCATCATACCTATCGGAAATTTAGAGTCTTCAATTCATCTCATCTCACCTTCACATTTTTGGACTGTGGGAGGAAACCGGAGTACCCGGAGGAAACCCGCACGGACACAAGGAAAATATGCTAACTCCACACAGAAAGGCCCTCGGCCGGTATTCAAACTCGGTACAGTCTTGCTGTGAGGCGACAGTGCTAACCACTGCACCACCGTGCCGCCCATTATTGCATGAAGGATAGCAGCGCTTTGATTGGCTGTTTTATTATCACGGTAGATGTATTTGACAGGAAGATGTTTCTTGAGCCTTTTTGTTAGTTTTCGTTCCCACTTGTTATGCAAAGAAACAACTCGCTGAAAATTAGATTATTGTTCCTCCAACTCTGTAATTTGGCTACGCCCAACTATTTACGGTTATGTTCCATTTATCCCTGTGCCGCATTTAAATGGGTCACCCCAAAGTGCTCTGTGATTGTGGGGAGTGCAAGTGAGGAAAGGAAAAACACAGCTTATGAAATCCATTTTCATTTGTGTCGTACATCGCCGCTGACTCTCCGCGGGGCAGGAGCAGAAACAAGTTGGCAGCGTGCAGTCAGACATTGATCACTGTTGCTTGAGCACTGTATATATAAAGCACATTCGTCCTGTGGGGACATTGCCCACTCTCTGTGTAGAGGGACTCTTAATCATTGACCCTTGATCAGCTTCAGCTTTTTTTTTCAGATAATGCTTGGTGTTCGAGTTGGTGTAGGGTGAGTTGATCCAGGGTCCATTGATAAAGGATAGAAAGTGCTCATCCTGTAGAAGGGGGCGCTATACTTACCAAGGCCAGTGGGGGCGCTGTAATCATCAGTGCCAGGCACAAGAGGCCTTTGGAAGTGCACGCCCCTCTTTTCACTCTTGAGGGGAGGGGAACGAGTCTGCAGAGGCAACCGATTCATCCTGGGCACAGTTAAAAAGGTTGCAGGTTCAAACATTATGGTAACCCCTACTGATCTCTTGGGATTAACCCCAACGTAATTGCGCTAGCGTGCATGTGCGTACGCGCAAGCGCTCATTAAATTAGCCTCCGTCGATTGCCTCTGTTATGGATGGGAATTTGTGTTATTAGAATAATAGTCTCGAATGTTGTCGTTATTTGTTATTGCAGAGCGAGCTCTTTCATTATCTCCTGAAGGAACCCGCTACAAATCTCAGCTTCTTGCCAGCCTTTGTTTTTTCTCCTCTCATATAGCAAATCAGGGATTGTCAACAATGTTGAAAGCGACGGCCCCCGTAATGCCTGCTTTCATTAGCTGCTCATTGTCATGGCGACGCCAGCGTGCGTAAATGAATAGCATGGATGGAGGCTGGCTCTTTAATTAATAGAATACAATCTTAACCACCCTGATTTATCTCCTTGGATAGGAATATTCGTGCACAGTGTAAAGGCTAATGGCAGAGAGAGACGTAATTGATGACAGAATTGCACATTTTCTTGTTAATTGCATTCTCGCTCTTTTTTTTCTTTTTTCCGTGGCTTATAAATTGGCCATCCAACAAATGGCAGTTTAATTGCCTGCAAAAGCCTATTGAGTATTTGAACTCCCTATTTTTCTTTCTTTCTTTCTTTATTTCTTTGTCTTGAATTGATTAAATCGGGTTGGGGGGGGGGGGGGCATGTTTGCCTTTGGCCAAGTTTGCCAACTGCCCCCCCTTTAGACACATCAATACCACTACCCTCATATACCTTACGCCCAACACCATCATTACTCACAATCATTACCCTTATATACATTTCACCCTCACATACCCAACGCTAAATTATATACCAATCACTACCTCTAGGTGGCGTCTTTATTTTAGTCCTTCAAACATACCTCTTTTCAAGCCTAATACCCTAATACCGCTGAGGTAGCGACGCTCCAACATATGTTTGAAGGTCTTGAATGTGCGACGCGGGTAAAGTTGCAAAGGCAGATGTTGCCTTCGCACTGATCTCAAACACTATCCCTGTTCTAAAAATGCAAACGTGTTCACACTGATCTCAAACACTATCCCTGTTCTAAAAATGCAAACGTGTTCACACTGATCTCAAACACTATCCCTGTTCTAAAAATGCAAACGTGTTCACACTGATCTCAAACACTATCCCTGTTCTAAAAATGCAAACGTGTTCACACTGATCTCAAACACTATCCCTGTTCTAAAAATGCAAACGTGTTGACGTGCATAAAAGCTACTGCAGATGAAACAAGTTTCCGAAGCAATTCCAGTATCACGCGCCGGTTTTGGCGCTTAACGCATCGCGCGCACTTCAACGGGGCTGAGAACGCCACTGTGATGAGTTGAAGGTTAACAGTGTGACAAACTAGACGGACCAATCAAGATGCGTTCCACTGTCCTTTTAACTTGAATGGTTGCGCTTATTTATTTGGCAGATGCTTTTGTCCAAAGTGACCAAAACCATTACGGCAAAACACCAAGTGCAAAAAAAGAGCTGACAGCTACAGGATAGGTAGTAAAACTACTGAAAACTTACTGTGATTTTTCATTAATGCCATAAATACCATAAGAGTAATACTTATCGTTTGTCGTTGGAGGGCACACATGCTAGTCTGGAATCGACATCATTGACAGAGAGTGTTGCAGCAAATGGGCTTATAGTTGTATGTGGCTATTCCAAATTTGGAGACTGGGAAAAACTCTGGAATAAAAACATTTAGAAATGAGGAAAAAAGAAAAAATCAAGTTGCTTTATATGTTTATATCAGTACAGGCAAGTTTTTTCTGTTTGCTTGATCATCCAGCCCATTTTGTAAGAGGAACAGTTGTTTTTGCTGGGTTTCGAATTCCCAGAGGTGTGCTTAGAGCAGCTGATTCTCACAGGCTGTTAGTTGCATCCTAGGCTGTTTTCATTAAAAGGAAAGGTAGGCATTTGAAGTAATCAATGGGAAAAACGAGTTCAATAACAGATTTCAGATCCTCACCCCGCTCATTTCTCTACGAACTTCCTTTATGTGTCGTTATCTGGTGCCTAGCAACAGTTCCACACCTTGCACGTTAATCTGTTTTTGACACGGTGGATCAGGGTTGTGGATAAAGGCCAGGGTCAACAGTGGCCAAGCCAAGGATACACCCTTTTTTGGGGGGACATTTTAAACTACACCGTCTGCTTGTTTCCTGTATTTACCTTCCAACAGGCATATTTAGATTCACTGATGGGTTGAAATACAGACATACTGAGCCCGAGCAGTCTCCCTCACGACGAGGGTGACCGCACCTGCCGACCGTCGTATCACTGCTCTTATATGAGTGCAGAGAAAGAAACGGTGGTGTGTGTTGTCTGTTTTAGTGCTGCCATTTTGTACAAACTGTGGAATCGCGTTTAATAATTCCATAATTTCAAATCTCTCAAGAATATGGCATTAGAATGATACGGCACTGTGTTTCACAAATGATTTGTGCCAACCAATATATTTACAGTCAGATAAATGTTGGTCCAGTCGTGCGTTTAGCATCCGCATTGAGTTTGCTGTCACACACACATGGATTCTAGATGTGTGGAACATCCTCTGTAAGCTCCTCTGGCATCTCGGAGCACACAGACCCACCAGGTCACTAACTGCGCGTGAGCCCTTTTTCACATAAACAGCGCTGTGAAAATGATGTTATTATATTCGAGGAGGATATAAATAGCGCTCCCGGTGCATAGCAGATTGAGCCTCGCTGTATCTTCACAAGCTGGAAAGTGTGGTGTGTGGTGTTTGAAGCTGCCAATTAGCAGGTTCCTCTCTGCACACACGCCTGCTTCTCGTAAAGACCTGCAATGGCTTGCTCTGCTAGGCATAGGGAGTGATATTTGCATGTTTCGCAATGGACCCTCTCTCAAGATCATTCGGTTAGCCCAGGAGTCGTGGCCCAGTGGAAGTGGGGGGGCGGGTTGGATGATGCCAGCCCAGGATGGGTTCTGAAACCTGGGAGGCCGAGAGGGACTAAGGGTCACACAGGCACTTTTAAGGATTATCATATTTTGATTGCGCCATGGCTGACTGCCGGTTCCAAATGCCGTAAAATGAAAGCATTTTGGAAAAAACCCAGCCAGGCTGCCCCCCCCCCTTATCCCACAGCTGCTTGTGAAAGCCAGCGAGAGGCTGCTGCGAGCCTCCCAAAGACGGCCTGGTGACAGGCGGGAGAAATATGGGCTCTGTGAAAGGCGCCTGGACGGCACTCCGCATTTTCATGCAAAACAGAATTGGGATAGTCTGACATTTGGGAAGGAATTAGCGGCATTCAAGAGCCTGTTCTGACATTTCCTGAATGCAAAAATGTATTCCCCTTACTGCCATCAGATGAGTCTTTTTATGGAGTTTTATTAATGTTATTATTGCTCACATTTCTTATCAATTTGTTGTTTGTCATTTTGTTATGAATTTGCATAATTGTCTGTTTGCCTGGTTCTTATTTCCCCATTTTGGGTAACGGCAAGGTCGGTTTTGATTTAGATTTTATTTGATCAGAGCTACAATTTTATTTGTTGTGCATTTTTTTTTCTCCTCCAAGTCGGGCTATTTTTCCCTTAGTCACCATCCATCCCACATGTCCCCTCTCAGTGAGGTTCTTATCCAACAACTATTTATGCCATGTCTACGGCCCTGTGGCCATCTTTAAAAACCTTCTGCCCTAGGATGATTCAGTCGAGCCGGAACTGAACTGGATGACAAAAATTTAACAGATTTATTTGAAAAAAATTGTTTTTATATATATATTAATACATATTTTTAAATGTAGAAATTTGGTTTGTTCTGCCAAGTTATCCTAATGCCAATGCATGTTCTCTTCATCTTTAACAGGAAAAACGTCTGAAGGAGAAAGCAGAAAGGAGAGAGGCCAGTAAGCGACAGAAAGAGGTGAGTGATTGATTTAGTCTTTTTTATGGTGTGGGTCTCGCACACGGACTTTCCCGTTCAGCCGCTGTAATTAAGCTGTAGTTGTTGCTATGATACCTCTTTTTCTTAATTTGTTCTAATGGAGATTTATCATCCAGTCCAGACTATGAGCAGTTGACCTATAACTTAAAAAAAATTTATTCAATTAAAAAGAAATGATAATAATTTGGTGGCATGCTGTCCCCGTACTGTGCTTTTGAAGATATACTCACGCAAATGGCACAAAGAGAATGCCCTAGACGAGCAGCCCGGTCTCATCTGGATTCAACCAAATGCAAACGACCAACTGACTGGGAGGTTGTAGCAGTGGGATACAATGGGATCCGAGCGGGGTTTAGTGTACCACCCCAAAAATGCACCAGAGGCTCATAGGCTACCAGCTTTTATCAGTTCGTGCCATGTCGCTCTGATGGGCGTTAGTGGTCTTGTGTTACAGTGTACTGTGTGATGTTAGCGCTCCTGTTGTGTACTGTGTGCTGTTAGCGCTCCTGTTGTGTACTGTGTGCTGTTAGCGCTCCTGTTGTGTACTGTGTGCTGTTAGCGCTCCTGTTGTGTACTGTGTGCTGTTAGCGCTCCTGTGGTACTGTGTGCTGTTAACGCTCCTGTTGTGTACTGTGTGCTGTTAGCGCTCCTGTTGTGTACTGTGTGCTGTTAGCGCTCCTGTTGTGTACTGTGTGCTGTTAGCGCTCCTGTTGTGTACTGTGTGCTGTTAGCGCTCCTGTGGTACTGTGTGCTGTTAACGCTCCTGTTAGCTGCAGCTGCAGTGTTCCTTGCCTGGGTTGGGCAAGCACAGCGCTGTGCTAAGGTTACCCAGTCCACTAACCTGGGAGCTGGATCCATTTTCTATTAGCATAGCTTTACTGTGCAGACACTGACTTCGTCTGGCTCGGCTCTTATTCTGCTGTCATTGAAACCCATTGTGAGCAGCAATATTCACCCAAAGCGTGTCCAGGCAAGCTGATTCTTTAACATTATGCTTTTTTTTTCAGGGGTGGGGGAGAGCGAGACCCCTTGGCGACATAACATGAACTGTGATAGGACAGCCTTGGTCATGCAAGCGAAATGACAGCTCTGATTTGTTGAGTACAGGAAGCCCCGCCCCTTTATTTTTTACGCAGCGAGCCACTGAGATAGAAGCACCCTTTCCAAACCCTTCAGTTACCGCTGGTTCAGTAGCGGGATGGCTCAGGCTTTCATTCCAAAATTACAGAGTACAGAAGTCTCCTTCTGCTCTGCCTGCCGGCGGCCATGTTGAGTATGCTGTAAGGACATGACCTGAGACTGGGTCTTGGCCAGACCAGTGCACAGCCTTGACTCGGAGGTTGTGAACGTACTGCAAATGTGATATAAACTATATAGACATATCCTTTATGGAGCCCGGTGCTTCAGATATAACTGCATGCTCTCTGTCTGCCTCTCCTTCTGGAGTTTTACGGTGGATTCTGATAAATAGAGTCATTCTCGGGGGAATATTGATGGCGTTGGTGTGACTCCCGCTTTCCTTTTTTTATTTATTTGTTGCCACTGGAACTCCATTTTGTGCACAGCTACCGAAATAAAAACCTCGCCCCAAACAACCCCCCCCCCCCCCCCCCTCATAACATTTCTGCAATATTCTATGCTAAATTGGAGGTGTCACCAAAAAATAAAAAATGTTAAATGAAATGATGCCAGGGCGCATTGTAAGTGGCAGGCCCATTAATATCAGTGAGCAGAGCAGGGGGAAAGACATTCTCCACAGCACACTTATTTATATTTTCTCTCGGACCTGTCTCTGGGTATCTGGGAGCCTGCCGGAAACTGCAAGTCTGGAAGGTTCTCTCCACCTCTGGCTCAGTGTGGCCATTGTGGCGCCTGGGGCTTGGTATCGTGGGGAGAGATTGTGTGCCGTAAATACCTCTCAGGGAAATCCCAACCTCAGCAGAAAAGAAAGCTCTCCCAGAGCCGATTTCGGCCCCATCAACGAAAAGCAGGGGAGAGGTCTGATCCCTCCCAGGGCGAGCATGTCCTCTTATCTCTGAATGACTGTAATTCCCGTTCTTCAAGCATAAAGCGCCTTGGCTGCTGCCCGCTGGAGGCCTCTGGTAAAGGGTTGCGTAACGCGGGGATCCAGGCCGCGAGTAGCGCGGCAGCTGTTTTCGGCACACGTCGGGCCTTGAACCTCTTTGACAAAGACGGGCGCTTTTTCATTGATATGATGCTAGTTGCTGTAGAGCAGACCGGTTGAGGCCTGGGCGCATTGCGCACAGACTCTTTTGTTGTCACGCGTAGCAGGAGTGCGTCTTGAAAAAGACACAGTGATGAAGAGTTAGCGCTTGTGTGATGGTGCCGGCGCTGGCAGGGCTGTTTTTTTTTACTCCGCAGGCCACCTTTTCAGGCGGCGCGGCGCCACATCAGCGCAGCTTTAAGCACCTGTGGCGCAGTACAATTCTCCTGCCGACACTTTTTGTTCCAGCTGACGTTCATTTTTCTAACACGAGAGGTACTCGCGCAAGCGCGTATGCTGTGATTCAGAGCTCCCACGGTGCTCCCGAGTGACCTTAGGGCTGTCGTTATGTTTGACGCTATGTGGTGTGGATGAGATCGTCGGGTGCACCTTTACCGCGACAACCGGAGAATTGTGACTGTCCCCTCAGCATTGCTTACGGATGCTGAATAGAATTTAAATTTAAATTTCTATTGTGTGGACGGGCCCCGTGTTCTGGCGTAGAATCCGGATCTTGTTCGCGCTCGGTCTTGCTGTCCGAGGAGTAACGTACACATCGTGGATCTGGAGTTGACTTTAAGAACACGGCGCTCTCAGGCTGGTGTTCATTAGCTCGGCTCTGGAGATGGAGAGCTGAAAGCATAAGGACTAATTGGTTCAAGCTTCATTAAATTGCTGCAGGGATTTATTTAATTTGCACATTTTGGCTCCCTTTTCCTGTGAACCGAAGTGTCTGGGTTCCTTTCCATCGTAGCTCTTTATGTTGTGAAAGGCCCAATTAGGTGGGGGGGGCTTACTTTTTCTTTTGTTAAAACTGTCAAAACCAAGTCACCTGACACGATGACACAACAGGGTGCTTTTTCCATTCCTCAGGCTGGGTCTCTTCTGCTCAAAAACACGTTTTTATTGCAGATGTGAACCTTTTGTGAGTGTTATTGCATTTCTGGCCAGAAACCATCACATTTTCATGTGGTTTTGCGGTTGAGAAAAGCCCTTATCAGTAATGCGAATTACACATTTCCCTGGTTCCTGCCTTCATAAATCAGCACTGCATTCTCTCTTTATTAGATGCCGATGGTATTGTCCCCATCGTATTACAGCAGTTATCGGGCTGCCAGTTTTCTGCTGAACTAGAGGATCGCAGAGGAAGATTGAGAAAGCGGTGGCCGCTGTAAGGAAAGCATCTCCCACACATTTTTGTGGGGTTCAGAACACAGAGGGTGTGTGTTTTTTCTTCGGTCTGACACTCCTGATTTTGCCCCAGGCCACCCATACTTGCTTGGAGGGAGTATGTATTGTCGCTCTGATTTAGCCAAAAAGGTGTATGCAGCCTTCTTGTATAGCCAGGCCCTTGAGGTGTCAGAATTGGACATGGCTCTATGGCAGTGGTGCCATGGAGGGCTGAGATAATGCAGATTTTCATTCCAACCAATCACTTCGCCAGCTGATTTCATTAATTAGTTCCCTCCTCTCTGGTTGAAGGTGTGTTAATTAGTGAAATCAGCAGGTGTCGTGATTGGTTGGAATGAAAACCTGCATACTCTTCGGCCCTCCATGGCACATGATTGGGCAACACTGCTCTATGGTATTTCACAGTTGAATTATCAAATACTGCTGCAAGAACTGTGCTAGGACAAGTATGCATCTCGAAGATTTCTGCAGTTGCGAAAAGCATACAGTAGCATTAATCGAAGCGCACTTTATCCATTCCTATCATTCCTATACAAAACTGTTCACTCTTCAGGAACAAGATTTTGTTGGACATGCATAATCATATCCCATTTCATAAAGAATTTATCAGTCTTTTTTGTAAAGGCAGCTGATGTGTTGCTGTTGTTGCGTTTTCAAACATTTAATGACTGTGTCCATAAGGTTTTGGCAGGTACACACATTGAAGGATAATTGTAGACTAAGCTTACATTTCTTTCTGAGACGAGGCCCCAAAGCAACTTTCTGAGTGGAGCAGTAGAAGTTGAGCCTTGAAGGGTTCTGCTCACTCCTGCTTTCTTATGTAACAGTTTTCTTCGTCCATAATGTGAACTGTAGTTTGTTTCAATTAAGAGCGAAATGCCATGAAGCATGTCAAATGGTGACAGTACAGTCAAAAAAAAAAAAGAGGACAGAGGTTAAAGCAGCCCAGAAACTCAACAGACAGCCAAGCAGCTTTGTGACAGTTTAAACTGCACTCTTTTTTTGACTGGGTACTTTTTACTGTTTTACTCATATCTACTTGAAGACTGTTAGACTGGGAGAAATCATAAGCCGTTAGTATGAAATTATTCTGTCAACTCTAATGGTCAGTTTTTAACTGATTTCTTATCATTTCCATGTGTAACAAAAGTTTGGTTGCTGTCTCATGTCACATAGATAAATATGATGGATATTCCTCCCTGTAGATGTAAATTTCCATTTTAGCATTTAGCAGATGCTCTTTTCTACCGTGACTTGCACAGGTTACTTTAAAAATAATAATAATTTTTAAAAAACATACCATCCATATAAGGCTGGATATCTTACTGAGGCAGTTGAGGTTCAGTATTATGCTCAATAGTGTAATGGCAGAGCCCAAACTGAAAATCAAACCCACTATCTATGAGTTACAAGCCCAGTTGCCCAGACATTATACTACCCTGCCATCGTATAGTGACCAAGTTCCTCACACAGCCATTTATCCTCTTTTACAATGACAACGACTGTCATCCTGATGTGATCTCATCCTGATGTGATTACAAGTATTTTCCAATTAAATTAGATCTCATCAGCAGTTAAACAGTTAGAGCATTTTCTTCCCTCAGTGCAGACCAACCTTGATGTCTGCCAGTAAAACCCTGTTTAACTGTTTAAGCCCAGTGGCATCCCATCACGTTTGTAGTGCAATCGTAATAAACACTGCACTCCAAAAGTGTTAGGACAGTGATACCTTTTCTCTTTGTTTTGGCTCTGTACTCCGGCACACTGGATTTGAAAAGGAACAGTGACAAATTAAAGACTTTCAGCTTTAATTTGAGGGTTTTTATCTATCTATATTGGGTCGTGAACCGTGTAGCAGTTGTCGCCATTTATTATCCCATCCCATTTTAGGGCACCAAAAGTAATTGGACAAATGAACATAAACTTAAAGTCATCATATTTAATATTTGGTTACATATCATTTGCATGCCATGACGTCCTGATGTCTGTGACCCAACAATATAAAAAGACTCTTGATATCTTAGTGTCAGGTGCTCCTACAGACGATACTATAACCTCTGGGCCAGGTCAAGGGGAGGTGACGTTACCCCTTGACCTGGCCCCTCTCTGCATTTGAATGGATCTCTATGTAGCCATGTGACATGCTGGCATGACTAGTCAGGATTGCTGCATTTCTATTGGGCACTGCAGCCCTGGTACTCGGGAATAATAAAGTATGGAAAGGATGTTGGCATCATCACTTTTCTGTTAGAAACCAGAGAGGAGCTGTCAACCAATCAAGGAGTACATTGATAACAACAAATGAAACCAAGCCAATGGTAATTTGTACCTTCTGGCTATTTTCCCCTCATTAATGCCTCCAGGCCTCCAGGAAAGAATGGCTACAAAAAGTATCCACCAATCACAGTCGGTTTTGTTAAATGTCTTTTTAATAAGTTACTACATGATTGGTGGAGCCACTCTCTGCTTTCTTTGTGAAAAGTGATGACATGAGTGACATTGATGACATTTAATTTTTTCTGCTGGTACCTAGCAACTAGGAGGTTTTAAACCATAAAGCCAGCTATCATCTGACCCCAGGGTAAACACATCAATCTGAGAGTTCATATCTGCTCGCCTGTGGTATAGCTTTTGAATATTGAATTATTAATATTATTTTTTTAAGGAAGCCTCTTAGTAATATTATCACGAGCATCTTTTATTCATTTGTCCTTCACGGAAAAACACCAGCCATGTAGGCATTCATAAATCTGTCCCATGTTATTGCCTTGCAGGCATTCATAAATCAGTCCCATGTTATTGTCTTGCAGGCATTCTCTTGCCTGAGCAATGCTGACAGGTGACGTCCTGTAGGTTATAAGGGCATAAATACAGGATTTCAAGCATAGTTTTGTAACATGGACATTACCATTCTTCTATGTCACTTTCCGAGATTCTTTTGTTGTTGTTGTTGCTGTTGTTGTTGTTTTCTGGCATTTGCTTCCCAGTTTGGACGGGCAGATGGTATGCAGCGGTGCTCTTGCTGCAGTCTCCTTAGTCTCCTCCACAGCCAATGCGCACGTGCGCACGTGCAGCTTTCACACGCAAACCCTGCGCATCCGGCTCAATCTGCAGGGGGGTTGCTCGAGATCGATGAGACGCGGATCCCGCCAACTGAGCCCCCTTCCTATAGCCCTGGACCACACTAACGTGGCGAAGTAGCTGTCATGCAGTGCCATTCGGCAGAGTATTTTATTATGGCGTGATGTCTTATTTTTACTGTATTTAATGAATGCCTCCTCCCCTCCCCCCAAATATAAAGAAATAATAAAATAAGAATTTAAGTGAATTCCAAAGAACTTGAGTACTATGAACTTCATCCAAATTTAATTATTTTTCAAATGACTGCTCGTCTTTGACGTTACCAGGATTTGGCAATGGGGAGTGTTTATTTATTTTTTGGCTCCAGGCGGAACATTCGGTAATGCTAATAACAGAGATTATGTGTGTGCTTTCAGCTGGCTACTGAAGCAGCGGCCCGGATAGTTAAAACGCTTGTTCTGTACTGCAGACCCATTGCTCTCTGAAGACTGATGCATTGTTAATCATCTCCCTGCATCACCCACCAGCAAACAGCGCTGTGGTCTCCGTCTGTCACCGAGGCTTCCGCACGACCAGCCTGGAGTCACACCTCGTTATAATGTGGTGCGGCACGTTGCATTGCAGGCAGACCACCACCGGGGCTGTCATTAGCTAATATCACAAAACAACGGGGCACGTATTACCAGAGAACGGTCCTCTCCGTGGAAACAGACGGAAGGACATTATCTACTTCTGTGATGTCAGAACAGACAAAGCTGCTGCTTATCGCATTTCCAGCTTCTCTGCAAAAGGCCGGCATGAATTTTAAAACTACTTCCAATATAAATGCTAATTCGGTTGATTGATTAAAAAATAAAAAATAAAAACCGGTATCTCAATTGCCCAATTTAACTCGGCTGAGTAGGCTAGTCTTCCGGGTCGACCCGTCGTGACGTGAGATTGAATTGACCACAGACCCCCTGAGTTCAGTGACCGGTGTTCGTACATTGGGCTGTTGATATGAGCGAACAGAGTGTGCCTGGCACCCAAAACTTTGTTTAATGAACCCAGCAGAATTTACAGAGTTTTGCGAGAATGTGCTATTGGTTTCCAGGGCAACGGCCAAGTCGGTTTTCGCAGTGAATAGACCTTTAAACTGTAGCATTAGGCAAGCACCCCATCTCCACTTCATTATTCTTGTCGAAAAGCAAAAAAAAAATTGTAATCAGTGCACCCTTTTTCGTTGATAATTTAACGCTGATAATTTTACAAAGGCAAAAGGCAGTTATTGAAGCCTCCGTGTACTACACAGTTCCTTGAAGTGCAATATAAAAAATACGATTCAGTTGCACCTGCTTCAATTGAGAAGCTGTCTAATAAGCCCTTTGCTGGTCCTTTGCAAAGCATTGTCACCTTGGGGAGGGAATGAAGGGACCATGATCTGGGAAAATACCTTTTAAAGTCTAGCTTGAAGTAAAAAAAAAAGTTTCTAAGAAAAACATTCAAAGCAGTGAAATCTTTACATTACATTACGTCTGCAGTAGGAGTGTATGTGTGTGCGTGCGCAGTAATTTAGCCTGTGAGAAATTAATCAGAAATTGCAATGAACAATGATTGCTGCTTATCTTCTTCTCGCAGACATACGAATAATCATTTTTATTTTAATATCAGCCAACTCAAAGCCTATTAGTGTTCTCCCTCATGAAGACATGTTAGCAGGGCTTTGCAGGAAGATAATCAAACCCCACTGGCGGTCGCTTGATTCTGTTGCCATCCAGTTTTGGACGCGATTGCACGGGAATGAAGAACACAAAGCCAGTCAGCACAGGAGCCCTCTGGCTTGGCTCTGTTTAGAAGGCTTACGGCCTGCCGTAAGAAGAAGGGGCACAATGGCAGCGCGCTACAGCACGGATCGATGGTGTCGACGGTTGTTTACTTTCTGTTCTGTAGGCATACAGACACACTGTTTCTGTACAAACACAATTCTGTAGACATTGGCGTTATCTTAATCAGTATCTGTTCGGCATTGGCAGCGGAGGGGGTGGGCGGGAAGCCGGGGCCAGGGGGGGACGGGGATGTTGGTTCCTCTGACCCGTGCTGCTGAGGTGGATAAGGGGGGCGGGGGGGGGTTTAGGGGTTTACATTTTGTTCCCCTGATGGCAGCTGTCATATTCCTGATTTCCCCCTGTCCCCCCTGGGGATCTCTTCTCACCCCGCACGCATGCAAATGGCGCTGTCTGGGGCAGCCAATTAGTCACCTGATCAATGACAGCAGCCGTCTGAGAACGTCGCCATTCATCACTGCCAGCAGACCAATCCCCTCATGCTTTCATCACGCCGACGTTCACAGATGAACAATCAGACGACTCTTCCTCTTCCTCAGTCTATCTGAGCAGGCCTTCCCCAGTGCCCGTGGATCGAAGAAATGGTGATCAACAGGAATTTGCCGTGAATGTTATTTAACCGCATGCCTCTGCTAACAGCAGTGTGGGATTTTCCCTTGTATTTTGTATATTTGTAGCTTTGCCATTTTATTTGTCTATGTCCTGTTCAGTTTGAAGTGTAGTCGATGTGCAAAGGTGATGAGAGATTATGAATATCTATTTCCCAGTGACGACATGCCAGCGCACCTGAGCGCGACCGTGTTGTTTTTTGGGGACGGAAATGTTGGGGTCAGCTTCCGACCGCCGTCACCCAAATACCAGCTGCTGTTTTTAATGATCAACAACGGTCCCCATCCGAGTCTGCAGCACTTCACAAGCTGCTTTTTATCCCTAATGTCCGTCTTCCTCTCCTCATGTCTCTTGTGCCCTTAACGTGCTGCCTGCCATATGTTCCACAGAAGCTCCACACGCAGCACTGCACAGTTACTGCTCTGCTCCTTCCTCTCTTCTTCCGTTTTTCCTGCCGTCCTAATGCTCTTAAATGTCTTTAATTGTGTGCTTTTCAGAGAATGCAACAAAGCCATTCATTCTTAATTGATGTCTGTAAATTAAATCGGAGCGGGAGATTGGACCTCTGTAATCGTTTTCTCTGCTAGTGTCTCTCCTCGCAGGATCCTCTGTCATGAGAATGTTTGGTGCCTTTTTTTCTTTTTGGGTTGTTTTGTGCACTTAGGAATTGATTAAATAATTGTGCGTTTAGCAGGCTTATGGCTGCATCACTGCTGATGCATTTTCATGGAAACTGGGGTTTGTAGGTTGTGACGTATCGCTCTGTAGTTTTCAAAAGATAAAGTTGTGAATTAGATCCACTGAACGAGCCCCAGATCAATACCGCTGCGTTCCCTGTCTGGGGAGCATGCCGTACACCCAGCCTTCGAGTCGCTTGCACCTCAGTCAAAGCGCTAATAAAGATGGATCTCGGAACAGACCCACCTTCCGCATCTCCAGCGCTCTGCCCTTTCCAGCTCTGCCATGAACACGGAGATTGTTAATGCTCTTGCACCAGTGAGAACAGACCAGATTCACCACGTGCCTTCTGACAAATGCCAAACGTTGACTGATACTCTTAATTAATTGTAGCTTTTCACCCATCCACCCCCCACTTCCCTCACTAGGCACGTACGACTTTACCATGAGTGTGCATCCTCTGTCAGCAGGCCTTTTGAGATCCGTAATGCTCTTACTCTAGGAAGTGCAGTTTATTAATGTGCACTTTACTCTGAGTCATCAATAAAATAAAAATGCATCCCGTAGCATCCTGCCGATAGGCTAATCAGGTAGTGGTTATTACAAAACGTTAGCGCTGACTCGGATCCTCTCACAGTGGACTTGTTCAAAGCATAATATTTGCAGTTTTTATTTATTAAGTAACTTTTTTGAACAGGCCACCTCTCTGAGTTTATTTAAGTTTTTTTTTTAAACTTAAATAAACACCCACACCACACACACACACACACACACACACACACACACACACACACACACACACACCCTTTCTCCAGGTATGTCTTTTTGGTCACCAGTGTGGTAGCTCAAATAGCACTTCGAGGCCTGTGCTACACTTGCGTACGAGGGCTGTTTTCCACGCTACTGACCACTTAGCCCAGATATTGTCGGCTAATGAAGTAGCCCTGGCTCCAATCGGTGATGTCGCAATGGCGAAGGTCAGGCTGTGCTCATGGCTACCCCCGTAACCGGCTGGGCATCTCAGGAGCCCCTCTCAGGAGCCCCTCCACCAAGCTCATTTTACACACGGTCTCGCGGGGCGATTGAGTACTTTCAGTGCAATTAAGAGAAGGAATTGTGTCAGATACTGCATGCACAGATGATTTCAGTGCATTATGGGTAATTACTGGCAGTATCTCGCCTGCACAGCGTTACCAGCGAGTTCTTTTCACCACCTCTTTTCATGAGTTGCACCTTTTAAGCTGTTGTGCAGCCAGGCTTAAAATAGCTCATCTTCTTCAAGCGCCTGAAGAACTGCAACAGAAAATGTTCATTGTGAATTTATGCAGTGGCGGCATGTGTGCACTCCAGGCTACATATAACTCTTCCCGTGTCAGCACATACGCAGCTGCCAGCTTGGCAAGTAGGCCCTGCGTGCGTATGCTTATTGACCAGGAAATGTACCATTTTTATATATCGATTGATTATTGATTGATTCTTTTTATTAATTTATTTTGTTTGCACCCAATTGCCTTTGTTAGCGTATCGATTTATGACCTTGGCTCAATGCTGAAAGAAAAGCATGTTCCAGCAGTATATTTTAAGAAGTATTGATTCCATTTTCACTCGCGGCCGTAAACTGACACAAACTGGCTCGGCCCTCCCGGTATGGTTAAATTTAATGTTCGTTTTCTCGTGGCCTTTCTGGGGTATTGCTGTAAACGTGGAATGAGGTGAATGTACCAGTCAACTTGGAAAAAATTAGATCCACTAAATAAATTACTTCAGAATTGCATGATAAAAATAACTGATTCATGCCTCTCTTTGGGTTAAAGGTGGCTCGTTGTTCAAAGGCTTGAGAAAGTGCACAGTTGTTGTGGCTTCGTGAACGTGCACACAGGCTCAGGACTTTGGTCTCATTTCTACTGTTGTATGTTAGAAAAGAGACCACAAAATAATGCTGAAAAAATCTTGTAATAATAGAAATTCATACTGGTTGTCTACTTCTCATATTTTAATATAATCAGAAAGTCACAAGGAGTATGTTGGCTCGCCAGTAGTTAGATCTGTTTATATCAGAACAGCAGAAGGAGCTTTACAGCTGATTCATGTTGATAGGCATAAGACGAAGCATTTTGAGAAGCGGTCCTTAAGGTACATTACGAGGTAACATTTGAGCTACTTTTGTAGTTGGAAACTTAACTGTCCATTTTGAATACCTGCTCTAAACACTGAGTAGACTGTGCTACTTTTGATACACTGACCAGAAGCAATTGTGCAGACGAACAGTAACAAAAAAAACTCTGCAGTTTGAACATAGTGATTCAGGTTTCCTCTAAGACATAGGCCATGTGGCTTCATCGCAGCCCAAAATGAAAAAATAACTAAAAGATCTGCTGAACTGAGATGGCAGTTGACTGTACTGTAGTTTAAGTAAGATGGCGGGAGAGCCCGTTTGACACCACATGTATAGTCAGTGTCACAGTGTTTGCATGCACATTCACAGTAAAGTAAGTTAGCGTACGGCTTTTGCAAGTGGACGGAGAATGGATGTTGTTGCCTTCTGCTGTACACTTTGAGTTTAGAAGGATACAGCTTTAATTTGAGGGTATTTTCATCCATATCGGATGAACCGTTTAGAAATTATAGAACCTTTTTTTACATAGTCCCCCCCCCCCCCCCCCATTTTTGGGCATCAAAAAATATTGGACAGTTTAACATAATGTAGAATAAAGTAATAATTTTTAATATTTGGTCGCATATTCTTTGCATGCCATGACTTCCTGATGTCTGTGACCCAACATCAAAATACTCTTGATATCTTATTTTCTGGTACTCTTACAAGCGATACTATAACAGCTCTGCCTTTGAATGGATCTCTATGGGAATTGTGGGGTGGGACTAGATTTAGCTGTACATTATGCTGACTATATACATGTACAAAAGGTTCTATAATTTCTAAACTGTTAAATACCATTAAAATACCCTCAAATTAACCTCATCGTCATTGTATGCTTTCAAACTCAAAGTGCTAGAGGACAGAACCAAAATAACAAGAAATGTTTCACTGTCCAATGAATTGGGGTGCTCACTGTAGGTAAAACTCTAAAAACGGATGTATCAGTATGCTTTTCAACCTTGCTCATTGTTATACATCGTGAATAAAACAGGCTCCTTGGCCTCTTGCTGTAGATGTAGATCTCTTGAATAATTTATGTGTAACAACCCAACATTTTAAAATGGCATGCCCACTTTCCCAAATGACGGACTATTTCAGTCATTTAAATATTCATATCTGGTGAAGCATTTGCAATTCCCCGCACCGCATTATGCAGACCGGGTTCATTCGTGCAGATGAGATGACATCCAAAGAAACGGTGTGAGCTCTCCACAAAGGAATGTTAACGAGAACGTGCAGCGCGAGGAACGTCGACGATTCAGTTCCCTGGTGTGACCATTGTGTCTCGCTCAGCCCAGCCTCTCTCCTCATGTTAACAACTCCGGGCGTTTGGGAGTTAACGGGAGACTCCGCAGGAGAATCGTAATTAGATATGTCATTCCCGATGTCAAACCGTTTTCGTTCTTTCGCGTCTCGTATGAAGCCGGGTACTTCTGAACCCGAAGCACGTTCTCGGTCTGTGAGTCACCCTGAGATAAACTTTTTAGAGCACTCTGGGTTCAGGGGCTTGCCGTTTTTTTTTTTTTTTTTTCTCTGTTTTTGGGAGATTACTGCAGTGTAAATGGTTTTTTTTAGCCAATGCCTCAACAACCTACCAGGCTGTGGAG
This sequence comes from Ilyophis sp. 1 JC-2022, assembly GCA_022702515.1. NCBI lineage: Eukaryota > Metazoa > Chordata > Actinopteri > Anguilliformes > Synaphobranchidae > Ilyophis > Ilyophis sp. 1 JC-2022. The sequence goes on along the minus strand of CM040401.1, from coordinate 65,273,713 downwards.
AGCAGTCATTTCCAAATTGATGCATCTGCCTGTAGATATTATCTGTACCTAAGACTTTTGTAACACATTTCAGTACTCTCCAAGGCCACCTGATACCATTTTCTCTTTTTGCTTGCCAACTGAAGTCTCAAGCGTTTTGCACATTGGAACCGTCTTTATTTTTATCTATATGTTTAGATGAATCTTGTATTTAATGACTGTTTGGCTGCTGAAAAGAGTAACAAGAACACATCATTTTAATAGTCTTTGCTATACCATTCTTAGGCCCCACATGCAGTATTTAGCTGTGAAAGGAAGAGTAGTTTTAGCTGGCCTTATTTAGATATAACTCATTAAAAATTGTCTAAGATTAATTAAGTTGGTTTTCTCTGATGTTCTGCGATTATTTAATGTTGTTCAATTCCTACAAGTCATTAAACTAATCTGACTTATGAAAATGAGTTAAAATGTGTGCTGAATCCAGGTTTGTGGATGACCACAGCAGATATCACTTGAAATGGGAGTGCCTCTTCTATCAAGTCTACCAATCTATTTGTAGTTGTTTAGCAGTTATAAACTTTCGGTAGCAGAAGAACACAAGCAGTTCTGCTCAATTTATTTTTATCAGAAAGTTTATGCAGTTGGAGTCAATTGAGTCAAACCTGGCAGTTTTATAGAATGGCGGCATGAAAGGAAGCTTACTTAATGAGCACGCATATACATTGACAAATAAGCATGATATGCAATTCTGAGCTTCGGTGCTAATAAATATCGAGTGAAAATACGGTACCTTTCCAAATGTGAGCATGCGTCTATCCTTTACGGTACCTTTCCACATGTGAGCATGCGTCTATCCTTTACGGTACCTTTCCATATGTGAGCATGCGTCTATCCTTTACGGTACCTTTCCATATGTGAGCATGCGTCTATCCTTTACGGTACCTTTCCATATGTGAGCATGCGTCTATCCTTTACGGTACCTTTCCATATGTGAGCGTGCGTCTATCCTTTACGGTACCTTTCCATATGTGAGCGTGCGTCTATCCTTTACGGTACCTTGCCATATGTGAGCATGCGTCTATCCTTTACGGTACCTTTCCATATGTGAGCATGTGTCTATCCTTTACGGTACCTTTCCATATGTGAGCATGCATCTATCCTTTACGGTACCTTTCCATATGTGAGCATGCGTCTATCCTTTACGGTACCTTTTCCATATGTGAGCATGCGTCTATCCTTTACGGTACCTTTCCATATGTGAGCATGCGTCTATCCTTTACGGTACCTTTCCATATGTGAGCATTTGTCTATCCTTTACGGTACCTTTTCCATATGTGAGCATTTGTCTATCCTTTACGGTACCTTGCCATATGTGAGCATGCGTCTATCCTTTACAGTACCTTTCCATATGTGAGCATGCGTCTATCCTTTACGGTACCTTTCCATATGTGAGCATGCGTCTATCCTTTACGGTACCTTTCCATATGTGAGCATGCGTCTATCCTTTACGGTACCTTTCCATATGTGAGCATGCGTCTATCCTTTACGGTACCTTTCCATATGTGAGCATTTGTCTATCCTTTACGGTACCTTTTCCATATGTGAGCATTTGTCTATCCTTTACGGTACCTTGCCATATGTGAGCATGCGTCTATCCTTTACAGTACCTTTCCATATGTGAGCATGCGTCTATCCTTTACAGTACCTTTCCATATGTGAGCATGCGTCTATCCTTTACACCATGAAAACTGCCTTGGGTCCAAGAGGGATGGAGTGTAGCATTGTTATTCTGTGCTGTAGAGTATGTGTGGAACATTACACATGAGCCGCTGTAGTGTGAGGGGCAGGTAGGCCCAGGGTTTGTAGCGAGTCCCCTGGCGTGCACCTGCTCGCAAGCAGCACGGCCAAACCTGTTTGTTACCCAGCACAGCAAGAGCTCGCGCTGACATCCCAGGTCTAATAAAACAAGGTGTAATTTCCCCGTAGATGAGGGAACTCAACCAATGCAGAAGCCTGGAATAGTCTTTTATTTATTTATTTTTTAATGTAGAGGCATGGTGTACACAGTGTTATAAGTGTGTGTGTGTGTGTGTGTGTGTGTGTGTGTGTGTGTGTGTGTGTGTGTTGGTGTGAGAGAGAGAGATTCAAACAAAACAACAAAAAAAAACACTGGAGCAAGTAAGACCTTTTGTTGGGCATCCTAGCCACATAAACAGTACTCAGTGTCTTGCTCAGCTAAAAAGCGCTTTTCAGCTATAGTAATGAGCGTCGCCTCGGGCTCCCAATGGAGAGTGTCTAATTGTGCTTGCTGCGGCACTGTTTGTCCCTAGGTGCACAGGTCATTCCCACCCCTTTACACAACCCCAATGGTGCCTGTGGGAAAAGCACACGGCCTGCCTACGTTATTAGATCAGTGTCATATAATATCGATAATGCAATGGCAGCACTGCGCAATGTGTACCCTGAAGGAGCATAGTTGTGTAACATGAGGAAGTGTGGTAATTTGAGAGACTTTTTTACCTGTACGTTTTAACCAGTTTTTTTATTTTTTTGGGTGAACGACACAACCAGGCATTCTTTGGTGTTCATTCCTGTCCAATTAACTTTACTATGGAAACTACGCTCAAGGCTATAAATTATGCTGGTGGTAAAAACCCTGAACTAACACTTACTTTTCCTTCAGCATTCTGAAAGTGATGAGTGGGCTACAAAACCAGTGGGATATTTACCAGAAAGTTAAATTCATCCTAATTGGATATTTTTTAATTGGGTAAACAAACTTGATGAGACTCATGGTGTGAAAAGGAGCTGTTGGTAGCACGTGAGTAGCGGTGAATGAGGAAGGTGTTAGCATGTCAGTGAATATTTATGAATGAGGAAGCAAGTGGTGTTAGCATGTTAGAGGAACATTATACATGAAGAAGGTGATAGTATTAAATGATAAATGATAATGGAGGCTGCATTAGCATGTGAGAGGGTGTTTGAGGGGGAAATTTATTACAAGATCTCAGATCATCTTGGACTAAACTGCTTGCACAGGATTTGGATTGTCCCTCTAACCATAGTTACACCAGTGCAAATTCAACCAACTATACTGTAAACTTTGGTATGTAGGGTATGTTTGGTATGTATTTACATCGAGAGCTTTTGCTCTTGCTGATATTGAGAGGGAATGTTCAGTAATGAAGCCTAATGATGGCTTCATTCTGGAAAACGGCATTACAATCACTTAGTACACTTATCCAGAGCAGCTTTCAGGAGAGTGGAGAAATATTTGGACATATTTGGAGACCATCATTGTGTTAGTGGCCCCATAAACATTTTGGGTCTGGAAATCCAGTATTGTCCAGTATTGCTTTCATTCGGCAGGTGAAATAGGTTAACGTTAACTCCGTGTAAATGAGCTTCGTTAGTCCAGCCCACTGTACACACATGGAGCTCCTGTTTTTTTGTTTGTTTAGTTTGTTCTTTTTTTGGTGTAAAAAAACTGCAGAACGGTAAAGTCGCCCATGATGTCAGCTTGATAAAAAAAGAAATGTTCTATTTTCATTCCGTTCACGTGGATGCGAATGTTCTCACTGCGAGCGCCTGGCAGCAGAATGTTAAACATGCCTCACAATGCCCGGTCTCTCGACAGAGTAAGATTACACCACATGGTCACAATCCCCTACACACCTTTGTGAGATTGGCTGGAGAAATTGAAGGCAGTGCCCTCTTGCTTTCTGTTCCGTATGTTTAAATTGGAAAAGGCCTCGATTTAGTACCCCTGAATCACAAGAGAGTGTCTAATCATTCCAATTCCCCCAGAGCAAGTTCATTCTCTTCCTTCTATTCTGAAATGTTGACAATTAACATCTGGATGATCTTCTCTTTAAAGTAAAGTTCAGCCTTTCAACTTCAAAACTGTGTTCTGTATGGACACAAATGTCACTCTGTGAAAACCTTTTACACATGAAATGGGAGACTTCCTTTTTGAACCATGAAAAGGCCTAAATTATTTTCAGGTTAATCAGAACTAAATCTTTTTTTATTTTTTGTGATGTAATGCTTTTAATCTAAATAGTTGATGGTGTGAAAATTGCAGGTTTAAAAGTACTGCTGCTTTGATCCGTATGTAATGTGTGATTTTGGTAGTTAATGTTGACTGTCAGCTGGAACCTACCCCTGTGTAAGTGCATTATCTTGCATCTCAGTCATGAATGCTGTGAATTCTGAACAAGTGCATTTGCATTTGATGGCAGTTGATTGGATGGGGAAGTTTAATCACCTGTCGATCCAGGTATTAGTCAGCCTGCTGGATGAAAGTGATCCATACAAATCTTGGAACCTGTGGATTTTATGGACCAGGGTGGACAACACGGTTGAAAAACATTTCGATAGAGAACGCAAACGGGTACAGGAGGTAAATTCAGGCCATTGTGAATGTTGCAGACGTATGGCATTGCAGTAGCATTGACATGTAATCAGTCACAGTTTACTGATGGCTTATTTGTAGAAAGTCACTTCACTTCCTTCAATGTATTAAGGCACTGATCAGCATAGCATTAAGCATTACTGTGTGAATTGAATGCTCGTGATTGAATCGCATAATAATGGCTTCAATAAATATATTTAATGACTAGGACTTTTTCGATGGTGCTCTCTTGTATATAAAAAAACAATCTTGTGTAATTGGACAGGTCAGTCAGTCACTGGCATTAAGGTGAAAAGAAAGCTTTCTCATCAGGTCCTGTGCAACAGTAAGTACAAATCAATGTAATGAGTGTTTATAAATTGCAATAGACCTTGGAAAGAAATTGAATTCTTGAGTGCAGGCAGTTAACTGTCAGTATTCACCAGTCTGAGAGGTCTGTTTGTGTGACTCAGCCCGAGTAGCCGAGCTCAGAAGTGCATATAAAAGCATTGTGATTTTGGAAACTAGATCCTGACTCCTGAGGGTACCCGAGTGGCTCAGATGGAATAACTGCTCCCCACCAGCACAGGCTAGGCTAGGCAAGGCCCTGCTGGTGCCCAGTGCAAAATCTTGAGAGCCACAATTTTGATTCCAAATTGGGATGAAAGCGAAAAGGGGTTTAAAATAAACGTGTTTCAGTAAAATTAATAAACGAGGACATTAATGGGCTCTTTTCAGTTGCGATCGCAGTGTTTGGCCGCCCTTTTCACCCAGTCTATCCGTAAAGCCGTTATTACACTCTGCAGCTTCTTGGTTAGTGAGGGTGTGAGTCAGAGAGCGAGTGAGGCACATGTCTTGCCTCCATAAGTGGCATCACAAAAAAATGGAGCACAGATTCCTCTCTCAAGAAGGTGACCCTCAGATAAGTCATAAAGATACTGCAAATTGAAGATAATTCTAGGTCAGGCTGGAGTCCCATGGGAGGGCATAGCACAAATGGGACAATGATCCACTAAATCTGAGATAACGTCATCCTCAGATGTCAAGGGGAACGGCAGAGCTGCTCACACGTAGCACAGACTCTCTTGTGTGCCGTCCTTTCTCCTTGCTTCTCAGATAATGGAGATTCTGTTGGGTAAAGGGTTTATCCAGCAGTGTATCAGTACAGAACATCCGTTTCCACGTTATTGTACTTAATTCTTTCCCTTCGTGAATATTCATAAGACATGTTAAAGTGGAACACGCACTCGGGAGACAGGACATTCAATGTTAAGTATATGGAGATGAGTATCTGTTTAGTCTGAGAGACAAAATAAGTCTCGTTCGTGAGACTAGCAGGTGACTGCAAAGGGCCTGTACACAAATGCCCTTGACAAAAGACGTCAGACATGACCTTGGAAACCATTGAGGATACACTCACTGTTAATACCGTGCTTATGGACTCTCGGGCATTTATCATGTGTGATGTGTTGTACCTGGCCCCATGTTGAATTGTGTCAGCGTTCTTTCATTTTTACTGCATAGCTTTTTGAGTCTTGCCTGTAGACAGGACAGGATAACTTTGAAACAAATGCAACTGACATGAGTGCTTCAGGCACATTTGCCTAACTGTGGTTTCTGCTGAAGAGCGAACTCTTTTTGGTGTATTGTCATGGTTCTCTTTTGTTGTGGCAACTGTTATTGTTGAAAGTGCATAGTTACTCGTTTTAAACAACCCGGAGGGAAAGGTGTTGACTACATGCTGTGCTGTTTCAAGTGCCTTTTCTCTATCGCCTATTAAAGCGAGCTTAGTTTTCAATATTCTTGTGCTGTAGGTCATTTGTGTCATTAGAAGCCACTTAAGAGTGATTGCAAGGCAGCATTGCGTTTTTAGAATAGCTACTCGTTCGTGTTGTGAAAGAAGCCCTCAAAAGTTTCTCCCACATTCATTCCTTATTTATCCCTCAAGAGACAAAATTGTTTTGCGACCATGTTTGAGAATGGAATTTTCAAATGGTAACATGATGTCTGTCTATTTATAGAATTCTCTATGGAATGTATGAGCTCAATTTGGACATTTGTAAAATGGAGAAGGCGGTTCCTCTGTGAATGGGATTACTGTTGACACGGAATCAAATGTGTGGAGCGCAGAACATGGAGCTCTAGTTAAGGTCCTCAGAGGATTGTCTTAAAAGTGGCACCAGTTGTTTTAACGTCCCTCCACTTCTTCCCTTCACTGTAATTTCACTCCTTGTGTCAAGTGATCTTTTTTGTTTGGTTGTCTTTCAGTGTCAATCCATTGTTTTTATGCCTCCGCACCGGCGAGAGCCGTGGCCGGAGGCATTATGTTTTCGGGTTGTCCGTCCGTCCGTCCGTCCCGTTCTCGTGAACGCCATATCTCAGATCTCAGGAACGCCTTGAGGGAATTTTTTTACATTTGGCCTGAACGTCCACTTGTACTCAAGGATAAACTGATTAGATTTTGGTGGTCAAAGGTCAAGGTCACTGGTATTGGCAAATTTTTAAACCCAGATGGCTTGCTGTATGTGGAGTTTTTTAAAGTCTTATCAATAGTCTATCTCTGTGCTGCACAGACTGGAGATTTAGTTGAAAAGGGAGTGGTAGCACACAAAGCTGCGTGCACTATGGATTGTCTCGGCAACATCGTCATAATTAAATCCACAAATTTGTCATTAATAGAGACTGTGGATTAAGCCATGATAGAATAGAATAACTTTTATTTTCCCATTAGGGAACTTCAGTTGTAGCCACCAGCAACAACAAAAAAAACATAGACAATGGGACAGACCCACAACACAAACAAACATATCACATAAAGACATCCAACAGAATCATTGCATTAATCAAACTAATTAAGTGAATTAAAGTGGAATAGCCGACAGCCAAATGTCATGATTAAAAATAGCCCCCGCTGTCCCGAGATGTCCAATAGTCAGACGCAACAAAATACATTCAAATTAACGAACACGAGAGACAGCTGGACTACATGTCGCCATTACAGCGATGGGTGCTTCCATGCAAATGCTTCATATCACTAGACGTACGTTAGGGTACACACAAAGGGGGTTGGGGTACACACAAAGGGGGTCGCGGGGCACCAAGTAGCATTTAATCAGGCACACGGCTGATAACCCAGGGATTCAGAGAAGATTGGAGAGTTGGGGGAGGGGAATACCTAGTGGATCATCCAGTCTTGATTCATTCATCTCTAAAACGGCCTCCCATTGGTCTCTGCTCCCCACTGGAGCGTCCAAACCTGGATCCATTCACCTCTGAAACGGCCTCCCAGTGGTTTCGGCTCGGCTACTTTTTGTCTCTGCCTCTCATGTCCGTTGTGTCTCTAGTGCTGCATCAGATTGCCTGCTGACTGACCAAAAATTAGAATTTTGATTTGGGAAAGGAGGGGGCATGCCCTTCTTTGCCAGGTATCATTTTGACATCTTGTTACCTTTTGGAAAGTGATATTTACAGATATGCATGTATCTTACTGTAGCTTTTTTGCTGTTTAATCCTATTTATAGTATCTCCAGGAACAACCAAAGTAGTTTTCAGTATGTTCAGTATTTGAAAGGTGGTCCAGTCACAAGTAATTCAACCTGGGTCCAGCGGACATGACCAGAATATGGTGTTCATCACTTCACTCTATGATCGCAGATTGTGGTCATGGTTTGACTGGAACACACAAGTGCCTGAACTGGATATACCACTCAGGAACTCCTTGAGATGGTGAATATTATGATGTTGGTGCAGTGGATAGCACTGCCGCCTCACGGCAAGAAGCAGAATTCTACTCTGCGAACGTTAACCGCATTACTGTGCAATGTAACGGGCAGTCAGTCAAACGGTAGTTCACGCATATTATTTCTTGTCTAAATGCAGTCAAAGTGGTCAAACCTGCTGTATTGAATTCAGAGAGAATGTTTATGTAAACCTGTAAATGAGCCTGCTGGCTGCATTTGTGCTCACATCAGATTCTAATTAAGCAGATACCCACAGATTATGCTGTTGCATGCCTAGCCATCACAGCTTTCAAAACTAAATATATTCAAGCAATTACTATGGAATCGAGGAGTTGCTGCAGTGGAAGTAATTGCACTGCAACCGCCTGGGCGTGAAGGAAACGAACAAGGCTTTGGCCCAGGTCCTGTGTTCTCGGGGGAGTTTTCACACACCGTGTTAGAAATATCAGGGAAGCAGCTCGCTTTGAAAGTGAACACAAAGCCCAGACGACTTAATCCCTGCGCCAGGAGCGATCCCGCACCCTTTTACTGTAGTGCAATCCTTCCCTTCAGACAAATAATTGGTTATTTCAGTATCTGCAGGATGAGCTGATGGAACACCTGTAACCATCACATCCATCCTCTCCTGTGGCTCATCCGTGGCATACTGACAGGGACGGAAACAGTTGTGATTGGGTGTTTGGCTGGTTTGCTGTAACGGGGCTTGACATTCTGCACTTTCCTATTGGTTTCTGGATGTCATTTAAACCCTTTTACTGGGGAAAAAAATGAGCTCTTTTTTTGCTCTTTAGGCCGTGTGATTGCTGTACCAGGGAAAGGCAGAAGGGAAATTACCTGTGACTGTTGTGGAAATATTTTGCAGAAAATTGAATGTCTTCGGGGAAACTTTGGCTTTTCCATGTGAGAAATGGTCTCTTAATCCTGTCACTTTTTATTAGAGGCTTTTGTCTCTTGCTGGTATCATCTTTGACAAGCCAGACATTTACCATGAAATCATGTCACCTCCGTCGAAAGTAAAGATTCCGAGACACAGGCATACTGAATGATGATTTAAATCACGACTCGGGGTAATGACATTCTAGATATATTTTTTATTTCCTTTCATCCAGCATTTCCCTTCCTGTCTCACACAGAGTGCTCTGATAGTTCTTATTTTGATGGTGTAGGGAAGGTTCCTTAAACTAATTTACAGTAGTCAAGCTGCAGAACACAAGACCACCGCTCGTGATGTTTTTTGGTTTAATTTGTTCGCCCCAGTTCGGGTGCATTCCATTTGGGTTGTGCCACCTGCCCCGCAGTGAAAAAATCTATCCCTTTAGCCCTGTGATGTAGAGGTCCAGTGAGCCGTCAGCAGATCAGAGAGTGACAGGCATGCTGGCAGAACTGAAGATCCAGGAATACTTTGATGTTCAAGCCGAGCTCTGGTACATCCATCCGTCTTCTGCTGTAACTGGTTTTTATGAATTCAGTACCTTACCACGGCTGTGTCCAAATTAGCACCCTTCCATACTATTAAGTAGGCTTGTTGAGCAGACAGGATGATAAACTAGTTAAGTAGGTGACCTTTTCTCTAAATTTAGTATACTTAAAACCCCTGTATGATATGCTTACTTCCGGGGTATTTGTGAGCACGCTTTTCCTGAAGTACACAAACACTTTGGTCGCATAAATATGAGGCGCAGCTTCATTTTCTTTTAATAACAAAAAAAACAACACGTGGCATGGGCGTGTAAGCGTGGGATGTTTACGACACTTCTATAGTACGGTTGGAAAATAGTATGGAGGATATTTTGCATATCTGCCAGTGCTCTGTACAGGAGACAGGACACAGTATATAGGGCTCTCATTCTGACACAGCCCAGGTGCAATACCATGTGTCAAGCATTTTATGTAAAAAGCGAGCACACATACTGGTAAATATGTTTCCTGTTTGTTTGTACAGTTTCTTGCTTGCTTGAAGCAATATATTAGTGATTAATTATTTACCTTTTTGCTTGGTTGGATGGAGGGTTTTGTTTTACCGCGACTTTTTAATTATTCAGTACTGTTTTGATTTATGCAAAACTGCTGCAGTTTTGTTGACTAAAACATAATTTTTGGGATGTTTTTTGACGAGGAGATGTTTGAAATGTCCGTGCCCTTGCTCCTGTGCAATGCTGCCTTTTGTGTCCTGGATGTGTTGCGTACGGCTTTGGGAACAAGCCGTTCTTAGTTTTTTTTTTCTTTTTCTTCACGCTCTGTTAATTTCTCCACCTACAATGGAGGATTACCAGCTTGTGTATGTCTGTGGCACAGTGGTGAAGTCCTTCACATCGGATTTAGGGACAAAAGGGGGAGGCCTCCTGAGGTTGGTTGTTTGTGACGCAATCTCTTGGCAGCTCCAGCAAGTATTCATGGACGGTAGCACCACAGAACTCTGCCGTCTTAAAATTTTAAGTTCTGTTTCCCTGCTGTTGAAGGCAAAACATTCGATTTGATGCACTTTCTGCATTTTGCACCAGAATGCTCACCACACATCAGCTCAGGTGGAGAGGGAGAGAACCATTTTTGGGCAATTAAACCAGGGGATGATTTAGGGCTGGGCGATATACAACATCGGTAATTATCGAATGCAATAACGGCCGTTGCCACCGTGTGGGGCGCCTTTCTTTTTGTCTTTTTTCTTTAAGTATCCCCGATATACGGCAGTAAACATCCAAACCGCGTGAAATGCTTCCGAAAAAACATCACCGCTGATATCTATTGAGTGTTGATAAGACAGCCAACCAGCAGCAAGGTCTGTGATTGTCCGTCTTATCAACATGCAGTAGACAGTGATGACGTTTTTTTTTCCCGGAAGAATTTCACACTGGTTTTGAAGATTAGATTACTACCGCATAAGGTATAATTAAAGAAAAAAAGACGAAAAGAAAGGCAATACCCCGCATAATGGCGACGGCCGTTATTGCAATCAATAATTATTGTTGCGATATATCGCCCAGCCCGAGGATGATTGTGGCAGGTTGAGAGAGCCATGTTGCGAATTTAGCCAGGACATCGGTTATAAAAATAATTTTTTTTTTTTTTAAAACATTTTTTTAAAATATTTTTAAATAGTCATTTTTCTTTTGGCTCTCAATTTTTAACTGTAGGCCTATCCGTGGCTTCAGTTCGGTGAGGCTGCTCACTAGCACGTGTCGCACAAAGGGCATGCAGCCAGCCTTTTCTTTTCAGACTGCAGTCTACCAGATGAGCTGCTAAGTTACTGAGGTGGCTCTTGCCTGTGCAGACACCTACTCTACCACAGAAGTCGTTATTGCTCGCTGAAGCAAGGAGAACTCTGTCAACCGAAAACCCTCCTTTCCAGGACCATGCGATTGCCAATCAGGCGTCACCCTACGGGATTCCCAGCCATGGCTGGCAGAAACTCGCTCACTGGGCCCCGACCACTGGGCTCATCTCTACATAGAGGACTACTGCTTCAGCTGAATATTCCACCCAAAAGCACAGGTTCACTGGACTTTAAATCATCTGTATAGCCAACTCAGCCTATTGTCTGAGTCCATTACAGTATATAGTGCCTACAGATCAGTGAATCCGCAGCGCATTGATCCAAGAAAGCCCTGCACTCTGTACTCAGGAAACCAACCCTGCACAATACATCACAGTTCATTAACTCACAATATTAGGATGTTCTGTTCAAGGGCAGATGCTGGTAGAGTCTACAGTAAGCAGCTTTGTTACCTGACCTGTTCTACTTGCAGCTCTAAAAATAGGTTAAATTCTGTATCGGAGTGCAAACAATTTTAGCTGGCTTGCTATTGTAGCCAACTAAATATTGTTATTTCTGAACTGACAGCTGAATTTTTTTAAATGTACCATTACACCCTGTAATCTCAATCATAACATTAGTGCATAACATGACATGTAGATCTATAGTATGCTTGCAAATGAACCAAGGCCATTCTCAGACGGGTTTCACTGTTTTTTCTGGCAGCTGAAATAAAACGTCCTCAAACTGGTATTATCTAAATATATACATTTTTTCTGGTATCCTAGAGTCATTAGCTTGGTCTGTAGTTGTGCTGCCATAACTTGTATGCAGAGGTATGTGATAAAGCGTGCTATTGGATAATGATTCTCAATGCTAAGTTGTGGAATAGGCCTGTCTTGTAGTGGAGCTGGTGAGTAAGATAATTGTATCAATTAAAGTTGCGTCATTTCCATTAAAAGTCACCTATAGCCTTAAAGTTCCATTACATGTTGCATGTGGTGTCTTCCTTGTGAAAGATTACATACACTGGTCATTGTTTTGTAGGATTGTTAAAGTTTGCCAATGCAATCATAATGCCATCTCACACGTGCATTTGTATGATAAACGAATATAACATACGTATAATTTTTTCCCCTCTTTCGAACCAAAGTATCATGCATCATTGTAGAACTTGATTGGACTTTCAATTGGTTTAATATTTTATATAAAGCAATTATGCTAAGCTGTTTGAATGACTTACTGTGCATGAATTGGTGCCAATAATATAGTTTTTTTTATTATGGTGATCCATTATGCATGTAGATCAGGCCTGGGTGAAGTGCATATTTACAGGCAAATCTTGAAAACTGTCCTGCGCGTGCGTGAGATTGTGTCACTAACAGAAACGTCGAGTCGTATGTAACAGTACTTTTCTTCTCAAATGTGCTGAAAATATATCTTTTCTTTCACAACGGGCAACAGCCTGCAGGGGTTTTACTGGCGTCCAAAGGCATTATGATATTTCAAATAATTATTTGTCCCAGGTCTGGTATAGATATGTGGGGATAGCGCTCACGGGAGAAACGCTCGTGTTGTAATGAGGGAAACTCTGGACCACTGTGGCGTGTGTGGGGGGTTACTGGGGGGGCGGGCCTTCTGTGGGCATTCAGGACCCTTGTAAGCCTTGGCTGCATGGTGAACTTGCCCAGCCCTGCGTCTTGTAGCTACCTGACCGTGTATTTCTCCCCTAGAGCAGCTGTTCCAGTAGATTCTATATCAAAGACTATCTCTCCCTGTTCAAGTCTACATTGTGCCTGATTGGTCTCTTACAGGAGCAAAAAGAAGAGTCTGGCAACGAGGAGGAGGAGGAGGAGGAGGAGGAGGAGGTGGTGGCTTACCTGGACCACAGTGACAATGAGGAAGAGTTTGACCCCAGCTCTCTGCCGGACCCGGACAAGCATGTGGACTCTGAGGCGGAAGACCAGAACAGGTGAGAACAACACTGAGAACAACACTGTATCCAAGGGATTACTTTCATCAAACGTACAGAGAACTTGGTTTCAACAAGCGCATGCTGTATATTTATGGAAGGCAATTACATATCTAATGGGAGATCATATGGGGTGTTCCCACTTAGGGTGATGTGTGTGTAGCGCCTCCGAAGGGCTGCAATTTGTTCCATTACATAAATTTAACTTAAAATATCAATACGTGGCTTCACCGTTGGCGCTTCGCTTACAAAATAGTGCTAATGAATTTTCGGCTGCTTTGAAGTGCTCTCAATCAAATTTTTTTTTTGTTTTTGTTTACTGTCAGTTTGTCAGGTGAAGTATATCACCAAATGTACGGTACATATACGTGTGGAGGCTCGGCCCTACAGTATATCGGTATATCATGCTCAATAGAAAAAGCACAAACCTCACTGTGAGGCGGTTTCAGCGTTGTGAGAGATTTATCTTGGGCCGTTGGTGTTGTTTTCTGAACAGCAAGCCCTCCCATTGTGCTGGTGCCAGTAAGAGGTTCAGCAGGGTGAGCGGTTCAGGGGATAGGCATTTTGGGTAATCTCTTTTAGGCTTCCTTTTCTTCTGCGTCTTATTCTGTGGACGCTGGACACCCACAGGTGTGGTGACTGTACAATCTCAACACCATGTAGAATGTATCTTTAGTAAAAAACCGCTGTCTGTCATGGGCAGCTCTCGTTGATGAGGTCCCCAGCAGTCTCTGATTGTCTTCAGTTTTTTTTATTTGCAAATACTATATTTTCAGCACAAAAAATCACTTTCAATTACACAAGATTTTAAATAAAATATTATATTTAAATAAGATAGAAGTCACATCAAAGGTTAAACATTTTACCATTTTGCCATTTCCACAGTAACCTTGAACAGTGTTTCATTATAGAGTATAGTTTCCAGAATACATTGCCATCCAAAATGTTCACACTCTTTATGAAAAAATTACTGTATAAAATAAATAATACAGATCTGTATTGTATGCTCAAACAAATGAAGTAATTATTTCCTTTCATACTAGTACAATTGATCAAAGGAAAATGTTTTGTTCATGTATGAGAGATGTCTCAATTACTCACATTCATTTATTTATTTATTTATTATAAATAAATAATTTTGCCCATTGTTGTGTCTATCAAGGTCGCTCAGTGAAAGTAGTGTCACAGGAAATGACTGATTGTAAGTGAATGTCATAACAATGTGCCGACAGCTTTTTTTTACACCCGAAAGCACTTTTATTGAGCCTCTTGGGAATACTCCTTTTCTGTAATTGGTCCCAGACAAAGATGGAACCCATCTCCCATGAAATGTCTTTCTTCCTGTTTCCTATTGTTTATTGTTCTGACACGGATACAACTCTTTGCACTGTAAGGTAGGATGAGAATACATTTATCTATAATCAGACTATCAGTAACGTTCTCTTCCCTCTATCACACTATTATATATGTTAATCTGGGTAATCAAGTGCTAAAAATGTGCCATAACATCATCTATTATGGTATTTTATATAATGTTTCAGTAGACCTGTACTGTTTGCTTTTTGTATAAGCGGGCGTTTGTGTCATTAAGGTATCATTAGCCATGCGGTGCCGTATCACTTATCCGGCTGCCTGTTATTATGGAGAATCTCTGCATTACTTGTTGAGTGGAATTATTGCCCTGAATGAGAAAGCATCACTAATGTAAAACATTGATCACTGAGCCTGAAGCAGATAGTCCATAGAATGTGTAATTACTGTAGGAGATATAAAGTGGTTTTAGGAGCTGAGTGGTAATGTGGCCTCGCTTGGAGAGCCGTGTGCGGTGCTGTGATTCTGATCCCACTCAATCCGCCTTCATCCCTCCCTACCCTCCTCTCTGCTCTGATTATTCTCCCTTTTCCCTCTTCTCTCTCTGTCCCCTGTCCCTTTTTCTTTCCATCCCTCCATATTCCCCTTCTTTCTCTCCCTCTTTTCCCTATCTCTCTTCCTGTTCTCTTTCTCCCCACTTCCTCTCTCCCTCTCCCTTTCTTTCTACCTCTGTCTACCCCTTGTCCCACCTCTATCTGCCTCTCCATCTCTCACTCTTTCTCCCTCCCTCCCTCCTGCTCTCTCTTTTCCTCCCATCTATCCATCTCCATCTCTCTTCCTCTCTCCATCCCTCTTTCTCTCCCCCCTCCCTCTCCATTTCTCCCTCCCTCTCTCTCCCCCCTCCTTCTCTCTCCCACTCCATTTCTCTTTTTTTCTCCACCCCTCCCTCTCTCCATCTCCCTCTCTATCTCTCTCCCTCCCTCCCTTTCCCTCTCCCCCTCTCTGTCTCTTTTTCTCTCCATCCCTTCCTACTTCATCTCTCTCCCTCTCCCACTCCAGCTATGACTTTTCTTCTCTCCATCCCTCCCTCTCTATTTCTCCCTCCCTCTCTCTCCCACTCCCCCCCTCCCTCTCACCCCCCCCCCCCCTCTCACCCCCCCCCCCCTCTCCATTTCTCCCTCCCTCCCTCCCCCTCTCCCTCTCTCCCTCTCTCTCTCTGAGGAAACACAGTATGTGACAGTGTTCCTCCCAGGCAGTGCAGTTTGCTCCGTCCCTCTGATTTACAGCCCTGTCCCCAGTGCTCACTGCATGGCTACACATGCTGCATGCAGGATGGGCCCAGGCCCCATAAATCCACAGGGCGGCGTCCAGTTTGCACACAGATCTACAGCCCAGCTGCTTCCCGGATGTGCTTTACGGTCAGGCCCCAGCAGCGAGCTGTCTGTTTCAGGCCCGCTTATTTATTCACATCGCGTTTTTACCCCCCTCTCTCTCCAGAGTCTTTTAATGACCCTGCTCTTACTCTTACCTGACTGCTGCTCTTGGTCTGCTACACTGCTACATGCATAATGAACACCGTCTCCGGCCTACTTTATTACCCATCGGCTGGATCAGGGCTGTACGTGCGTGTTGCACCCAAGGCACGTCCCATAAGGTTGCCACCCTCCCTGTGCAAGATTTTAGACATGGGGAAGGTACGCCATTTTGGCTCTGGAGGTAGCAGACGTATAGTCTGAGGACTAAATGTGTGTGTGTGTGTGTGTGTGTGTGGTGGGGGTTAACGGTGAAAGCCTTTGCAGGGTCAGGTTTAGTGTGGGTTAACTGCCACTAGAATTTATGATGCAAACTTGGCTTTTTTGTTTAATTCTGTCCATTCCCGCTTTGCTGACAAGACTTAAATAAAATCTTGGTGGTTAGGCGATAGTCCTTCTGAAACGGATTAAGCTGCGAGGAGCATCATTCAACATATTTAATCTGAGCTTGAAATGAATTAAAGCGCATGTGAGGGGGGGGACGAGGACGAGGACGAGTTGAATCGGATATTTGAAGATTAACCCTCGGCTCAAACCTCAACCAAAGTGAATATATTCTTTGTTCAGCCAACCGAGCGATTTTCTGAAAGTAATAGGTTGTGCGGAAGTGCCCTTTGATATTTTTAAATGCGTTGGCAGGCTGTGCTGTGCAAGAGCTTTGGGCTACAGTAGGAGTGGTCACTGCTAGTATTGTTAGTGGGGGCGATGGGAACATAGCCAACTGGATTAGCATCCATTCAACTATCTGTGTGGTGGTATTGGAACCTGTCAACTCTCCGGCACCAGCTCAAATAAACAGTAACCTGTCCATCTGTAATACAGAACCAGGAACAAAGATTACTGTGACTTAACTTACAAATGAACATATCAAGAGCCCACAGGATTCTGTGAATATGGAAATATCTACGTTGGATGGTGAGTTGGTGATTGATGTGTGTTCTACACTTTAGTTGTTCACAGAATTATTCATATGATCATACACTGCCTGGCCAAAAAAAAAGTTGCACGCTCTAATATTTAGTTGGACCGCCTTTAGCTTTGATTATAGCGCGCATTGTTTCGACAACCTTATGCAACATCACAACATTTATTTCCGTCCAGAGTTGCATACATTTTTGGCCGAGATCTTGTATTGACGACGGGAGAGTCGAACCACTCCGTGAAGTCTTCTCCAGCACATCCCAAAGACTTTCAATGGGGTTAAGGTCAGGACTCACGTGGCCGATTCACGTGTGAAAATGATTCCTCATGCTCCCTGAACCACTCTTTCACAATTTGAGCCCGATGAATCTTGGCATTGTCGTCCTGGAATATGCCCATTGGTGGGATAACCTGGTCATTCAGTACATTCAGGTACTCAGCTGACTTCATTTTCTTGCTGCATAACATTGCTGAGCCTAGACCTGACCAATTGAAACAACCCCAGATCATAACACTGCCTCCAGAGGCTTGTACAGTGGGCGCTATGCATGATGGGTGCAACGGCGACTTTTCTTTTGGCCAGGCAGTGTAGCTTACACTTCGGTAGTTTTGTTTTTTTATCATTCATCATTAAATCTAACATTGTTTTAAGTTTGGACTATTTGAAGATCTGTTTCAGGTGAGAATGGCCGTACTGTGCACACAATGAGCGACACATTGGCTGATCAGTCTGGCCAATGAAGCAATTTCCCTGGGTTTGTGCAACTGGAGGAACAGCTCATCTTGCACACGTTTGTCAATGATAAAAAATAAATGAAGAGCAACCATTTCTTCACTCGTCCCATATTTATGTCGCCCCTTCACCTGAGTCTTTTGGGGAGAGTCCATTTTGTCTTTCTTAGTAATAATTTACAGCCACAAGAGATTAAGAGGCTGTGAACTACTTGAATGATGAAAGATTGCAGTGTAGGAGAAACCAATGAAAGGAATGGATTTGACATTATACAGTCCTTGGCACACAGCACACCATTGGTACTTTACAGACACCTCCACAAAGACACACACACACATACCGCAGACTCCACAAAGACACCCACACACACACACACATACCGCACACTCCACAAAGACACGCACACACATACCGCAGACTCCACAAAGACACACACACACACACACACACACACACACATACCGCAGACTCCACAAAGACACACACACACATACCGCACACTCCACAAAGACACACACACACATACCGCACACTCCACAAAGACACACACACACATACCGCAGACTCCACAAAGACACACACACACACACATACCGCACACTCCACAAAGACACACACACACATACCGCAGACTCCACAAAGACACACACACACATACCGCAGACTCCACAAAGACACACACACACATACCGCACACTCCACAAAGACACACACACACATACCGCAGACTCCACAAAGACACACACACACACACCGCAGACTCCACAAAGACACACACACACATACCGCACACTCCACAAAGACACACACACACATACCGCACACTCCACAAAGACACACACACACATACCGCAGACTCCACAAAGACACACACACACATACCGCACACTCCACAAAGACACACACACACACACATAACGCAGACTTTGGCAGGCCGAGCTTACGTAGATTGTGGGTGTTAACCTTCAGTTGAGCCAGCCGTGTTTGAGAAGGTAGTCGGCTTATCGCTGGACAGTTCAGCCAATGTCCTTGTGAATAAAATAAGGTGGGAAGGAATCAAGAGTGCCTCCGACATACGCCTACAAGTATCTCGAGCCTCTCGAAGCAGGGACGTCTTTTGGCAGCAGCTCTCGTGTCAGTTGCATGCTGGGACATTGACGGTGTGTGGTGTCACACCCCCCATAGAAGCCAAGCCCCTTCTCTGCATGGTGTTCATCATCCCATTCAATAATATTAGTGAGCCTGTGATAGCGCTGTTAAGCTACTGTATTACACACAATGTTTTTAGGCTGTCTAAGGATTAAGAAAAATTACTATATAATATTCTAAATCACATTTTAACCCGTTAACTCGCCATATTCAGGCCAGAAGTGGTTTAGTTTATTTGCATTCAATGCCTTTTTTTAATGGTGAAATTTTAAATCAATCTGGTCACACAATATACCGTTTGAACACGTTAAAACCCACGATTCAATCTCTATAAACTATTTTACGATCTCGATGTTATAGCAACAACGGTTCCTTATTTTGCAACATGACACAAAACATGCTCAATCAAAACGATGACTCCATATGTTCTACAAACCCCAATTCCAAAGAAGTTGGGTCAGTATGTAAAATGCACATAAAAGCAGAAAGCAGTGATTTGTAAATTCCTTTTAAAATATATTTAATTGAAAACAGTACATCGAAAATATATTTTATGTTTTACCTTATCAACTTTATTGATTTTTGTAAATATACGCTAATTCCGAATTTGATGCCTGCAACACCTTCCTAAAAATTTGGGACAGGGGCAAAAAAAAAACAAAAAAAAAAGACCGGGAAGTTCAAAAAATACCTGTTTGGAACATTCCACAGGTAAACAGGTGATGCTATCATGACTGGGTATAAAATCATATCAAAAGACTCCTGATATCTTATTTCAGATACAAGTGATACTCTAACCTCTCTGCATTTGAATGGATCTCTATGAGAATTGGGGGGTGAGACTAGATTAAGCTGTAAATTACACAGGAATAGTATGGAACCCATGGTTGGCTAAATGGCTGTAAGTCAAGGGTCTGCAGTATCAAACAAGCCTCAACCCATCACTTGGCTTCCAGTTATGCAGTAGATATGGATGGATCTCTTGAAGGGTTGTTTCTCCTGACTTATTTTTCCATAGAGTTCAATAGGAAAATGAGTCAGGAAAAACTACCCTTAAAGTGATCCATCCATATCTCCCCCTCCCTCCCCACATGCGCTTTAATTAATACTGCATATCTTTTTAAAGTAATAATTCCCTAAATCGCGATGCAGAGTTGCAGTGAAAAGACAGATGCGTGCTGTGTTTTACTCTGAAGCGCATTGGACCTATCGCTAAGCCCCGCCCCTCTTCGCAGGGGGAGACAGTTTGAGAGCCAGCTCACCCACTGTAATGTACTAATTTTCACGGATTTAACACATTAAATACTCGTTCATTTTTGGAACCAGAGCTACGAAATCTCTTCCAAATCCGTCAACAAGGCCTGCCGTATGCACTGTAAAAATGTGTGCATGACTATTTTTAAAAAAACGGAGTTTTATGATTACAATTTAGCTCTGGTCCATAGCGTTAGAAGGAGCGTCTCCTTAACGCTATGTTACTTTCCAGTCTGTGCTTCGCCTCGTCAAACAATGGCTATGGCTAATGTTAACCAAGCCAGACTCACCTAAAGTATAATATTAACGTCAACGTTTACACAGGCTATTTTTTCATTCACTACCATGTTTAAAGGAAGAAGGTATCATGCCTCATATTGCACTTTGATTTAACAATTGAGTATTGAATATTTTATATATTTTAAGATTTTACTTAAACATTGGACATCTTGAATGTTGTTTTCATTTAAGACCATGGGCAAAAGTTCCTTGCTTTAAGTGTTTTACAGAATAAATGGAAAGCAAAGATATACTTGTCTCCCTTTTTTTTTTTTGCTGATCCGAAAAATGATCCGATCCGTGACTCAAAACCGTGATACGATCCGAACCGTGAGTTTTGTGATCCGTTGCACCCCTACTGCATATATATTTGAGTCTTGTTTGATACCTCAGACCCTTGAGGACTTACAGCCATTCAGGAGTTTTTTTGATATCCTTTTATACCCAGTCATTATAGCATCACTTGTTTTTTTATATATAGTGAACAAGCAAAAAAATAAGTTTTTAATTCAATGTTGATTGGTCATTTCTGGTGAAGATTCATGTATACGCATACTGTACCCCAGCCTTGGATTAAAAATCTTGTCACATCAGGTTCTGATACAAAATTCTAAATGTGCAAGGATAATAAATTCATGGCACATGGTAGGTTTAGTGATTTAGCTAGATTTAATGATTCATCTGAATTTATGTAGCAAATGTTTGAAATGTAGCTAATGTAAACCACGGAGAATAAAAAAATAAACTTTGTATGAAAAGACATTTTTATTCAATTTTCACCTTCCGAAAAGTTTTTATCAAATCGCTACAAATGTATTGATTGAATGAGTCGTAAGAAAGTGCTTTAAAATAATAGAATATGGTCATCTTGGTGCAATACTCCATGGCTCATAAATGAGATGAATGTGAACAGCGGTAATTTTGTGCTGGGTTCAGCAGCCCTTGCTCTCGGAGCCCCTGCCTTGCTCCTCACTGTTGTACTCGTGCACAACACGTTTGATTTATTGGCACACAGATATCCTGACAGTCTATTGCTTTCACTGGTATTCTGAAATTATATTTGACCCTTAGTTAACAAAAGCATGCTTAAGCACACAGATGGCACTGCCAACTAAATGTTCTTTGTAGATGCTGGAATTCAACTTGGCAGGATGTGCGAGAAACCGCTTTCTTTCTTCTTCTTGCTTTTTGCTGGAACATCCACTTCGTTATCTCGTTTCTTGTCTGTTAAACTTTTTGTACACTTTGTGCTTTATTGGCCTTTAGTTGTTTGTTCACTTCTTATTGGAGCTAGCTGGCCACTTTATCACTCTCCGATTTTTTCCACACATCTCATGCCAACAAAATCAGGCTTGCCAGGGGAAATTAACTATGATAAGTTAGGTGTGTCAAACTGCAATTAAAGTCATTTAAAAAATGTGTGCCTTTTTTTTAATTAACTGCATGAGTTGCCACATTAATATTCACAGCCTTAAAAGTTTTCAAAGGCAATAGTTGTTCTGTTAAGTTAAAAGTATTTACCAAAGTTAGTTGCTGTTTTATTTGCTTTGACAAAGTCTAATTTAACTTGTTTTGGTAACAAATAGTTTGATGCGGGTGGGGGTGAGAGAATCAGAGCAGCTTGTGTTTTCTGTAAAAGTATAAATAAAGTTGTCCTCCGAAGAGGGGGTGTGGAGGTGGAGAGGGAAAAAAGTCACATTTTTGGCTCTGGTGTTGTGCTGATTAGACTGTGACTAATCAAGGCCTGGCCTATAATTTAAACTGGCCCCGTCTCAGAGGCCACAACACTGCACTCTAATCAGTGCTTTCTGAGTAAATATCTACAGAGCTTATCTCTACTCTAATCATTCAGGGAACATTGGCATTTAATGGGTGGTAAACACCAGCACCGGTATTTGTAATTGCCCTCCAATGACGAAACTTTGTCTGGCGATGGATGAACATGGGAGGAATCCTTATTGGCGCTCCTCCCTGCTAAACCCAAAGCCCAAAGGATTCCTATCGCAAAATCGCTTCTCAGGGTCGCAGCCTCCCCGCAGCGTGGCGTGTGGATTATCGAAACGCCGCACTCGTGCAGTTCAAAGGCTTATGTCCTCCCCTGCAAATCTCAGGTGCACAAAATTCCCATTCAATATCAGCTAATTACGCAGAACCTGCCCTAACTTAATGTGGGGCTGATACAGTTCATGGAAGCCATGTTTCGTACCGTTGAGCTTTTTTTTCTATCTTGCTCAGGTCCAGCGCTGATTGCCATCGGTATAAATTATGGCTTGGCTGTGCTGGAATGGGTACTCTGCATTTGATTTATAACTGATAGTGTGGATACATAATGAGGAACTTGATTAAAAGGCCCCAAGGGTTGTTCAGCGAGTACATAAACTCCAGGGGAAGTGTTGGGTTGAAATTACAGAGAGCTAATAAATCACCATCGTTTCACATGAATGTCGATTGGTATGTCCAGCTAAAGACCCTCGTCGGTGTGAATTTTGAAATACTTACCGACCTGTGTGAAAACCCAAAAAATCTGTTTAAAAAATGCAATTCAATCAAATTCAAGCTGACTTTTTATTTAAAACGACAATTCGTTTAAACGACAATTCTGCATTAAACAATGAACGTTTTAAATCCAGGTCAAGGAAAGAAAATCTTTTAAGTTGAGCATTGTTGGAGAAATTAAGTGATCGTAGTGATCGTAATGCCAATGAACGAAGGGACAGATGGACAATGGAACTTAGGATTTTCCCTGGAAATTTGAGGGGCCCATTGACTTTGTTGAATAATATGACTTGCTATAGTGCACCTTCGTCCCTCTATCGCTTGTTCAAGCAATCGAAGCTCGTTGGGCGAGATATAAAAATGATGACATGGTCTGCCAGAGGCTTTTCTCCCCGTGCTGTGATCATTTTGGCAAGTGTTATTTCCGGCGGCTGGACCACACTGTGCCGTGCAGCTGCTTGGTCTCATCGCCGCTCAGCCACTGATTACAGTCAGCAAAGCAAGACGAATGCTGTGCGTCTACAGGGCCTCCTGGCCCAGCCCCGCCTCTTAGCCCCCCCCCCCGTGTGCTCTATCCTCACTTTGTTATCGGTATTCCTCACCGTCTTCATTTATCTTCAGCTTGAATAATAATAATAAATAATAAACCATGGAAACAATACCCATTCCCTCTAGGGCAGCGGCTGCATTTTCAACAGCTGCTCTCAACTTAGAACTCAGGTGTGTGATGCAACATGGACCTAACTGCCTCTGTGCCTTATCTAGTTTGGGCTAATGCCCAACATGGCTGCACCCCCTCTCCCACCTCAAACTCCCATGTTCTGAAGCCACACTCCACCAACACCCCAACCCTCCAAGGCCGTGACAACCATCTACTGCATCGAGTTCAGTGTATTATCTATTTATATCTGACTGTAACTAGGGCTGTTAAGGTTGAAGGAATCTCCCCTGTGGTGATTTAGGGTGGCTCAACAGCGCGATATGCGGTATTAGCGCCATTTTTGCCAATTACTTACTTCATCCTGATTTTAGTGCAAAATTAATAAGTTTTATTGCTTGGCTATTATTAGGTATATTGTTGATTTTTAAATGACAAAGATGACAGTTTTAAAACAAATTAAATACTTTATTTAATGTTTATTGTTAAATGCAGAACACAGAAGGGCAATGAGGCGCAATAAGAACGCAAGGTAGGCTACACGCAACGTTGAAGCTAAATCTTTTAAATGAAAATCACAATGGAACACAGTCTTAACGAAGTAAAAAAAGGATAGCTTATATTTGTCAAAGAAAGGGTGCAAAACGAATGCAATATAAAAGGCACTGGATATGATAAAAAATTAATGAAAACGAAATATTCCTTTCCTTTAGCATAAAGAATAAAGTCTATATAAGATTTAGACCTGGGTTTGATGTATTTCCAAACTGGTGAAGTTACATTCAGTTTTGCGACCAGAGCAGCTGCCATTGTTTCCGTCTTAAAAAACAAAGACTGAAACTCAGCAGCACCGGATGCAAACAGACAGTTGGCAGGAGAAATGACACTCTTAACTC
Source organism: Ilyophis sp. 1 JC-2022 (assembly GCA_022702515.1). Taxonomy (NCBI): domain Eukaryota; kingdom Metazoa; phylum Chordata; class Actinopteri; order Anguilliformes; family Synaphobranchidae; genus Ilyophis; species Ilyophis sp. 1 JC-2022. The sequence goes on along the minus strand of CM040401.1, from coordinate 65,249,150 downwards.
TTGTTTAGTTATGAATTTATTTAACATTCAATAAACACGCATTGAAGTGTAAAACAAGAAGGGCCTAGCCTCTTGAAAAAATGAAAAAATGTGAACATAGCGGTTGTGGCGGTTGCTTGTCAATCGCACGGTATTGCAATATTGCGGTTATCGCGACAGCCCTAACTAACTGCATACAGTTCAGTGTATTATCTATTTATACCTGCCTGTAACAACCATATTCAGTGTATTATCTATTTATATCTGAAAAGCTTATATCTAAGCTCAGGGTCCTCTTATTCCTCATTCCTCCTTGTGCAGAGAGGCTGAACCAAGAGCACCGAGCAGCTTTCCTTCGGTTCAGTGTGCCTCTGTTACCACTCTGTATGCAAAAAATAACTACGTGCCCACGCGCAAAGCAAGGGACATCCAAATAATATTAAACCCTGCATCTGTCAATATGGCGAGTGAAGCTACCCGGTGCCTGTTCTAATAAAAGCCAATATTTTGCTCCTGTAATGTTTTTATGTGTTTTACAGCGGCTGTAAGTGTAGTAGGCAGTAGGCTTGGGGACCGTTAAGCTGCAGGTCAACATTAAGGTTTAAGCACCTCCACTATTCCTGAGTTTTTTTAGGTGATTTTTGCCCCCCCTTCACCTCACGATTGCCTCCATTTTCTTTTCTTCTCTCCAATCAGTAACTGACTCCTATGGTTCGTCTCAAAGTTCCCATTTTGTCAGAGATAAGAGGAAACATCTCTCCTGAGATAATAAACTTGTTAATTAACTGCAGTGATTCACTCACGCGCCCGCGAAAGAAGCTGAGCAACTGAGGACGGGAGGGGACATCAGATTGAGAGAGAAACCTCCCAGCAGCACCACATGTGCCCGCTGTTCTAATCCTTTGATGAAATAACAACTTTCTGCCGCGCATTATTTATGCTCCTCTCAAGACATTATAAAGGAAGCTGAAATTAAATAATTTGTGCCAAAGACATGCATAAAAGGCTGTGAGATTTCCCGCCCTGGTGCACTGGGTCCTCTTTAAGCTTCTGAGCCCCTCTCTCAAGAGAAAATGCATGCAAATGAAGACTAAAATGTGAGTCAGACCAGTTTGCCCTGTTTGCGTTTAAAAATGCCACTTCTGATCCCAAAAACAAATGACCTTCAGTGACCTGACTGATTGTAAAATTTCATTGAATTCCAAGTTGACTTTATTCATTAGCGCTCCCCAATTTCACTTCAGTCAAGTCGGTGGTTCCACCTCTTCTGTGAATAGACACTGCAGTCTGACGCTCACTGTTAGCCTTTTCTCTGACCCTTACGACTAGCCTTCTCTCTGACTCTCACAGCTAGCCTTCTCTCTGACCCTCACAGCTAGTTTTTTCTCTGACCCTCACGGCTAGCCTTCTCTCTGACCCTCACGGCTAGCCTTCTCTCTGACCCCCACGGCTAGCCTTCTCTCTGACCCTCACGGCTAGCCTTCTCTCTGACCCCCACGGCTAGTTTTTTCTCTGACCCTCACGGCTAGCCTTCTCTCTGACCCTCACGGCTAGCCTTCTCTCTGACCCTCACGGCTAGCCTTCTTTCTGACCCTCACCGCTGGTCTTTTTTCTGACCCTCACGGCTAGCCTTCTCTCTGACCCTCACGGCTAGCCTTCTCTCTGACCCTCACGACTAGCCTTCTCTCTGACCCTCACGACTAGCCTTCTCTCTGACCCTCACGGCTAGCCTTCTCTCTGACCCTCACGGCTAGCCTTCTCTCTGACCCTCACGGCTAGCCTTCTCTCTGACCCTCACGACTAGCCTTCTCTCTGACCCTCACGGCTAGCCTTCTCTCTGACCCTCACGGCTAGCCTTCTCTCTGACCCTCACGGCTAGCCTTCTCTCTGACCCTCACGGCTAGCCTTCTCTCTGACCCTCACGGCTAGCCTTCTTTCTGACCCTCACGGCTGGTCTTTTTTCTGACCCTCACGGCTAGCCTTCTCTCTGACCCTCACGACTAGCCTTCTCTCTGACCCTCACGGCTAGCCTTCTCTCTGACCCTCACGACTAGCCTTCTCTCTGACCCTCACGACTAGCCTTCTCTCTGACCCTCACGACTAGCCTTCTCTCTGACCCTCACGACTAGCCTTCTCTCTGACCCTCACGACTAGCCTTCTCTCTGACCCTCACGGCTAGCCTTCTCTCTGACCCTCACGGCTAGCCTTCTCTCTGACCCTCACGACTAGCCTTCTCTCTGACCCTCACGACTAGCCTTCTCTCTGACCCTCACGGCTAGCCTTCTCTCTGACCCTCACGGCTAGCCTTCTCTCTGACCCTCACGGCTAGCCTTCTCTCTGACCCTCACGGCTAGCCTTCTCTCTGACCCTCACGGCTAGCCTTCTCTCTGACCCTCACGGCTAGCCTTCTCTCTGACCCTCACGGCTAGCCTTCTCTCTGACCCTCACGGCTAGCCTTCTCTCTGACTCTCACGGCTAGACTTCTCTCTGACCCTCACGGCTAGTTTTTTTCTCTGACCCTCACGGCTAGCCTTCTCTCTGACCTTGATTTCATGATATCATGAGTCACATATATTCTGGAAAAATATTTCTACATTTTTGGCCACCACCACATGTCAAATACAGCTTGTTTGGACAGTGGCGTAGTGCACCAATATCTGGAATACTCTAGGAGGGGTACGGTGCTGCTCATCCATGAGAAAGTAATTCAATTCGAACTTAGTTTGATTAAAATTTAAAAAGCTAACAAAACATTAGTCTCATATGCAATTTGTGCGCCTGTTACACTGAGTGTGCAAGACCGAGTTCCATCAAAAGCAAATAATGTTCTCTCTTCATCTGGTTCATTGAAGAGTAATGAATGAAAAGTCACTGTTCCGACTCCTGGCACTATCTATTCTGAGCTGCAGTCATGTGGTCCTGCATCCAGCCTGCATATAACCCAATTAACAAGCAACATTTAGTGATGGATGGTGTGCAACTGCTAATGTTTAATTCACCTGCAGGGTAATCCCTCCTCAATATAAGTCTTCCTTTGTATAGGTTCCCCACCTCCAGGGGTACAGAGCTGGAGAACCCCTATGAAAAATGAAAAGCGTATTTGGTGGAAATATTGGCATCGATACTAACGTGAGTCAGCACTTTTAGGCGGAGATGTGCCCCAGCGCTGCTGTCCTATTTTCTAACTTTTTGGCTGAACTTCCAGGCTAATGCTGGAGTGTGTGGTGAAAATAATTATTTGGCGTGAAGTTGCGCCGTTCTTTTGAAGCGGAAATCCGACCTCAAATTGAGATGAAAACACTGTAATCGGAGGCCATTTTTCCCTATAGTTTTCTCTCAACCAGTATTGGTAATTGTGTAAAAGCAAGACCAACAGCCGCTGTTTTTCCAGTATACCGCAGACCCTGACATTGAGGCGATGTAAAGAAACATGTTACCGAATTGCTGTCAACACGTTCCATTTGTTGAGTAGTGGAATCACTCACAGCAATGCTGTGCAACTGTCGAACCACATGAATCGATTATATGGAGAATGTCTATCAAAGTTGCCCTGGATACCTGTGCTAAATAAAATATGTGTAAGCTCAACTCCCAAGATCTGGCATTGAGAAACAGCGTTACCCGGTTTGAGTCGGACATCTTCCCTACCTTCCCTGACCCTGATAAGATGGAAGTGTAAGAATCCACAGAGGGTACACCAGATTAGGCACAGAGGGAGTGGAGTAAACTGACCTGGAAATGTAAGAATCCACAGCGGTTACACTCAAGATTGGGCACAGTGGGAGTGGAGTACACTGGCCTGCTGTCAGCTGTGATTTTGCTTTGTGGTTTGTTTTGCCTCCCCTTATTAGAGACTGTTGGGAAGGACAAGCCAGTAATATTTAGCCTTTTTATGGCCTGGAAGGAATTACTATTCTATGTGTGTGTGTGTGTGGTCTCGAATTTCAGACAGTGGAGTGATTCCGTCTGAAAATGTCGACGCCCTGGTAAACCCAAACGCTTTGCCTTTCCATCCCCGTAATGAATCGATTCTGGGAGAGGTGCGCAGCCACCCGCTAGCCCCAGTCAGATGTGTTCAGAAGGCTTTATTGAGTGCGGCTCAGTAGGTCCTGCTAGGCCTCATACATTCACGGCGCAGTGTACACAGATTTCCCCTGATATAAGCGGCCAGCACTTTGTTTGACTAACAGAAGGCGGTTTGGGCCCTCACTTATTATAGACTTATTACAACCAGCAGTCCCGTCTTATTTATTATTTTTTTATCAACAGCTGTGAGACTGTCGGCTATTATAAAACCTTTCTACAGTAATGCATTGTCAGCCTCATGTGTTCTCAGCGCACATAACGCAGATCTCCATTTTTAATTAATTGGAATAATCATGTTTGGACTCATTTATGAGCGTGCCTTTCCCCAATATAACATTTGAACGTACTGGTTTTTTGTTTGTTTGTTTTTTAGCACCCTTGCAAAGACTTGGTGTGTGTGTGTGTGTGTGTATGTGTATATATATATATATATATATATACACACGTATATATGTGTTTATATACTTTTAACTGTTCGTTAGAAGGGAAATTATTCTTCCTTTTCCTGTGGGTATTTTTCACCAGAAGATGCCTCACTGCCTCAGATTTGTGTGTACGTGTGGGGAAAATCTATGTCAATAAAAGAACCCAGGATATTGAAGAACAGGTCTTAAAACCTTTGGAGATGATATCAGATGCTGTATTTTACACAACAAACTCCAATAACGTACTGACAGTTGTCCTTATAATATCAGTGATAACTCTAGGCTGTACTGCAGCCGAGGCCTGGTTGTTTTAACTGAATCATTTTTCAGGCAATCCGAGAAGCCAGGGTCCATTTACCCTGGCCGATATTCCTATTTAGCACATTAATCTGAGCATGCCGTGCAAGCATAGTGACGTATGTACATTTCTTTCCATATGCAACCATGGAAACATAAAGCTGAAGCTTTATCACTCCCCATACTTAACCTATTTCTCCTCAGCACGTAGCACAACATTCAGATTCCTATAATTCATTCATCATTGCTCAGTGACTGGATCTCTCTTTCCGTCCTCAGTGCATGACGTCATTCAAACCTAGAGCCAAGCTGTTTAAAGATTCAATCGAAACACAACTGTGCCACGCTGGCCAACTTTACCGGGTCTTTGGTGGCCTTGGGCCCGGGGTGGCTCGGCACCAGCCCCTCATGTTAAATTTAACTTTGAAGGGTGCTGCACCACATGAAATGCTGTTGCCATTTTTGCTTTAACGTGCTTTTTACAGTGGTAAGGATTAGCTCCTGGATGTCATGGTGACTAACCCGTGCTTTTGTGATGTCACACACAGAGAGGCTTCTGGGAAGGGAGCGAGGAAAAGGAGCTACAGTGACAGCAGCAGTGAGTCTGATCCGAGCGGCCCTGCAGCAGGCGGGAAGAGGACCAGAAAGGAGGACGCCAGGGGAACAGCGTCTCAGCCCTTGGACACCGGCCTCTCATTGGCCGAGGACGAGGAGCTGGTGCTCCATTTGCTGAGTAACAGGAGCTAGTGCTATTGGGTGGACAATGTTTACTGGGTCCCTGTTCAGATTATAATTTTTTTTTTGGTTTATTTGTTTTAATAATACCACCTTTTTGCTCATGTTATTTCCCTATAGAAATTTCATATATATATATATGCAATATCAAAAACTATTTACAAGTGAACAGTTTATAAATTTAGAGCTTCCAAGTAGCTTGGCCATTAAAAGCCAGGAGTGCAGGCAGGGCCGAACGGCTGGTGCATCACATGTTCTTGTCTAGGCTATGCTACCTGCCCACTGTGACCAGGAGACCTCTGTGGCAGGAGATGATTGTATTCATCCTGCCTGGATCACTGTAGGTTTAGGTCTGCCCTGTGCCTTGGTTACCGCTGTATTGGATGCACTCAATGTGCCAGATGCTCACGGGCCGCTGGTTGTCGTCAGTGCGAAAGAGAGACGCGTCTCGTTTGACGGGCGCTAGCTCTCCTGTAGCGCAGCGGCTTGTGGGCCCATGTATTACAGTGGTGCCCAGGCTTCAGCCACTGCTTTCTGCATGTCTGAGGTGGCACAACGGGGGCATGACATGCACAACTTTCTCTAACAAATTAGGGGTAAAAATGGGTGGCTATTTGGGAGGTTGGGAAGCCATTAGTAAAGTTTGAAACACATCTCCTGAGCTCATTATTTAGGTATGTTTTTAGGTAGGTTATGTATCTGGTCAGCGTAGCGCAGCAGGGAGCTGGTTATTTTTCCCCAGTAAGATCTTTAGTTCGATGCACTCACTGAATAGGGCTTCAGCTGAGGTTTATAGAAACTAAGTGCTTTTTATTGCAGTTATCTTTCATATTTTGCTGTACATACGCCCAAGATAAGAAGGGTTATTTTCGGTCAAGAACGGAATCAGAATCTTTGTGTACACTTTTATCCCACAGATATAAAACCACTCGTTCATGACTGGATCAATTCAGCACCAGAAATCAATAATATTGCAGATACTGTAACCTCTGGTGATCTTTCTTTTTTTTGCTCTTTTCAATACAACTGTTTAAAACATGAAACGCATATTCGTCTTGGTTATTGATTGTCTCGTACACCGTGTGTCATAAATATATGATTGTTGCATAGTAATGAATGTTGAGCCTTAACGCGTTGTCTTGGTTATTGATTGACTTGTACATTGTGTGTCATAAATCATGTGATTGTTGCATAGTAATGAATGTTGAGCCTGTTCTCCCTGCACAGAGACAATAGCACGTGCCTGTTTGGGATTAAATTTTGCGGGTTCAGACCACCGGATTCTTTTGTGTGTGAAATAAGAAAATTATAAAAGGATAATAATAATAACATGTTAATAATAGCACTACTGGACTGTTCCTCTGACCACACATTTGGATCCATAACAGGACCAATGGATGAGACTGACGGGTGCATATCATGTCTCTGTATACGTATAATGGCATGTGTAAACGCGTGCGTGCATCACTGTCTATTCTTTCCTCCCTCCATCCATATTCACTGACATCTATCTGACTGGTTTCAACTTCCTTTCTGTCTCTGTCTTACTCTTTTGCCCCCCCCCCTCTTCATATCCATATAATACAGGAGCTCTCTCTCTGTCTCCCCCTCTTTCCTCTTTCTCTCTTTCTCTCTCTCCCCCGCTCTCTTCTTCTGGCTCCTGGCCAGTGTGGACTCATTGCAGCTCAAAGCCCTGTTTTTGCTGTGAAATATAGAAGCGAGTCGTGCTGACGGTGATCATAATGGAATTCCTTGAGCAGTCCCCGTGGCCCAGCTGTGCCCCGTTACCTTAGATTTTTCTCGTCATTTGTTTTTGGGGAAAACGCGTGACTCCTGCACCTGGTCTCGGCTTAACCAAAGGCAGGCCTGCTTCGCCATCTCGTTCTGTCATTTAGTCAGCCTCCCGGGACCCCCTCGGTTTAGTTACACTGTGGATGAATGCGAATAATGTATTTGGGAGTGGAAACGCAGTCGAGCCTGACACGTTGGTTCACCCGCTCAGAGCCGCAGGCTTTCCGGTCCTCACAAAGCTGTCTCGCCTTCAGTCCCGTCTCACACATTCTGCATCCGTTAATGGCCTGTATTCAAATTAATATCTCATTTTTATATCTGTGTATGTGCGTGCATGCGTGCGTGTGTTTATGTGCATGCGTACATGTATGGGTGTGTGCGTATGTGTAGGTTTGTGCATGTATGTGTACGTATCGTGTGTGCGTATGTGTAAGTTTGTGCATGTATGTGTATGTATCGGTGTGTGCATGTATGTACGTGTGTGTGTATGTATAGGTGTGTGCATGTATGTACGTGTGTGTATGTGTATGTATAGGTGTGTGTGTATGTATATATAGGTGTAAGGGTTTCAGGAATAGCAGTGATTTGGCTGCATTTGCCTTGCAAAGCCTGATGACCCTGTGCGCAGGTGTCATGGCCTACGTGCAAGCTGCTTTCATTGATTTATTGATCGCTTGATTGATTGAAATAACATTGCGGAAACATTGGAAACACTATTATAGGCTTTACTGTGGTGACTTGGCTCTGGCGTTTCATGTCTTCTGTTCCAATTACCATTCATCTTGCATCTTCCATTTAGTCCAGACTGGGGGATGTAACCGTTTTGGTTGAACAGTCGCATTTGACTTTGGTGTGAGCCTTTAGTTTGTGGCTGCAGGCACAGCCTGCCTGATCCACAGCGCTTCCCAGCTATAACGCCCATCTCCTCCCTGTGGCTTCCAACCTGCATTTCTGACCAGCTCCCAAACTCCTCTCTGTCCTGTCTGAAAGCCCTGTTCCCCAGCAACCCCTGTTCCCACCGAGCAAAGTGCTGTGCTTAGTCGAGGCTCGTTGAGGCCGTCTTAAGTACCTAGCTACCAATCCAACGGTGATGTTATACTGCATGTACACTGGTTAGATCTGAAGTGTTGAAATGCACCGTCGATGTATTTATGGTATGCATGGCTACTTTGGAATATCAATTTATTTTAATTAATTGGTGAGCTGACCAGTCTACCACTGCACTGCATTGAAGTACTGCATTCTTAATACTTGCCGTACTTTCATTTTGTATGTTTTCTGCTGGCTAGTTATATAGCTGACTGCTTGTTGTGAAGTTACCTGCCTTTGTTTGCTTTGCTAGGTTGAAAGTACCAGATTAAGGAGCTCATAATGTAATTTAAATTCTTGCATTAGCAACAGAATGCGGGTGCCAGTGCAGCCTAGCCTGTTGTGCTATTGTTTTCAGCAAATGTTTCAGAGGCAATTAAACCAAGAACAAAGGAGCTTTGTTTCTGTTTTTCTCATTTCTACCCTGATCCACTGCTTAGGCCACACTGGCTGTTCATCATTTCTGCTCTTAGTGTTGCCAAGGTCACAACTTTATTTATTGCAGGTTATTGGTGGTCCTGGTAGATGCACATGTAAGAATCATTATTTTGTCCCTCACATGCAAACGGTCATTATACTGGCGTGAGGTGATAACTCCACTGGAGCAGGAAGCAAGGGAGCTGTTGGTAATGCAGACCAGGTATCAAACATAAAGCGCCCGCCCGGAGTTTATAGCCACAAAACTGTTTGTCCAAGTTTTTTGTTCTTATATTAGGATGTATTAAGCCTGCATGCACTGGGTGAATTGTTTTTATTCCTCCTGACTGGCGTCCAAAAGAGAAACGCCATGTTATCGTAAATGTAATTTTAGAAAATATGCTTCTTGTGCACTGATCAGCACTTCAGTGTTTACACCCCTGAACCATTAAGGCATTTCACTTAAGGCATTTCACACTGAGGAGTTTGGCTCTTTCTCTGACCATGATGCCCAGTTAGAATCTGTGGTGAGGCGTATTTTCCAGTGCAGTGAGTGAGGCAGTGTGGTGTATTTGGCTTAGTTGTGGCTAAACTCTTAGGCAGGGTGCCCTTGAAGTGACTCCGTGCCAGGTGGAGCACTGTCCCGTCCTGAGGTGGCCCTCAATCTGCCGCTTGCTTTCATGTTTCACAGCATCTGTGGAAAACACAGCCTCCCGCTCTCCTGCCTCGCGTCCGAGTCTCGCTGAATTACCGCAATCGTCTGAGGCCCCTGTGCCCTTTAATTTAATCCCCCTCTCAGGCAATCCAATTTATTTCTAACAGTGGGCGTCGCTGCATAGTGGTAATAAAATCTTCCGGTGGCGTGTTCATAAGGAGCCAGAGATGCGTTGGGCCACACGGTGCCTGGCAACACTGAGATATGTGCGTTAGAAATGGAGAATGGGACTGGACAGGTTGTGTACTCTCAGCCAGTGTCTGTGCAAAGCTAATACAAAAAAAACACCTCCGCTCTCCTGCCGTTTGTTTTCAAATGGCTGTTTGTTGTTCTAATGATAGCTGTTAAACTGTCATTGAAATGCTACCTTGCATAATTACTGGAACATTTGTCTTGGTTGTTACTGGTCATGGTTTTGCTGCTTATTGTGTACGTGTGATCAAAAAAGTAAACCTTGAAGGTCAATAAGAAAAAAAGTTTTCCGCAGTAACTAAAAATAAGATTATGACTAGCATCACTAAGGCCTATGAGAGGAATTTTATTTAATCATTGTTAATGTTTATTTTTTATTGTTTTTATCTGGCAATTATTTTGTTCTTTTATATATTATGTACTGTATATTGTATATCATGTTTTCAGTTTTATTAAAAACGCGTATTGCCGCAATAGTCTTAGTAGTTATACCATGGACAGCTCTGCACGATCACCTGCAGGGTTCATGGCGAGCCACAGAAAAGAATCGGATGGTTTGACACGCGTGTGCACCGCGAGTGATCGCTCTGAACATTACCCCCCTCGTCCAGTGTCTGATTTTCACCTCATCAGAGAACAGTCATGAAGCTGTATGTGCCTGGGTCTTTTATCCTTTTTATGCTTTCAGTCATTTGGTGCACCTAAACGGGGCCCCATTTCTGCAACCTGCCACATCAACCCAAAGTGCAGGATCGCCCATTTGCATCCATTTCGCTCCCCATTTTGGCTCATTTGTTTCCGTGGAAGTGGCAGTTAAATAAGGAAGCTTTGTTGCAATGCTCCTTGCTCCTTTTGTTCACAACCATTCTGCAGCAATGAGCTGCTGATGCAGTGTGGAGGGGGGTGACAGACTGTAATGGCGGCTCCATTGTTTGAGTCGTTTCCCTGCCTTATTTCCTCACCTGGAAGCCTGCTCGTTTAGCTGTAGTACGCGGCATTTGATTTGATGGGCCCGGCAGTTTTCTCTAGCCATTTTCTCCTGACAAGACCACATCAGGCAGATGACAGTATTACGAATATATGACGAGAAAAGTTTTCAAGTCAGTTTACAGCAAAAAGACAGGCCTACAGTCTTTCTTGTGTTCTTGTTCTGTTCATCAATTAATGTGTTCAGTCCAATGCATGCTGATAATATCCTGATTGCACATTTTACATGACTGCAGTTAAATGTATTGTATGGATGTTAGGCTGTTGCCAAGTAGCCACCCACCCCCATATTGATGAGGCAATTACACTTACAGGAGTCGAGTGCTGAGCTAATGCGTAAGAACAAGGCAGGCGGGTGTTTTATCAGAGCTGCCCCCCCCCCCTTCACCAGGGCAAAGGGGGGGTGGGAAAGGGTGGATTACCACAGCTGCCCTGTTTCCTCTATGATTAAGACTTCCTCCAAGGTCGAATGCCGATCCCCAGACACCTTTTAAGATGAACTCTTCAGTTGCCAGTTTTCAGATGCTGAATATGAGGTGTGTTTTATTTTTTTATTTTTTTTTATTTTTTTTATTTTTTTTATTTTTTATACATGTTCCAGGCTGCAGCACGTGTTCTATACTGGTGTTAAATCAACTTCTGATGTCCATCTAAATGAAGTGTGAATATTGGGGCAGGATGTGCTGAAAGACCATATTAGCCTTATGCAACCGTTAATATGCAAATCCTCAGCCTTCACATACGAGTGCCATCTAACCCTATACACTTCATCCTTAGCTGCTGCTTTATTTATTTATTTATTTATTTTTATTATTGTTATTACAGGCACAAGCACGTAAGGTTTTATTGCTAAATTAGATTAGTGCTCGGCTCGTCTTCCCTGTCAGTTTGGGAGGGTGAGAACTAGGACACACGTCACCCAAAACAGGTCTGCAGGGAACGTTTTTAAAGGACAGTAGGACAGTCTGCCCTTCTTTCATATTTATTTTTTGCTTTACTCAGACAGGTTGAAAGCAGAGAGGGTAACGGATGGAGACGGGACCAGCCATGGCCGGGATCAAACCCCCCACCCTCTCAAGCAATATTGAATATTGCTATTAATAAGCAAGCGGTTTTAATGATTCTAACCCAAGACAAGCTGCTGAGTGCAAAATACCAAACTAGCTAACCTGACATAACCTAGTCATAACCTGACTTCACTCTGACCTTATTAAACATGGACAGAGCAGTGAAATATCTGCGCATGTGAGCGGCAGGGGACCTGATAAATCGCGTTTAGCGGGAGCGCCTTGCCTTGTTTCTCAGCAGCTGGGACCCTGGACTCATCTATCAGCGCCATGCGTGTTTATGAAATGACTAATCTGCTCACCTTGCCACTGACCAAACGAACGGTTCCAAGCAGTGGGTAATGAACAGGGCCACTCTGAGTCAGCACTCGGTCAATCACGGAGATTCTCCCGCCCCCCCAGGCAATCAGCACGGCACGACTTCTTCCTTTGACTCACAGCGTGATCCCACACTCACTGCCCATTATTTGTTTGTTCAGCGAGGAGAGATGGCGCTGACATTTAATGAATGCCTGAATGGCAGTTTGCCCCGTTCGACAAGGACTTTGTGCGATAATTGGTTTACATCAGTCCAGTGAACGCAGGTCAGTTTTAGGTTACAGTGTGTGCTTCGGAAAATAAGTTCTAAATGAAGGGGCCTCATTGTGCTGACAACGGAGGCGTCTGGCCTCATTGCCTGCTGAAGGTAAACAGTGATTCAAGTGTCCATAGCAAGAACTGTCCGCCGGGCTGTTGAGTTTGCCTCGGAAAGTTTCCCCAGCCATCGTTGACACATCGTTTTCGCCATTTCTGCACCAAAAGGAAAGCCAACAATAATTACTAAAAGAATCAACACCAATGATTAGACTTTTATTCATTTTACAAGGTGCTGTCTTTCAGGGCAGATTAGGAGACCAAACTTTGCTAATTTGATGGGAGTGCGTGATTTTAATATGTATGTGCTTCTCCGAACATGCTGCCTCCACTACCCTGATTCACCAGACAGCCTGGAGGAAAGGAGAGGCACTGAATTGTCTGGAACATGGCATTTATCTTTGGTTTTCTGATCTTTTATCTTATAGCATTTACCTTTTTGATTTAACAAGTCACTCCTCAAATATAACAGACTATTTATCCGTTGGGTCGTCTCTAAAATTGGATCCCAGCATCTCTGAGTATTATGACAGGACAGCAAAAGAAGATTGGAATGCTGAAGGCTTTGATTGCATTAGAACTCATCATTCAGTTGTTGTGCTTGTGTTTTCTCTCTGACCCCATTTGGGGGCATGTTTTTGCCTCGTCGTGCGTTCGTTTTCGGTGTAAATGGGCAATTTCAGGGAGCTCAGTTGATGCACGTTTATAAAATAATGGAAAAAAAATTCCATTCTTTGCCTCCTCTGTCTGGGATTGTTAAACTTGGGTTTAAAGCATTATTAGGTAAAGGTAATTTCACTTGCTCAATTACATTGTGCAAGTAGCACGTTGTAACTATGTGGTACACAACTCCATACCTGTTATCTACTTTTACTATTGCAGTTTATACATGATTTCACCCAAAGTCCTTCTCAGCATCTTTTCTTAAATGATGAATTGGGGGAAACGTCTGGATAAGGGGGCGTCCATGTGGTTCATTCTTCTTGCACACTGTCTTTAAACCGACAAGCCTGTCATTGGACAAAATGTTTTCTTAAAAGACAAGGATGGACAGTGTCTATAAAATATCTGTATTCATTAGTGGATGCTTCTTCCCGTCAGAATCGGTTGTTAAGGCTGCGTTCCAATCATTTGAATAGGTCTGCTGTGAGACGCCGTCCCCTCTGTAGAGCTTGTGCTGAAGAAGGGGAGTTTGTTGACGTCCGAATTGCATTGTGGTTTTCTGCAGCTCCTGTTTCCAATCATTTCCCGGACAGATACAATTCTTGTAGTTCTTTCTGTTTTGGTGCTCAGACTAGGCTGTTGAGAGGTGGGAGTCAGTCGCGCCTTCCCTGCAATTACCATTGAAATTGAATTGCGATGTGGTCTGAGAGGCCCTCCCTTGCGCCCTCCCTTGCGCCCTCCCTTGCGCCCTCCCTTGCGCCCTCCCTTGCGCCCTCCCTTGCGCCCTCCCTTGCGCCCTCCCTTGCTCCCTCCCTTGCGCCCTCCCTTGCGCCCTCCCTTGCGCCCTCCCTTGCGCCCTCCCTTGCGCCCTCCCTTGCTCCCTCCCTTGCTCCCTCCCTTGCGCCCTCCCTTGCGCCCTCCCTTGCGCCCTCCCTTGCGCCCTCCCTTGCGCCCTCCCTTGCTCCCTCCCTTGCTCCCTCCCTTGCGCCCTCCCTTGCGCCCTCCCTTGCGCCCTCCCTTGCTCCCTCCCTTGTGCCCTCCCTCCCTTGCGCCCTCCCTCCCTTGCGCCCTCCCTTGTGCCCTCCCTCGCTTGCGCCCTCTCTTGCGGTAGATCGTCACAGCCTGAAATCTAACAGCCTTCCTCTCAAATGCTAATTCAAGCTCTGAGGCCATTGTCGGCTCATTCGTAACGGTGTCTTGCATATTAGCATGTTGATTGTAAAACGCCTATAATCTTTCATCAAGGGAGTTTTTTTTATGCCAGAAGGGCGTGCTTTTAATGCAACAACATCCTCCTTGGGAAACCTCAGTCTACAGTAGCTTTTATTAAAGTTATGCGCTCCCAAATGTGTACATGGAGCAGACGGAGCTATTGAATTTGAATTTGTTAAATTACACGAGTTGATATTTCGCTTTAGAACAGTGGATGTTGAGAAGGCTGAGTGCTGGGGCCTTGTAACGGTTCTGTTTTAACTAGCTTAGAGGATGTACGTATCACTGCACGCGGTGTCACTTCCTGTGTGTGTTACATGAGTCGCCTCGTGTGCTTACAGAAACAAACGGCTGCACTTCATGATTAAAGTGGATCAACACTCCTTTAAAAGTGCACAGAGGACAGTTGGCACAGCTTTGCAGATGGCTTATTTCATGTGTGGAGGATTGAAACGGGTGTCTGTCTGGCAGCTGTGCGGGAGTGGGCCTCGCCCTGTCTGTGGTCGTGCTTGCTTTTGTGTTTTTCACTGAAACCTCACAGGGCGGGAAGGTAGCGGGACTGAGCCCCAGTGGAGACGACATAGTCATGCACTGTATTATTATGATTATTATTATTTTTACATTATGCCTCTGAGCCCATATTAGTAAAGACTCTCAGAGTGGAAGTGCTGATCAAGGATTGGGTTGGTTTCCCCCTGTCTGTGTCCTAACCTTGTCTATTAAGAGCTGAATGGCTAAATTGATCCTAGATGAAGATACTTTGAGATTCTCTATGAATACAAGCCATGTGTTCTAGACTGAGGAACTATATCTGGGCTGTTTTTTAATTGGTTGAATGCCCTCTGTCTGCCTGTTTTTAATTGGTTGAATGCCCACGATCTGCCTGCTCTGGCTGCTTGTGTCGTGCAGTTATTTGTGGGAAATGCATTTTACAAAGAGAAGACAGTGGGTAATAATGTAGAGAAGGAAAGAACCCTATTAAATGGGGTGATCTGTTCCACATCCATCTATCCATCTACAATCATTTTGTTGGGTTTATTTGAAAGAATATACAGTATACACAGTATGTCTTCAGGAAATCTTTAAATGCAATTCAAACTGTAAGTTACACACAATTGCCTGGCAACTATCAGGTCATTATAATTTTTCAGAGAACAGCATTAGTTGACCTTTAAGTAGACACAGTGCACTGCTAATGTGGCATGCATGTACAAATTAGGTGCTTATGAACAAGCCACTGGAACTGATCAATACTGCGTTTTCCAAACTGGCTCATTTAAAGCAGCTGATCTAGGCAGACGTCTGCCATTGTTGATGCTTTTCCAGCTGTGCCCCTTTGAACCTGGTGAACCAAACTTGACTGGTGACAGAAGTCCAAGGCTGTGTCCGAATCAGTGCCCTATCTACTGCTCCCTGTCTCCTCCGTACGGTTCACTGGCCGAAGTGTGCTGTTAAATGTGCACTGTTTAGCACACGACATGCAGTACGCAAAAAAATATCCGCCATACTATTTTCCAACCATACTGTAGAAGTGTCTTAAGATGTCCCATCTTTGCGCGGCCATGTCACGTGTTGTTTTTGTTGTCTTTGAAGGAAATTGTCAGCGAAGCTGCTCCTCATTTTTTTTAAACGAAGCTTCACGTCATATTTTTGTGACCTGAAATGTTTGTGTACTTTTTGAAAAGTGTGCTCCCGAATATACTATGCGAAACCCCAGAAGTAAGTATATCATTACAGGGGTTTAAAGTATACTATATTTATAGAAAAGTTTGCCTACTTAACAACTTTTTTGTCCTGTCTACTCAACAAGCCAACCTAATAGTATGAAAGGGTGCTGATTCAGACACAGCCCAAATCACACCCCTTTAAAAAGGCGGAGCCTAGCCTTGCTTGGCCCAGCCCAACCCAGCCAAAGATTCGTCAGGGTCTCTGAGCAAGCCTATAACTTACAGCGGTAATTTATACACCCTGAGCAAGACCTTATAGAAGTTTAATAAGATGCTGTAAACATTCAAACTTTTCTCTGCCCATTGTTCTCTTGGCAAAGCGGACTGAAAAAAAACTATGTATAAATCATAACCTTGTTTTTATGTTTGCCCCGTCTCTTTGAACTTGGTAAAGCCAGCTAGCTGGAACATTCTGATTTCTTAGCAGCTTCCTCACCATTCGTTTTTTTTTTGGTTGGGGGGGGCGTAAATGCAATGACATATTATGAAAACTATTGATATTTATTGGCTTTGAATATTATTATTTTTTTACAGGTGAATTCAAAATATACGCCTGTAAAAAAAATCAAATATTGGAGGATCCAATATTTATACAAATACCCTCTAGTAAAAGCTAAAAACTATGCTTTAACCTCAGATGAATGATTTGATTGAGTGTATGGAGTACAGAGCCAAATGAAGAGAAAATGCTTCCTTGTCCCAATACGTACATAGGGCACTGTCGATGTGACCCAAACGAGGAACAGTTTATGAATGTTAGAAGATGCTGCACTTTACTGTCCACATTGCTGTCCACTTATGGGAGCCATATGGCCGGGACATTTGGCGATGTCATCCAACCACTAGGTGGCTCTAATTAGTTTTTTTCACAGCCAGTGACATTAAGTAATGAATAATAATAATGAATTGTATTTATATAGTGCCTTTCATCTCATTATCCCAGAGTACTTTACAGAGAGTGAGAACTCCACACTCCTACCACCAATATGCAGCTTCAATCTGGATTAGGCATGGCAGCTATTTCTGCAGAACTTGGCTGACGTGGAGAGGGGAACAGTTATTAAGCTAAACAAACAGGGGGATGATCAGGTGACTAGACTGGCAATTTTTCCAGGACACCAGGGAACCCCCAACTCTCTGAAATAGGTGGCAGGGGATCTTTAATGACCTCACTGAGTCATCTTTTATGAAAACATGAAAAACATGTTATTACACAGGGGTTACATTTGCTACACATGGGATAATTATTCATTTTTGCTCTAAAGTCAGGGGAGCTGCCCAGTGAATTAGTATATCTTCATCAAGGATGTGAACCGGCTGTGCTCAACTCTCAAATCATTGGTATCTGGAGACGCCACTGCAAAAGAGCCAAACCAAAACAGTGCACCACATACAGACTGGAGTCCCTAAACTCTGGCCTTTTGGAAGGACGCAAGTTTCAATCCTTTATCTTGTCTAGTTATTTGTAATAGAGGGCTGGGCTGGCATTTCATGTGTAAATGAAAATAAGCTAGCTCTGTAGCCTGAGGAAGGCTTGCTGGCTGTCCAAAGTTGAAGATATCTTCTCATGTTGAATTTGTAAGTCTGTTTGTATTCTCCAGATAAGACCTGCTTGATCTCATAATTGGCTTCAGTCAACATGCTGTGTTAGGGTATATTCCCAACAGGCTCGTTTCTACTAAACACCATTACATTTGTCACTGATGGAAAAGCATGGCGAGTATGAGTTAGAAAGGATTGTTTCATACTCTGCCATGGTTCAATGCGGACCAAGAGAGGATCAGTATCAGGAATGTCTTTTACTGAAAAGTGATGAAATAAACCTTTATTAAGTAACCCTACCATAGATAATGCATGTCATTTCATTGTTAGTTTAACTTTTATTTGAGTTTAATTTCATGTATTTGAAAGTCATCATACATATACAACATAAAGAGAGAGGGGGTTAAGTTAAGTTATTACTCAAGACAACGGTGTACAACTCCCAGAACGTTGTGCAGAATTTATTGTACAAGTTACGTAGTGATCAAGTAGCACTAATATTTAAAAACAGAAGGCCGTGTCGACTAGGATGTACACATTTTAAAACAGCAGAAAGAATCGTGTGATAACATTACAAACCTCTAATAGCTAAAACTTAAATTCAAATTAAAAGTTTAAACGGATGGACGAGTCTAAGATGAATATGCACTTTCAAGTTGAGCATGCAGACCACATATGGGATTGTACTGGTACAATAGCGTTATGTTTTGCACGATCATTACACAGCATTGATGCAACAACTGTTTTGACTCAACGTATAAACACGGTCCCTTCAAGTAAGAGAGTCGGTGCACGGTTAGCTAGACTCAAAGTAGTCGTATATGGTATACAGCCAACACCAGTCTGAATTGCGTCACTGTTTTGCAACGTTCAGCACTGGACAGCACCATTTATCCAGGCGCGAGGTGACTCAAGCCCAGGGTTGTGTTCTTGAGTCACAGGAGAAAACCCGCGAGAAAATGATATTACTACACGTGTAATAAATGTTTATACTTTGATTATCGGTTTAAACGTCTTAGAAAGTAAAGACAATAACTAAATCACCTGGTAATCTAATTATGGGGATAGAGACGAGGGGGGTGGGGGGTGCCGTCAACCAATCTGCATTTACGAAAATGTTGTTAGAATATTATTTATTTTTGCGGTTATTCAGTGGAACCATGTATCTACACATTCATGCTAACCGACTGGTTACTTTTTGGAGCGTGTCTTTGCATTTGATGAAGGAAACCTCTATATAAAACGTGCTGTGTATTCCAACCGCTCCTCTGGATATCCCATTTTATTGTAAATAGCTTGTTCCTCCCCTTCTTAAGATGTCTGGTTTTGCGAACCCTGGTGTTGGCTGAAAACGGTTTAAATGGTTTTCTGCTTTATAATCGCACACTATACGAATTGACCTTAGGAAAACTGCTTTTGTTCCGAGAATCCGGGCAAGTTATCAAACCTTATGTCTTATGTTGCGGTATATTTATGGTTAGTCGAACGACGTAGCCTAGCTTACAGCACGCGTCCCTTAGAACATAGTTGTGGGGAAATGAAATAATTGGGATGGCGAGTGGCACTTACTGTATTTCTCTAATGCTTCGTGTTCGATTCTAATGACGATTGTCGTACAGAAATATGTATGAATGGAGGCGCAGGGCAGAGCGATGCTTTAGAATTATCTAATGGGATACGTCATTGCGATCTGTTGGGATTGGCTGGCTTGTTTGTGCTCTCCAAATTGCCTTTTTTCAGAATAGTGCTACTCCAGCCGGTCTTCGACTTTTGAACAGAGGGGACGCGGCACTTTAAGCAGGTAAGATTAGAACATTTTGTGTAATATTTTCATGCTTTCAAGCTGGAAACATGTTTACATGTTGACTGCGATGAACGTATACTAAATCGTTCGAGAAATTCGATGATGCACGTACAATTCTAGCATTTGACTTGATTTTTGCATAGCAGACTGAGCACACAAATTGATTTATCACAGACGACGGGTTTGTTTCCGACTATAACGTTTTTATAACGTTGTATCATAATTCATAACGCCAATGTCACATATAAACGTAGCTAGTGTACAGTACTGGTACTGATGCAAGCAATGGGGACGATGCCCTGCCCTGCAGAAAGTAGGTTGCATCGCACAATAGCATTCAATTCCCCCATTTTGTTGTTTAAATTTTACAACTTTTCTAAACAAATCATTTCAAGTTTTTAAATAAACACCGTCACATTTTACAATATATTATGAGCAATGAGCCGTATAATATGTCATATAGGCTACAACTATTTAAGAAGGTGAATTGTATGGCAAACTGCTGTAAGCGTGTATACGCGCTAAACACTAACATCCACGGAATATGTAGGCTACCACTGTCACATTGCGTTTGTGGATTATGCATTGGTGTGTTGTAAAATGGCATATCAGTTTAGAGATGTGTGTTGGCTATGCACGGCTCCGATCGTGCTTAATATTATTTTGCTATGATTTGTCACTGACTGGCTGCACTGCTGCCCCCAATGGAATGTTAATTTCTGCTGTATTGGGTCAATTTTTTAGGCAACTCCTATGGGACACCTAAGGCACGAGCGGACTCGCTATACCGACAGTCAGCTTGAGATACAAAACAAGGAAACCGTATCTGCGGACCTTTTTTTACAATCGGGAAAACGGACTCTTACCTGTGAAACCTACTAAATGAGTGCCAGGACAACCGAGAGATTGGCGCTATCCATTCCACTTTGCACTTTCAACGGGACTACCCAGACAAATGGCACGTGCATTGATCAAGTGGAGCACTTATTCCAGGTTTTTTCGTCTACTCTTGTGCTCATCGCGTTGGTCGCGGTGATTATCGGGATCATATTAGTTTCCCTCACTACTTTTCACTTTCACAAAGGCAAAATGAAGAAGCGGAAGATACAGAGAGCTCAGGATGAATACGAGCGAGACAACTGCAGCCCCAAAACAGAGAAAGGCAAAGCGGCAGTCAGACAATGCATCATGGTGCGACCTGCGTCCAGAGATTCCGGGCATCGGCCACCCTCTGCAGTCCAGAAATGTGATGAAAATACGACGACTCAGGAAAGCTCCAGTATCATACCCATCCAAGAAAACGGTTCTAAAGCTGACACTGAACATACGGAACAGGGACACGACCAGTTGCTGGAAACCGTCGCCTTGTCCTGATAAATACACAATAGCCAGGGGATAACTGTAAATAGAAACGGTATAATCAGATCATTAGAATCTAGGGGAAACATAGAAACCGTTCAACAAACGCATGTACAGTGGCATAGCCTACTCTTTCATTACATCGTACCAGAGTACATGAGATGAGCAATAGCCAACGGCACAAATTAACACCCCGGCCTCTAAGGGAAATAAGTTACCACTTGGGCTACGCTCTAAATACTTAACGCGCTAATTTGGTCCTGTCTATGTAAATACTACTGTGTGGCAATGATGACGAACTCGATACTGTATTGTCTTGGAAAATAACGGATCGGTGGGGGGGGACAAGGTGGAATGTATTGTACATTTAAAAACAGTTCCGTTGGGTTAAGGCGTGCAGTGTTGCTGAGTTTACGAGGAGGAAAGGGCCAGGCTGTTGGAAGTTTTGTATTCGGCTGAGCGCTTTCCATCACTCGTGGTGCTGAATTCAAGAGGCAACATGGACAATTTTAACGTAATATAATCGATTTATTCCATGCCGATTTTGTTGTAAAATGATATATGTATGTAAATGTATATTTATATATATACATATATAACACAATGCTTCCCAAAATGATGATTGTTTAATTATTCAAACACCTTCTGAAATGGGCAATAGTTAAATCTGGAGAATCTACTGACCGTGAAAGCAGGGCTGATGCAGAGAAATGTATTGATTGGCCTGTACTTCATAACACGGGCTTTTGTGTTAACCTTCCAAGAAAAGTCATTGCAATTCACTGAACAGTGCAGGAAAATTCTTAATGTGCGAAACTATTTTAAATAAGCTATTTATTGAGAGTAGACAAATATAATCATCTTATTTTTTCACGGTTAAAGTGCAATAGAAGTTTCGGTGATAGTAGTTTATTGTTTCAGTTTGATATTTTTCTCCAAAGTGACACATAATTATTCTTCCAGTCCAGAGGTATACGTGTGTGTGAATATTTCAGTTCGATAGTGATAATGTACAAAATCCTAGACTTAAGTTTGTTTTCCTATACAAGAGACCACTTGGTTTTCATTATCTGTTATGTTTTTAAATCCTGGTATTTATAGTGTAATTTATGACCTATAATAAAAGAGATATCATCTTAAAAGTAATTTGACTATTTAATTTAAATGGAATGAAATTCATGAAATGTAAATCAAATTCAAACAAGAGATGCATATGTACTATGGTTTTATGTATGCATAATGTTTTGATAATTGCCATATTATATAATGTTATTTCTTTGTGCAGTGACCTTCATGTCAAAATCATTTTCCTGCAGGACGTTTTATAAGGGCACGTTATTCTTTCATACATGCAGGCTTTTAAACATTTTGAATTGAAGGCTAAAAATATCGTACCCATATTTCATCGACGACTTATGCTAAACACTTTAACACTTCAACACTTCATCTTTCATACTAAAATGATTTGTTGCACAAACAAAGGGATCCTGCATTATCTTTATAATATCACCATTTGCATTCGTTCCGGCAACATATTGTCATTGCAAAAGAAAATGTAGGCGCCATTAATAATCTGATTGTTAGCATATTCATTTTAATCCTCAGTTGGACTTGGATGCACATGGTAAGTTTAGCACCCTCTTTAATTATTGTGACCACACGGCTTTGTCTTAATACTGAACTAGACGGTCCATATTGGAACAACCCTGAATGCTTGATTAAATTAAATGGTAAAGTCAGGTTTTATTCTCACTTAGAAAAGACAGCCTTATTATATGCCAGGATTTCCACCAATCAGCACATGGGGACCAGTCAGTGGAGGTCTTTTCAGGAAGGCAGTGGCTATTTTGGCAGTGTTTATGTCATTAGGACAGCGCCTGATCAAGCCTGCAGGATAGTGTATCTAAACTAAAATCAGGAATGTCCAATCGTCCGATAAAAAACAAACCTGGCAAAAACGTGGGGCCCAATGGAAAGTGCCACATAATCCATAAAATGATTAATGTTTACATTAATGATGTAACAGTTGCCCAGTTGGAACATGAAGGAAACCTCACTCTCCTTTAACGTATTTTTACTTTTTTTTAGTAATACTAAATATTTGATTAAATTGTCCAATACGGAGTAGCCTACTGTTGAATTTATCCAGGAGATAATTATGTGTTAATGGTGTTCCTCACAGTCATTCATATGACTCACCACCCTCTTTCTCATCCTGACTGCGATATATGTATGTGTTTATTCATTTATTTTTGGAGACGGCTCAGGTAAGCGCTCACGATGTCATGTTGCTAGGGCTTGCCAACTTTAGCATTTTAATTTGAGGGGCTGGCTTGATGTCACTGGCTTCAAAGATCACATCCCACAAATGGACGCTCTCTCGGCCCACGTGACCTTGTTTAATGACGGGCAGCGCATAACATCGACGAGTGGCGATGTGCATTAAGCATGAATATAAACCCAAGACCATAAATTGTACAACTTTGTTATACTGGTGGAAGTGAGAGGGATTGGAGCACAGTAAACACGAAACGTAGCCCCACGGGAAGAGAAGGAAACGGTCTAAGCTTTTGCTTGTTCCTGAATGTCAGTGGGCTGCTTGGGGCGCTGGTGAACAGACATAATAATCTTATGGTACAATGGCCTCTGTCTATCAAAGGCGGCCTGCTGCCCTCCACCACGGCTCGCTTGCTCAGACCCCGCCAGGCTTTGTCGCGGCTCGTGTTATTTCAGTGCCATTAAACAGGACGGGCCTCACAACCAAATGTCATCCTAGTTACTGTCGGCGCGATTTCGGCAGATTAATCTGTTAACCTGACGCCTCCGTTCACGCCTTTCACATCCCATACGCCTGCCGCAGAAATTGCCTCCGATATCGTATTTTCCTTGATATGTCATTTTTTGTACGGGTGTGAGCTGATCTTGCTGTACAAGATTATTCTTTGGATTCCGTAAAACCGCGTATTGCCTTTACACTGCACGCTGCTCGCTCCCATGCAGCGTCACGTTCTGCACTGCACCGCTGTTGTCACGGAACAAACCCCTATTGTGCGCAGTTCTCGGATTGCGCTTGTGAGAGGTAATCTACAGTAGCCTACCAGTCAAAAGTTTGGGCATCTACTCATAGAAGGGGTTTTCTTTATTTTTACAATTTTTTACAGTTTAGAATAATAGTAAAACTATGAAATAACATAAATGTAATTATGCAGTCACCAAAAAAAGTGTTAAATCAAAATGTCAATCAATCTTATATTTTAGATTCTTCAAAGTAGCCACCCTTTGCCTATATACCAGCTTTGCACTCTTGGCATTCTCTCAACCAATGTCATGAGGCAGCCACCTGGGATGCTTTTCCAACAGTCATATGCTGAGCACTTGGCTGCTTTTCCTTCACTCTCCGGTCCAACTCATCCCAAACCATCTCTATTGGGTTTCGGTTGGGTGTTAGATTAGGTCATTTGATGCAGCACTCCATCAATCTCCTTCTTTGTCCAATAGCTCTCACACAGCCTGGAGGTGTGGTTCGGGTCATTGTCCTGATGAAAATCAAATGAGGGCCCAACTAAAGTGCAAGCCAGATGGGATGGTCGCTGCAGAATGCTGGTGAAGTGTGCCTTCAGATAACTCGTCCAACAGTGTCATCAGCAAATCACCAGGCTGAAGATCAGCGGTAGACAGAATGTAAAACACAAGGAACATGATAAGTGCTGCATTGAGGTGTAAAATGTAAATATATTTCCTTTTCGGCCAAAACAAAGGTGGAGAGGGGGGCTTCCACAGCAGTTGTGTGGGCTCTATCAGCGCCGATGGTGCGAGCCTCAGTGACTTCACCAATAGGCCGTTATCATATAATTACATCTCCCTCTGTGTGGACGAAAAGAGATTCACTGTGACGCATGCATCTCAGTCCCTTTAATAGAAAACAGTTGGCCTGGCCATTCACTAAGCCTGCAGAGAGGAGCTGCACAT
The DNA here is from genome assembly GCA_022702515.1 of Ilyophis sp. 1 JC-2022. NCBI lineage: Eukaryota > Metazoa > Chordata > Actinopteri > Anguilliformes > Synaphobranchidae > Ilyophis > Ilyophis sp. 1 JC-2022. Next base: position 65,224,461 of record CM040401.1, on the reverse strand, counting down.
TCAGCTGTGTAAGGACTGCTATCAGGGCAAAGACACCTGCTGTCAACTTAGAACCTGAACTGAACCTCATCTTTAACTCTTCAGTCCTCGGCAAAAATCCCAGAAGTCTCCTGTAGTCGCCATAAAGTTTTCTACAAATATAATTATTAAGAAATCAATCAATATTGGTGAAAATACATGTACCTGCATATACGTAAATGTTCAGTTATATGCAGGGACTTTGCTGGAGTCTAAAGAGTTAATTTCGAAGAATGTAACGTATATCACAAAATAATATACAGTATGTGGTGCCTTACAAAAGTATTCAGGCACTTTGGAAGTTTTCTGATTTTGCTGGATTACAAATGATTGCAATTCACATTTTGACCAATGTAGTCAGCCCTGGTTCTGATCATTTTGCTGCCCGAAGCAAGATTTTAAAATGCCGCCCTAAAATACAATATAAAAAGTGAAATAATAAAATAGCATAATGTCCATCAATGTTCAATAGATTGTTCTGAATCAACAGACCTAAATCATCAGTGACATTCGCTCAACTGAATGAAGTATTTTTGTAATATTTGTCTAAACAGGCTAGTCATGTCAAAAACGTGAGTCAGAAAATAAAACTTGAAGCTGACGTTATATAGTTCTGTGATGTATACATACATATGACCTCTGACCCCAAGCCAGGGGGCAGTTGGGGGTGCAGCCCAAGGGGCCAGCTTTCGTCTCGGATCTAATGTTGCCCTTTGCTGATGTCTATAATTGCGCTCAAATAGCCAGTTTCCCCATTGGGCTCCATTCATTTTTGAAAAAAATAAAAATAAAAACTTCCACTCGTATATTGATGTTAACTCTGCATTAAAATTTCTTTAAAAATTGCTTATTATTTTTTTGTGGTCAAATATTTTTTTCTTACTCTTAATGTCTTCATTTGCTTTTTTATTTGTTTCTTCGGTTTTTCAGAGGAAAAGTGTAGTGTAGGCAAGAATGTGATTGTGATGTGTTTTCCACGCAATCAACGCAAAGCATGTGAAAAGAACCCGAACTGCCCATCCAAAACGGGCTGTTCAGCTGCAAGACTAAAAAACTCACTGGATTTATATATTTTTTTTTTTCATATATTGCAAAACTTTTTCCCTAAAAAAACTATCAACATGTTTGGTAGACCTTGTAGAATAATATAAAATTGACAAAAAATAGTATGATATGGGACCTTTAAGGCTTTGACGTAGCCACTTTCACGTCACTTTCTGCGCCATCCTCGTTGTACATGTGACTACAAGGACACAACTGCACACGTGCGATGAGCGCAAAATTAAAACCTCCTGGTTCGGATGCGCTCCCCATTGGTTTCTATTGGCATCGCTGTCTCTATATATTATAGACTCTATGGTGCCAGTCGATTTTAGGGGATGAAAGCATAGTATGGATGGAAAAGTATCCATTCTTTTTCTCTTCTGCCCCTCCTTATTTTTCATCACAGTCTGATGGCAGCGTTCTTAATCTATGGATATGGCTGCAGGCCTGGTGCTGTTAAAGTATTCCATAAAGCACACTTCCTTTGGCAGCCACCCAAAAAGGCATGTTCCTAATTGTTCTAAAAAAAAAGCCGATAAGTCCTGCCCGCATTCCGACCAATTTTGGAGTCTGTGCTAAACATATTGTGTGGCACGTTTCTCTGTAAGAGTAAAGTGTGGGTATGAGGGAAAAGAGAAAAGGCCCTTCCATGTTCCTTCTATGTAATGGGCTTTGCATTACGAGGTCATTCGGATGGGGCGGGGGTGGTGACTAAAGTTACCATCTGAAAGAGTGTGTACAAATACCTTCTCTTCTTGGCTGTGGGTGTAGGGACAACCACCCCGCTGCTTTCCTGATATTCCAAAGCCAGTTTGCTCAATTATGAGCAGAGACAACGTATTACCGAACGTAGCACCTTGAATGTTAGCCTAACTCTGAGGAGATTCCTATGCTGTTGCAGCATGTTGCATACCATATGGTAATGTTAGAGTTTCTTTATCCTCTGGGGCTCCTAGGTGATGTGCTACAACACATCAGTTCAGCTGCATCTCACTGGAAAACCGTCAGAGTGATTTATGGGAGGAACGTGCCGTCAAATGGCGAGATCTCCAAATGGCGTTCTCTGTATCGCACAGTTCAGGGAATTAACATTGCAGATGGGAATCTGCCAGGGGTTTTTTTAATAACTGAAAAAGGGGCTGGTGACGCTGCGATGTTAGTATAATAAAGCCCTTGTAAAATAGCCTTCTAAGCCTGTTTGATACAGGGCGTGGAAGATGTTAAATTGATTGCACTTTCAATCAAATATGCCCCCAAGCCCTGAAAGGCTTTTCTACATGTTCCGGAGAGATCTGTGCCTGTAGGGCAGACGCTGGCCTCCCTTTCAGCCCATACATTTGAGTGACATTGGCAGCCATGGCAGCCAATCAGAGCACAGGATCCCCCCCTGCCTCCGCTATATTTGTATATAAAAACACTTGGGCCAACTGGAAAGAGCCTGTCTGCTCGGGAGAAGTTTAAGTTCAGACACCTGGACCCTGGGACTGAAGGCGACATGTCGTCAGACGCAAGCATAAAGATCAAGGGGAAGGCAGTGAGGTTCGGTGCCACATATGGCAGCAACAGGCTCTTTACATCGGGCAGGGCCAGCGGCAGCGGAGGCGGCGGCGGCCTTGGGTTGGGGATGTCGAGGTCGCTTGGGTTTGGAGGAGGAGCAAGTTCTGGACTTGGCCTCAGAGGGGGGTTCGGGGGAGGTATGGGGTTAGGTGGAGGTATGGGGTTAGGTGGAGGTATGGGGTTAGGTGGAGGTATGGGGTTAGGCGGAGGTATGGGGTTAGGTCTGGGGTTTGGTGGGGGTGGCGGCGGCGGCGGAGGTGCTATGGGTCTGGGTGGGGGGTTGGGCATGGGGGGCGCAGCCAGCAGGCTATCGGGGTTCCGGGCCGGCGTGGCTCCTCTGAGGGCACGGCTGGGTGGACGCTCCTTCAAGATCGGGGGGTACGGCCACAACTTAAATTTCCTAATGAACACCACCACCGTGGACGCGGGCATTAGCCCGGTACCCAGCCTCGACCCCTCCCTCCCTTCTGTGGACACTGTCCAGGTCACGCGTCTGAAGGAGAAGGAGGAGCTGCAAGCCCTCAATGACAAGTTTGCCAACGTCATCGACAAGGTAAGTCAGCTGTTTCCGTCTTCAATCTGCGTGGCACAGGGCTGAAGCGTTAAATCTGAAACTTAATTCTCTTTAAAGGTTGTCCAAGAGAAATTGTGAGATAAGGCAAAATCCAGGTTTAAAATTATTTACCTACTAATGGTTTCAACAAAACTTTGGTAGCTCAAAACTTTGTTGTTTGTGGCCGCAATTAATTCTATAGGGTTATTTAGTGCTCACATAATTTCTAAAATGAGCTGCAAAAATAATAATAGTAATAATAATTCATGTTTTCCCTGTGTATGATGTTAATTAAGCCCAGTATCTGTTGAACCTAAACATTAGCATTGCTCTTAAATATTATGGTATTTGTGACTTGGCCAGAATCGATACCTAATGGAGGTCTCTTTTCATGAGATCAATTCATCTTTCAGACAGAACTTAATTCCTTGGACACAATTTAAACCTTCCTCTAATGTATTCCTCAAATGTCTTTCAGGGATGGTTTGATTAATCACTACATCATTTGTTTCTGGTATTATGATATTATTTTAATCGGTTAACTGACCTCAATTATTCTTTCAAATGTTCTATTCAAACCATTCTCTTATCCCTAATACTTTGTCTTGATGTGTAGTAGTACAAGGCCACTTGAAACGGAACTCCCTTTCTGCACAACATTCCAGAGGCCCACAAGCGTGCCTTGTTATTTGCACAGGTTAGAACAAAAGGTGTATGCTTTAGTATATAGCAGAGCCATTTATACACCAGTTGCCAATTTCACTTTAATGCTACCATCTCAAAAACGCTGTTGCCAAGTAACCTTTAAATAAAACTGCCGCCCTGCAAGTGAGTTTAATAAAAGAATGGGGGAGATTCTCCAGCTGCAGTAAGAAATATCATGATACACAACAGATACAGAACTGACAACGGTTGCTCCAACCGTTTTCCATCTAATAAAATGAAAATGGTTGAATTACTCTGCAGGCAATCTTATCATCAGTTCTACCGGACATCTATTCATTCCTTCAGAATCTTTTTTCAAACAGCTTTGCTTCCTTCCAGACAAGACCAAAGTTTTTAGAAGAAAGAAAAAAAACTACATTTAAAATTGTGTTGGATTTCATGCTCAGTCTTGTATAAACCCTGTCTAAGACTGCGGTTAATAGTGATTAACACTTCACACCTTTATCCAACATCCATTACAGGTAGCAATGCATTATTTCATGCACAAGTAAATGAAAGCATGTCCAAATTGTAATGTTATATCTCAGATGTATATAAGGACACCTTTAATATAGTTGTATAAAGATACTTAATGATTACCATTATTGGAATCACTTTACTTGAACCCGACAAAAGCCTGACATAACACTGTCATACACATGACATAACAGCTGTCACAAGATGTCATAATAGATGGTGTCTTTGGCTTCAACTAGCACAAGTACCTACATTTGATCAGTGACATAAGCTATCATGTCAACATGTGGTGTAACATCTGTCATAAAATTTATTTCCATCTTAATCATTTTTTAATTTTTCTGAAACTCCTGCATAAAAGGTACATGTGAAACGTTCTCTGGGTTTCAAAAACATTCTGTTCTATTCCCATGTGACAGGCCCGTGCCCTAGAGCAGCAAAACGCCATTCTGAAAGCAAAGATCTCCATGTTCACCAACCCAGAACAGGGCGGGCCCGCCAGCACATCCATCCTCCTCACCTCTGCCATCGGAACCTACAGGACCCAGATCGATGGTCTGTCAGCAACCAAAGAGGCAATCATCGCCGAGATCGACCACTACAAGGGGATCATCGACGACGTTCAGGCCAGGTGTGTTACTTCCTTTCCTTTGTCCTAGCGGTGCGAGTGATGGGGTTCCTCGGCACAATCCGCCATTTTTTGAATTAATAAAGGCCATTAAGACTTCAATAGCTTTCCAACAAGAGTCCATCAGGTCAATATTTGTTTATTGATATTGACATAACATTCATTTCATTAATTAAGTGGTGTGCAGCAATATCAGTTATCATTCAGCAATGTTCCTTTGGTGTGATTATTCTGTTGCCTTTTACATTGAAAAGGTACGAAGAGGAGTCATCACAGACCAAGACTCTAGAAATTGATTGGACAACCTTGAAAGAAGTACGTTCATTTCACCATAAATGCACTTAGGAGGAGTCATGTTTTAGGTTTTATATACGAGTTCTGTCAGTATTCACCTAAAATATACCTTTGTGCATCTCCAGGAGGTTGACAATCTCTACCTGACAATTTATGAGCTTCAAACCAACATCGGGGGAATGGAAGATCAGATCACTCTTTCCAAGCAAGTGTATGACGCTGTAAGTAACTTTTAAATACTGTGAGAAGAAAGTATGTGCTGGAACCTACTATAGAAAACCTAACTGTCACTACTGTCAAAACTACTGTCAACCAGCCTGTTCCTGTTTCTTCATGTTCCTGTTTCTGTAACTGTCTGACCAGCCTGTTCCTGTTTCTGTTACTGTAACTGTCTGACCAGCCTGTTTCTGTTTCTGTTACTGTAACTGTCTGATCAGCCTGTTCCTGTTTCTGTTACTGTAACTGTCTGACCAGCCTGTTTCTGTTTCTGTAACTGTCTGACCAGCCTGTTCCTGTTTCTGTTACTGTAACTGTCTGACCAGCCTGTTTCTGTTTCTGTAACTGTCTGACCAGCCTGTTTCTGTTACTGTAACTGTCTGACCAGCCTGTTTCTGTTTCTGTAACTGTCTGACCAGCCTGTTTCTGTTTCTGTTACTGTAACTGTCTGACCAGCCTGTTTCTGTTTCTGTTACTGTAACTGTCTGACCAGCCTGTTCCTGTTTCTGTTACTGTAACTGTCTGACCAGCTTGTTCCTGTTTCTTCATATTTCTGTCATTTTATTGCCTAGCAATGGAAGTGAAAACCATTCATGCTCCACTGTATGGCCCCAGAACCATAATGATCATAATCGTGTTACTGGATAATCATATTGTTAATGTCTTTTCATTGCAACCTAGGACCCCTATAAAGGAACTATTCAAATAATGCACAAAGGATATAATGAATAGTTTTGGATATGCCACAATGTGGAACATGTTTTAAGTATTTCAGTTATTGACATTTGTATATGTAAACAAATGCATATATTGTGGTATATACAGTATGATACATAAAACTTATTCAATGGGGGAAATAAGTATTGGACACGTCAACAATTTTATTATCAAACATATTTCCAATGTAGTTATTCACATGAGATTTTGACCAGACATTGGTATTAACTCAATAAAACTACACAGCTAAAGAAATTGTAACGTTCCAATTCTTAACAAAAGTTATGTGCTATAAAGTGAAATGACACCGGAAAAAAGTATTGAACACGCTAAACTAAATATGGTAGAAAAGCCATATTTTTTATATGTGGTTGCATATCCTTTGCATGTCATGACTTTATGATGTCTGTGACCCAACAACATCAAAAGGCTCTTGATATCTTATTTGCTGGTACTCTGACAAGCGATACTATAACAGCTCTGCATTTGAATGGATCTCTATGGGAATTGGGGGGTGAGACAAGATTTAGCTGTAAATTACACTGGAACAATATAGAACACATGGTTGGCTAAGTGGCTCTAAGTCATCAAGGGTCTGATGTATTAAACAAGCCTTTAACCATCACTCTGCTGCCAGAAATACAGTAGATATGGATGGATAACTTGAAGGGTTTCTTCTCCTGACTTATTTTTCCATAGAGTTCAATAGGAAAATCTGTCAGGAGAAACAACCCTTAAAGTGATCCTTCCATATCTACTGTATTTCTGGCAGCAGAGTGATGGTTAAAGGCTTGTTTAATACATCAGACCCTTGATGACTTAGAGCCACTTAGCCAACCATGTGTTCTATACTGTTCCAGTGTAATTTACAGCTAAATCTTGTCTCACCCCCCAATTCCCATAGAGATCCATTCAAATGCAGAGCTGTTATAGTATCGCTTGTCAGAGTACCAGCAAATAAGATATCAAGAGCCTTTTGATGTTGTTGGGTCACAGACATCATAAAGTCATGGCATGCAAAGGATATGCAACCACATATAAAAAATATGGCTTTTCTACCACATTTAATTTAGCGTGTTCAATACTTTTTTCCTGTGTCATTTCACTTTATTTCACTTTATTAATTCTTTATTTTTAAGAATTGGAACGTTACAATTTCTTTAGCTGTGTAGTTTTATTGAGTTAATACCAATGTCTGGTCAAAATCTCATGTGAATAGCTACATTGGAAATATGTTTGATAATAAAATTGTTGACGTGTCCAATACTTATTTCCCCCATTGTACATGAATATATTAGTTAATATTGATGCTTCATATGTTGTTATTTTTATATATTAGTCAGCCTTAAACAATCATGTTTAAACATTTATTACATCATCAAACACTGTTCATGGAAATATGTATTTTTAACTATTATCTAGATGATGTCATCATTATGGCATAATCCACTGAAAATATCTTAAAACCAAAAAGTTGTCAAAGGCTTCTTACTTTCATAAATAGGCACAATACATGTTTGTTTTGTATTGTTTGTCCAAGAGCCCTGGTGGTCTGTCAACATTGAGCTTCCCTTCCTTTGAACAGCAGGTTTTTATAAATTAGGTTTTCAAGTGTTTTTCCCTCTATTGAAAAAAGCATTATGCTTCAGTGTTTTGAATCAGGAAAGAGTCACGTTGTTCCCAAAGCCTCCTTGAGATTCTGCCTTGGTTAAGCTCTCCGCACTATTAAAATGTCTTTCCATCAATCACGGAAAATTCTAATTACCTGAAAGCCTCTCTGCACTCTCATCTGTCTGCTTCAGCTCAAATCAATCAGATGACCACAGTGCATGCTAATGAAGCTATCGGTAAGGAGAAGCTGTTCGAGTGCCTCTCATTACACAAGTCAGACTACGTGACTCTTTCAAGTGTACTGTGACTCACCTCGGAAGTATCATAAAGAACAGTCAAATCTCATTTTTGCTCTTGAGGTAAAGGGACAGGGTAATGTCCTTGCCTGGAAGAGAAGCTTTCTGTTGGTTGTTCCCACAAGTATGTATGAAAACCTACCTATCAGGATTTATCAGATGTTCGTATCCGCGGCGACTTACACAGCTGACATTTTTACACGCAATCCATTAATCCAGCTGGATATTTCTACTGAAGCGATTCAGGTTAAGTACCCTGCTCAAGGGTACAACAGCAGTGCCCCAATAAACCCACACCCTTTGAGTTACAAGCCCACTTCCCCAACCGATAATACTACCCTGCCGCCACAACGTACAATTATATAGTCTTGCTTGTAATCAAGACTACGCAGCAGCGATGCGGTATGAGAGCCGAAGAGCTTTGACATCTATTCGCTCGAACGCTGTACGTATTTGAAGGCCCTGATTTGGTAAGATGCAGTCATCAATCCCCAGTTTTGACAGATGGCAAACCTCGGGGTGCATTTCGCTACACTCTGGTGACGACTGGACTGTTTCTGCCCCCCAGAAAGTAAAGGAGGTGAGGAACATCGTGACTGGAAGTGTGAGGTCGGCCTTCTCCATCTCGGTGGACAACGCAGCCCAGGCACAGGACCTTACCACAGCGCTGACAGAAGTGAAGGCCCACTACGAGCAACTGGCCTCCCGCAGCAAGCAGGACGCCATCTCGTCAGTCCAGGACAGCGTACGTGCTTTTAATACTTTACTACATACTCAAAATACTTTACTAAATACTTAATACTCTAATACTTTACTAACATGACGTGCATTACTGTTGTTTAGCAGACGTCTCTATTCAGAACATTGTAGGTGAACATAAGAGCACTCACCTGATTTATTTGAGCAATAGTGCCAGACTTGGCTAACAGCATTCCCTGACCAGCAAGTACGTACATATGCAACAGCATGCACTAAAAAAAAGAAACAGTAGTATGTTGCACTAATGCAACATACTTACACTCTCAAAAGCCCTTCACAGCATGCACTAGTGCAACATACTTACTCTCAAAAGCCCTTCACAGCATGCACTAGTGCAACATACTTACACTCTTAAAAGCCCTTCACAGCATGCACTAGTGCAACATACTTACACTCTTAAAAGCCATTCACAGCATGCACTAGTGCAACATACTTACACTCTTAAAAGCCATTCACAGCATGCACTAATGCAACATACTTACACTCTCAAAGGCCCTTCACAGCATGCACTAGTGCAACATACTTACACTCTCAAAAGCCCTTCACAGCATGCACTAATGCAACATACTTACACTCTCAAAAGCCCTTCACAGCATGCACTAATGCAACATACTTACACTCTCAAAAGCCCTTCACAGCATGCACTAATGCAACATACTTACACTCTCAAAAGCCCTTCACAGCATGCACTAATGCAACATACTTACACTCTCAAAAGCCCTTCATAGCATGCACTAATGCAACATACTTACACTCTCAAAAGCCCTTCACAGCATGCACTAGTGCAACATACTTACACTCTCAAAAGCCCTTCACAGCATGCACTAATGCAACATACTTACACTCTCAAAAGCCCTTCCTGTGGAATTCATTTTCCGTTTGTACTTCTACTGTTTCTTTTCTTTTTTTAAAAATTTGCTGCACAGTCCGTGGCTGTATAATTCCCTCCCCGTCTTGAATGTCTGTCTGCAACTGCAGCCACATTCCATGTGGGAATGCTAATTCGGGAGAGCTGGGACATCCACGGCTCTCCTCTGAAACACGTGCTGTCCTACAGCTGCTTCTTTTCGCATCGCAGACCACAGCTAAGCTCTCACAGAGCGGTGTCGGAGGAGGGACCTTTCATATGTGGCTTACGCAACAAAGGTCTCACGGCCTGATTCGAACCGCCGATGTCGCGGCGCGCAATGAGACACCCCGATTTTAGACCGTTGTAAACAAATATAATATTCTGTTCTATGATCATATCATTTGGTATCATATGTCAAATATATTTCTGATGTAGATCTACCCGTTGCAACTGAATTTGCATGACTTATTCAGCAGTTTCCTAGATCTTCCCACCATAAAAATGTGATCTTTTTCTCTCCACGCAATTTCATGCTCAGGCCCATAGGCTGTATATGGCAGCTATTGCTGGCTTTGCCTCCAAATGGGGACTGAGGTGTGTGTAAATTTAGCCCCTATCCTTCTGCTAAAAGGAGTTAGGCAGCTCTTTACTTTCAGAGCACGGTTATCTCTCCATCTCTGTCGTTGCACCGGTTCTGTGTAAACCTCTCGCCTCCGTGTGGACATGCGTGGAACTGCACCAATTGCGACAGCAAATTTTTTTTTTTTAAAGTGTCCAGACTTGCTCGGCTGATGTTATGATTTTTCACATTTTTGCAGATCTCAATTATGTCGATATCAGCCCACCCCAGCACCCAAACCCTCTCTTCAACAAAGGAAGAGTTACGTATGTACAAACTCCAGATCGACTCTGTGCAGAGGGAGATCGACAGACTGAAGACGCTGGTGAGTTTGAATGCGGCCGTGACAGAGCATCACAAGGCACCTCTACAGCAGAGTTGCGTCAATAGAAACTCTGATTAAGATGTCCCCGGTAAACACTGACATGAGGGCACGTACAGAATGGATTCCTAAAAGGAGTTAAGTGAAGAGGTGATCATTTGTGAGCATCATGTCAATTAATATTTTAATGGGATTGATGCTGGTGCAATTGAAAAATAATTTTTAGTTTTTCTGCCATTATAAGGTTAACGTGCACATTTTTGAACAGGGAAATGTCCAATCATGACTTGTGAAGTTGGCCATTTGCAAGTTTTTGTGACCTCTGACCTATGTCCTGGCCACAGAACATCCAGATGGAGTCTCAGGTGGATGAGGCAGAATCTCACTCTCACTCACACACAGAGACATATCAGGACCAGGTCATTACGCTCAAGTCTCAGCTTGATGACCTCAGAAAGGTATGCCGATGCTCCCGAATTGTTCCTTTGTTGAGTCACAGTTTGTTGCTTTAATAAGGAAGAGATTGGGCTTTATGCTGATTGGATTACACCTTTTCATACTGAACAAATCAGAGCCTAACTCTCTGCAAGACCACACCGTCACATTTGTAGTTAGAGAGCGGTCTGCCCAGTACCCAATCACTCCAAACAATGAGTGCCAGGTGTAATGTAATGCTCTTACAGATTATTGTGAAGCTCAATGAGCACCTTAGAATGAATAAGCAAGCTAATGTTGCACTTAGTAGCACTTTGAGAACACTATGAAACAAGAATTGTTGATCTTGTACATAATTACAGTTATTGAATAACAAAACACATTACGCCTGTATCACATAGAACTCTTTCCTGTCTGCTTCATGGTGCTGCCAATCAGGAGAGGGGTAGAACTGGTGATAAAATTATTTGCTTATGAGAAAGGCAAAAAGCATTTGGAAATATTTGTTCTCTTAGGTTAATGTACAGTGTTTTATCTTTGATTTATCATCTCATTAGCCAGGTCGATTGTGTGATTACATCCTCCTAGAAAAGTAAAAATAGATATTTGCTTAAAAGTTCAACAATGCAATTACCTGCTTTGAAAAAAAATTAAAACTGCCATAGTGCCTGCATTTAAACTGTATTTTATCCCAGAGGGTAGAATGCAATTCTGTCTTTTATGTGTGCACACAGCCTTAGGCGTTCTCCAGTTTGACACCCACACATTAATCATGGTTATTTCAAACATACTTTTTTTTTTTTTTTTTACCTTTTAAGGTGCACTCAAAATGTTTTTGGGAGGTGGATGCACATCACTGGACTAGATAGGAGCAACTCTTTCGTTATTTTAGGCCTTTTAATTATTCATTTGGAGGAGGTAATCTCCCTTTCTATGGCTCTTTAAATCACAGATAAATTCATTTGCGATTCAGTGCTGTAAGTGTTTTGGGGTTATGAAGATGATTTGGCTGGTAATATCGTGTGCTAAGCTTACAGCTCAGATTGTATGCTTCAGCTGGTCTCCTAAGAATGAGGAATGCACAGACGTACTGATCGCACGGGCTGACTGTAACCATTCCATAATCTACCTGTCAGGTCTACGTGCTAATGCACACACTCTTTACATTTGCCTGAACTAAACACAGGATCCTTCCTTTTCAGCAAATTACTCACTACGGGCAAGAGTACCAGGAGCTTCTCGCCAGCAAAATGTCTCTGGATGTTGAAATCACTGCTTACAGGAAACTCCTGGACAGCGAGGAGTCAAGGTGACAGTCATTTCTTAGTACATGACCATAAACTCAATTTTTGCACCTGTATTACGAACGCATACAGCAACATACTTTATGAAGTACTCCAATATGTTGTCTGTTAAAAGTATGTTAAATGGTATGGCAGTCATGGTCCCCTAGGGACATATACCTGTAGCTGTTCTCAGACTCAGTTGCATTGTAAATTATGAATGGAGATCCTTAACCACTGCACTCATCCATTAAAGGGAAGGAATACTTGCACATTGTCCTCTTTAAATAGGCCGACGTCATCACTGAGAGTAACGCTAACGGTCATTCAGTTACGTGTCCATGTTGTGTCTAACGCCTGTCTGCTATTCCCCTAGGATGAAGATGGGAGGCGGTGTCACAGTACACATGTCCAAGACCTCCATCGGTGGGGGTGGGGGCGGGGGCGGGGGCGGGGGAGGGGCTGGCCTTGGCCTTGGCCTTGGCGGCGGTGGTGGCGGCGGCGGACTGGGACTAGGAGGCGGACTGGGACTGGGTCTAGGAGGCGGAATGGGAGGCGGAATGGGAGGCGGAATGGGAGGCGGACTCGGAGGCGGACTGGGACTCGGAGGCGGACTGGGCGGCGGCTATGGCATGGGCAGCGGCTATGGGCTCGGAATGGGAGGCGGAATGGGAGGGCTCAGTTTCGGCGGCGGCAGCAGCAGCTTCATGTCCAGTGCAAACACCTCACGTGAGTAAAATCCCACATGCTCCAATTTTTCCTTTGGAAAAAAAACGGCATCAGCGTACAAATCACATTAGTGACGTATTTACAGCATGACTCATTTATTCACAGTATCATTGTTATATCAAAGCCCAGGGTTTCACACGTAGTGCTTGTTCGGAGGACAGAAAGGCATTTAAATCAGTCACAGTAATAGATGTGTGAAAGTAGCTCAATTCCTCTACCCCCCTCCTCTTCACCCTCTGAGTTTGTCCCCCACTGGGAAAACCAGCCAGTCTTTTTCTTCTAAATTGATGCTGAACAGCAAACCTGTAGCTATTTGGGATAATCCCCTCCTAGAGTAGTGCAGATATCTGTCAAACAAGACAAATAAAAGGTTGCAATTTACCACACGCTGGGTTAATCTGAGGCGCAACCTTCCTTTTCTCCAACCCAGTTTCGACCTACTGATAAGATGCGCGCGGATGACGGATAACTGCAAGGTCCCCTACAGCTTCTAACCAACAGCGAACCTGCACTGCCTCTCGCTTTCATCACAGGAAGACGTGGAAAACTGGGTGCTCCAGAGAGAGAGAAAGCCCAAGCCATAAAGAACCACGCCTCAATTCTTCTTTTTCATATCGCTGTCTGTGCACCACTGTAAAAGGCTACAGAAATTTGTTTCCTTTATGCCTGGCTTCTTGCTTTTATGGCTCATGTGGCTCATCCAGGGAGGTGTGAGATTTACAACGAATAACTTTAGTCTGTATATATTACCCAAAATACTATACCTATTAAAAATACTATTCAAAGAGAACAAAAATACTTTAGTGAATAAGAAGGCCTGAGCATACCCCGAATGTTTCAATTGGTTCATGTTCACTTCAAATGACTACCTGCCCACGAAAAGGGATCTGCTCACCCAGAGCCACAAGAATAAAACTGTCTTTTTAAAAATACGCCATGGTGTCATTAGTATTATTATTATTTTTTAACTGTGCAATAAACCACATTTCATCCCTGTGACCCAACCTACACCACAGCACACAAAGATCAGACATGCTGTTCTGCACACAAACAATTACTTTTACAATCTAATCAAAAACAGAGGGGAAAAAGAGTCTGGTGACGTGCCCGTTTTCACATGCCATTTATAGTGCAGAAACCAACCCTGCTTCAAGTCACTCCCAATCAGAACTGCTGTAGTGGGTAATAAAAACAGTCTCAGAGCTTGAGCATACATTTTATAAGAAAAATCGTGTTGAGTAATGATTGTATAAATTGAAATGTACCACACTATATGTAATAAACCAAGAAGTGGCTGAATATGAGGAGCGTTCTCAAACGCTCCAGAATGGACACCGTTCAATGAAATAAGTCGCTTGTATATTATCAGAGTAAAACTTGTGACGTGCTGAAAAAGGCAGTATGCTTAATTAACAACCATTTAACAGAGCCCAGTTTTATTCATGCTGGTATTCTATTATAAAGAATAAAGGTAAAGTTATTCTATTCTGATAAAGGAGAATCAGTGCAAAGGAATTACACGACCGTTACATTAGTCATTCAGCAGACCCTTTTACCCAAAGCGACCATAAACTCCATTTGACTCGCTGTGGGCGTGAGACATGTGACCATGGTGGGTCAATTGCCCCATCTAGTGGTACAGTATGAATTAGACGTCTGCCTTTATTTTTATATAAGAAATTTAAAATATATTTTTTTAAATAAATACTAAACATAGAATCTTAACCCATTTGTCCTAATTCTGTCCTGACTGTCTCATTGGTCAAAATGGACTTTGCTAGGTTCTGACTGGGGACATTCTCTGAAAATACTCATTTTCACCCCCTGGTCACCGACAGCTCAAATTTAACAATTCTACCAATTATTGTACTTGCAAAAAATGTTGAAATTGTTACTGGCAACAAACACTCTGGAAACAGTTTTTTTGAATTAAAATTTAATTGCGGCATCTATTCTTTGCTAAAATACAGTTTTGTTAAAGAGGGATACCTACAGGCACCTAAATGCAGTGGACATTTTCATGAATTGTTATGCACAGACAGCTACAGCTCTCTGTATAAACAACCTATTTTAAGCATCACAGGCAGAAACTATAATTATGAACAAATTATAATAGTTTCATTGCCATCATTTGCCCTTTGCTTCAGTTGTCCAGGAAAATTAAAATGAGCCTCATTAAATTACCCATACTAGCTTGCCAACACAGACGTAGCAGCCAGATGGCCAACTTAAAACAAAACCTTCCACCTCACAAAGTCTTCAGCCTTGAACAGTTTTTCTTTTTGACCAATGAAACACAAAAGCAGAATATGCAGTCAGCTCCCTGTGGGAGCTTCTCGTGTGACCTTGTGGAACTGTAATCTAGGCCGGTCAAACGGTCTCACAAACATAATAGGTGGGATCAAATAATAAAAGACCAGTGCATAGTAAAAAAAAGTTTTCATTTAGAACCATTCATTTCTTTCTTTTTTTCTGGTACAAACAGTTTGTCAATGTACAACCTGCAGATTAAAATTTAAAAAAACATTTTTTTGCCAAGACAGCAAACTCAAAAGTAAATACAGGGGGAAAATCAGGATCAACGCTAAATAAGCATAAAAACTAGATGCATCTGATGGGACAACAAGCCCAAAATGTATTTTCTATGTATATCCTTTAATGTTTTACAGGAGCACTTCACAGAACAAGTTACAAAAATGGGTAGAAGAGTCCACCTGCTTCATGGGCTTTTTTTTTTTTGTACAATGTTCATGAATTACATTTTGTAGTTTAAGCATCGCCTCCTTGCTTCTGTTTCTTCTTCTTTGGTTTGGTGGCCGGCTGCATCTTGGCCTTCTTCAGGGGCGCCTGCCCGGGTTCCTTTCCCCCCGTCTGCTGCTTTCTCTTCTTGTTTTTGTTGTTTTTCTTTTTCCCCGTTTCCCCGGCAACAGCGCCGCCCTCTCCCTGCGACGGCTCCTTACCCTCCAGCGCTGCTGGCTTCTTGCGGTTTTTACGCTTTTTCGTTTCTGGGAGGAAGCCTTTCTTCTTCTTGGGAGCGGACTGTTGGACCGCAGTCTTCTTGGTTTTCTCAATTTTTGGCTTGCTGTAATACACAGAGCAAGACGTTTAAAAGCCTGGTTTGAGGGAAAACCGTGCGGCGCAATCCGTAGGGCGGCCAACTCTCAAGCCATATTGGAATCCTCCCGCACAGCCGGGGGTTCGATTCCCTGCTGTGGAACTTTCTGTACCGTGATCCCGTCTCTATCTGTAGCCCTCTGTTTCCCCCGTCTAAATAAAATAAAAAATACACATGTATTCGACGTTGGCGTTTCAAATCCGGCCGCGTGACCATTGTCGCATGTCTCTCCCTCTCTCTTGCTCCCATTCTTCCTGGTGCCCTACACTGTGCTGTCCAATAAAGCTGAAAATATAACTTAAAAAAATACATAAGGAGGGCAGACCGTCTGCTCTTAATACCTGGTCTAATGAGATGCGTTCACTGCTCATATGAGTGTAACTGTAGTGGTGTTAAATAATGTGCGCTTGCCAGGAACATAAAGACTTATCATCTCTTGTTCTCGGCCCACGAGACCAGTCTGGTTAATTCGTTTTTGCATTCAAATCAGCGCTATGTATTTACACAGCTGTGAAAACCACACTGATACCTTTAATAATAATATTGTGGCATTGGGTGAAAACAATATATATTTTTTTAAACTAGGGGGGAAAAAATTAATAAAATTGTGTAACCTTTTGCCACCTTTACTGTACCTGAGATCCCTGATAAGATGCTGTTAAAAATGAACCGTAATTAGAATAACAGCTAGGAAGCACAGACACATTTATGGGCACTACAGTGGAAATGACAGACGCGCTGTTGGCTTACAGGATCCCAAAATGTTTCATCACGCTCCAGTAAGTGTCCTCTAGCTGTCCTGTCTTTCGGAATCCCTCCAGCTGGTTCATGTGCTGCAGAACCTCCTTTAGAGGCTCCAGGTTCACAGACAGCTTCTGTACAACACAGATAGGACGGACACTGGAAACTTCACATCGCACAACAGGCAACCGAGTGACACCGTAGCTATGGGAACCGCATTTGAGCCAAGAGGTTTGCGGGTTTCAATCCCGTATTGGGCAGTGCCATTTCATACAGTAATGCCCTTCATTGGTATCACTTAAGTAAACATACATGCATACGTATAAACAGGCAATACGTGTCCATAAATACACACTACGGGAGCTGTGTGGAACTAGAATCATTCTGTTTGAATAGCTGCCCACATCAGTAATGGCTTCTCTTATCTCTCACTGACAGACCAAGTCTCGTTCTAACTGTTGGCACTCCCTTTACCTGTTGGTGAATGTTCCTGACCAGGAACTGGCAGAGCTCCAGAGATTTGACCACCTTCTCTTGGACCACTTTAATCTTGTACCCAGTGATGGAGCTTAGAGTCTAAGAGACAAAATGGGGAGCTTGGTCATCAATATGAGGAACAACGGGGGACGGAAATCAAGTTGAAACTGAAGTTGTGCACTGAATTCATTAACATTCTTGAAATTAAAAAATAATTCAGCGGATAGATCATTGTGCAGCACAGCTAGCGTGCGTAGACGTGTGGCCTGAAGGAATGTCATTTTAAAGGGGCGTGCTCAACCTAAGTACACCAGTATTCTGGGGCTTAATGTCAGCACAGTGCACCCCCAGAATACTGGCGTGCTTTGGTTGAGACTTTGCACGGATATACATCGTCGTCGTACTTCAATAGAAAGTAGTTTTTGAGAAAAACAGTGCACAACAAGGTCTGTGGAGATTTGTGAGCAACCGTGCCGTTATATTTGGAAAGAGACGTTGCTGTTGATTTAATTTTTTATTTAAATGTACATTTCTGGCGCTTTGAGTGCCACGAACATCAGACCTATTGAGGCTCGTTGTATCGGAGTGATATCCCATTGAGCTGCAGCGGATATCTACAAAACTAACTGGATGGAAGATCGCACTCCAGGTATACAGAAACATAGCTAAATTACATTTTTGGGTGATCTGCCACCTTTAAGCAAACGGTCAGTAATTACGTGCAGTAGGTTTAAGGCCACGCCTTAGTGTCTTGGTGCCTACCTCGGCCACCTGACCCACGGTCCTCTCACACAGCTCCGCCCACTGGGCGTCGGTCATGAGCTGGCGCACCTCCTTGGCCTGCAGGCCCCTGAGCACGATGGCACAGGCCTGACCCTGAAATCACAATAACGTGCGCTTGTACTTTCTACATATCCACAACATCTTTCAGGTTAAAGCATAATAATGGGAAACGGGCAATGTGTGAATTATTCTGTAGGACAGCGCAGAGTAGATGAGCACGCAATGCCACAAGAAATCAGCGCATAATTGCTTAGGCTTTAATATTTAGGTTTTAATCTAAATCATAGGTATACAATTCATTTCTCAGTGCATTTTACATTTAAAATCGTGTGAAGGAAGAGTAGAAATTGTTGCTGAAAATGAATAGGAATGGGTTAAGGAAATGGTGTAGTCAGTGGCGGGGAGCAGTCGTAGATAAAATCTGAGTTGTACCTGTTGATGTTGCCTTACTCCGTCTGTGATGTATTCTACAGCAGTATCCAGTAGCCTGACACACAATACCTGCAGTACACACACACACACACACACACACACACACACACACACGCACAGAGAAAGAACAGAAGGTGAAAAAGAGGTATTCTTTTTCTTTTCTCCATGTGATTTAAAAAACACTAATTTGAAAACAAGCATTTTGTACCTTTTTTAACAGAAGAAAATATTCAGGTAAGGATAAAAAGAAGTCCGTTGATCATGTCCTAAATATGACTTTACTGCCATCAGGAGAGTAGTTAAAGAGAGTCTAGTTGTATAATGGAAACCTATAGCTTAATATGTGATTTTACACACATAAACAGATACACAGTTACAAACTGCACAGAGAATAACAAGTCCAAAATCTAGGGAAGACTTTTTTTTTTTTTTTTAAACAAGAAACCACTTTAAAGATTATATAATCAGTAGGAAATGCATTGAAGAATACATTATTTAAAAAAGAAGTTAAACTGACTGGGAATCTGGTGAACAGGTCCATGAACATGGCCCCCGACAGCGCACTCTTCCTGCGGCTCATGAAGGAGCGCAGAGCCCCCTTAAAGAGAGTGGTCACCCGCTCCACGTCCACGCTGCCCATGGCTGCCCCCTGCAAGGAGGAAACCTGTTTCCATAAATACGCACTTCACTCGGCTACCAAGTCTCACGCACACACGCACAGGCACATGCACTGGCACACACACGCAGACACCCCAACTGCTACTAATTTGATACAACAAAACTAAGTGTTTTTGGCAGCTGCTAGAGGACAGGCCAGGGAAATATGAATCTGCATATTCTCATAAAGGGCCAACAGAAGTGTAATTGCAGTGCTGCGCTGAGCAGATGCTACCTTTCCCAGCGGCTGTATATCTCTGAACACATTCACCTCACATTCAGCACAAATGTCAATATGCAAAGGCCTTACATGTTATTTTCAGCTTTGGTCATGACTGAACATAGTGGAGAAAACTCGAGCCTGTTCACTCAACAACTGACCTGAGTTAGCACACTGTGAGCAACGCAAATGCACAAACACTCACAAATGAAAAGCAGGCAGGCATAAGTACGGAGCCATAAAATCAGCCCTTCAAGAAAAAGAAAATATATATACCCATCTAGTGTCCACAAGGGAGAACTGCAATTCCAACCCAAAGCATGACAGCTGCTCTCGGTCAAATCTTTTTTTTGCTCACTGGTACCCCTTTTCCACCAAGCAAGTTCGAGGGTCGGTTTGGAGCCGGTGCAAAATCTCAAACCGGTTCTTCGCGTTTTCGATATCAAAAAACTGGCTCTCGGCCAGGCAAACAGGTTCCAAAGCGGCACCAACACTTAGCTGGTCCAGAACTAAGAACCGCTTACGTCAGACTGCTGTAACGGTAGTTCAAACTTTCAATTAGCCTTCGGTTGCTAGCAAATTTATGCCCCAATGTTAAGTCAATGGACAATTAATTTCCGGTATTGTAGAATTATAAAGGTTTATTTAAGAACTGTACAATAAACAGAAATGTCATCTGTCAAATGCATTAGTCCATGTCATGGGCTAGGTCATTGAGGAAAAAAAGTCTTAATATAAATGCTATTTTTTTTTATGTACTTAATTGTATGAAAACAGCTTAACACATCTTTCCCATATTTGTTTTATGTCGAGATATTTATGAGATGAGTTGATCGGCCCAATGGCTTGGTAATTTGCATTAAAATGACTGAGAAGTTGACGGGCGAAATTTGGGTTAACATATAATGTATGTAGGCTCGCAAAGCCAGGAGCAACACTAGAGATGCGATGTAGTCCGCCATTGTTGTTGCTGTGCTTGAAGTTTGTCGCTAGCATTGCTGAAAAAGCAGAGACGTATACAGACGTATACAGTGACGTAATGATGTGGCTCTGTAAGCCCGTGGAAAAGCAAACTGGTTCTTAGAAGGTTCGCAAGTTGAACCAACTGCGAACTAGCACTAGCACCAGCCCAGAACCAGAACTAGGTTTGTGTTGGTGGAAAGGGGGTATGGGTGACGTGCTTTGTCTTATGTGGGCTAGCAGTGTGCGTTGTTGTCCGATATACATGTAGACTAAAGCTATGATAGAACGATAGCTTGGCAGCTAACGTTAGCATTCTTCATTCTTTATGCAGCTTGGACACATTTTCCAGCAAATTCAGCCATTTCTTCACTGTAACTAACTGGCAACCGGCTGTGCATTTTATTTTACTCCATATATGTCACGGTGTCTATTTTCCTATAAGCATTCTCCAAGGGAAAATTTATGACCCAAAACCACTTATACCATTTATGGGAAACATGTATGTTCCTTAACCACTTCTCAGTCGGTCGGGCTAAATTCCTGAAGAATTACATATGGCCAAGAGCATAGCACTAAATATAGGGTTAGTATATATTTAATTAATACACGCATTTAGCTGTTATTGATTTTAACTGATACATATTATCATATATTAGTACAACAAATTTTATAGGTTCAATACAAACCATTGGTATTCGTACATTCTTATTCTTTGATACATATTTTATTATGTTTCACCCTTGGCCTAAATCATAGGGCACAAGGTCAGATTGAAACCAGAGTTCTAGCGAGGGGGGGATATGCGAGAAACCCTGCCACGAGTCCCACCTACTTCCTCAACATCCCCGACAACCCTCATAAAATCGCCTAGCTCAGATTGTCTTAAAAAGGTTGCACAAAGGGCAAGATGTACCCTGAAAGTGGTCTTGTGTAAACATATGAATTTCCATACAGAAGCACACTCCTTCCATTTAATGATTACACACTGTGAATAACTATGAAATTACTGGACTGATGGTGGTTGGAAGTACTGTGTATTCTAGGATGGTGGAAAACAAGCACTCAATGCCGTAAAAACAACTGGTATGTAATGGCGTAAATAACTAAGGCTGGCAATGTCTAAAGATATGAAAAGAAAACTATGTACTTCGTAAACGTCACAAGCTTGTACTGTCGTAACTACAAAACACACAAAACTTGTTAGTTATGGCCATACAAATCTCTGTAAAATTTTTAAAATACAATATATTTAATATATTTTACACACAATACAACACAACTTAAAATACATAAAACTTTAAAAAATACAAATTTAAAACATTTTTTATTGTAAATATATACACAGTACATTTAAATATATACATCTGGGAATATACATATACAGATATATATAATATATAGAGTTTGTGATGTTATTTTAGTAGTGTTACATTTTAAGATATTACATTTATTATAGTACATTAGGTATTTATTACATATAGTAGTAGATACATTTAATGTAATTAAAATAAACAGGACAACAATGGATTGTGTATAATTTAAAATATTAATTAGATATACAAATGGATATTTTCATGGAGATTTTCATGGCAAGATATATTCATGTATGATTTTTCATTTTGATATTTTGATGGTCTCGGTTTGATGGTGCAATGGATGGGTGGTTCAATCCTGTGCATGTGCATAAATGGTAAAAATATAAATAATAAATTTCATAAATAAAAAGTTGTGCTGGGAAAAATAACCTGTGTTCCTTAGAAAAAGGATGTGCTGACCAGTTTTATGGTTTTTTTACGTTCTGAGCCATTTCAAAACCAAATCCGAACATTTAAGGAAAGAAAAGAAACAGATTGACAAATTTTAAAGACAAGGAATTGATTGCATTCCAATTCAGGTCCATTGTCTTCTGTACATTATTGTATGTCATTGTGTATGTATACTATTAATTATTTACTTGTTATTTTGTTGAATTTATATTGTATAATTTACTGTGATATTTTAATACTGTATATAATTTTTAATTAGTGTAATAATTTTTCTGTGATTTCTTTTGTCATGATTTGTGTGATCATTAATAATGGTGTCCTCAATTCTTGGTGGGATTATATGTTTTCCCTTAATTGGTCCTCATGGTTATCCCTAGGGAGGACTATTTAAGCTTATTTAGTATTGTTGTAGTTACCTGTATGTAAGTGTCTTATATTAGATAGTCTTAAAGTCCTGGTTATACATATACATGTTGAGAACGGGGGTTGCTTTATTCCTTTAGTCGTTCCTTTAGTCTTAACCCTGAGTATACCGCGCAAAGTGACCACACTTCTCACCTCCGAGATAACCGCAGATAACCTAGCATATATCTAGTGAGTCGTGTAAGGGGCCGCATGTAAAAATGTAATAAAAATCAGACCACATCATTTTTAGAGTAGTTTTTAAATAAAGTAAATTTTAACAAATCAGTATACTAAATTATAATTATAAAATATAAATAAAACGAGTACATAAGTCATATATGGTGGCTGATGATTTTGATGTTGATATAGAGACTGTTCTGTAAATATGTTCTTTGTTCTTTGGATAAACTGTGAGACTAAAAGAAGGAAAAAAAGCGAAGGTAACGTCTTTTTTGATTTTTGATTTTGTTTAGCTATGTATCTATAATATCTAGCATCAGTCTAACCCGGTGCAAGAATATTAATATTTTTTTTTGAACTTTAATTTTAATTTTTTTTTTTTTCCCACAGCAATAATCAATCATCACACGCTTACTTCTTCGCGAAGCTCTCCTCATTGGTCTAGCAGCGCGGAGATTTACAAAATAAACATATATTGTAATAAATGCAAATAAAGAAACACTTTAAATCAATGGGTTAAACATTTTCTTTGATCACTTTAAGGATATAAGGTAATTAGCTCAACACTTTTATTAAGTCCTTTATTCACGGCATCTCACTCTGCATCTTTCTGTAAGCTCTGTGGATATCTTTTTTATTTTTTTATTTTTTATTCTACTCTACATGAAAAAGTTACCTATAGCACCTTTAATGGATGATAGGGAGCAGCTTACCTGTTGGGCAGATGAAGAATCTTCCTCGCCCTTCTCCTTCCCTTCAGCAGTAGCAGCAGCAGCAGTAGTAGACACACCCCCCCTCAGGACTTTAACCAGGTACAGAGACGCACTACAACACAGTGAAGAAAGAAGGGTCACTTCTAAAACAGAGGCAAATCCATCCATCCATCCATCCACTACCTAACCCGATTATTCCTGGTCAGGGTCGCAGGGGGGGGCTGAAGCCTATGCCTATCCCAGCAAGCATTGGGTGAGAGGCAGCAATACACCCTGACCAGGTCAGAGAGGTGAATAAAAATAGCAAATTCCATCCATCCTGTCTGTGTGTGTCTGTCTGTGTATCTATGTATGCACGCATGTACTGCATGTGTGCACTTACATACGTATGTACCATTTGTGTGGCTGCACATGTGAATATTATACATATATATGTAACTGATATGGTTCAGTGGCTGACCTAAAGAAGTAGAGTGAGACGGAGGAGTCAGAGAGTCTCTGGGCCCTGGTCAGCACCCTCTCCAACATATCGTGCAGGTCCTCCTGCATGTCCTCCACGCTCTTACAGTACCGCTTCGCCCTACACAGCTGATTCCTGCAATTACACAACACGCAAAAACATCAAAACTGCTGCTGCCAAACCGTACGTCCATCCATCCATTATCTAACCCGATTATTCCTGGTCAGGGTTGCAGTGGGGGGGGGGAGGTGGAGCCTATCCTAGCATGCATTGGGCAAGAGGCAGGAATACCCCCTGGATAAGTCGCCAAACCATCACAGGACACACACCATTCCAAACCATACATTCAAGCAAAATAAGAATTTAGCCAATTACTTAAATCTGGTGAAAACAGACGTTTCTTTAAGCATACTCAAAAACCTGTAGGAACTGCTGGTGTCTAAACAGTTAAAGTACTACTGCACCATCAGCTCAAACAACGCGTCACACATCGACTCTGGGCTCTGCTGCTCATTGGCTCACCTGAAGATGTCGGCCGTCTTGCGGAGGAAGTCCTGCTCTTGCTGGTTTGTTTCGGAGCTCATGCCATTCTCGATGATGCTCAGCAGGGGCTCGATGATGCCCAGTACAAGCGGACTCTCTGACTGCTTGGCCAGGAACACCTCCACCAGGTCTAGCACCTGCAGCCCGGTGCAGTCATTGGGTCCATTTCATTCAACATTTTTGCACCATTGTCCTGACACTCTTATCCAGTGCAACTTACACAGCTTGAATTATTTTACATCTAATCCATTTACACAAATTCAGGTTCAGTACCCTGCTGAAGAGTACAATGGACGATCCAAATCATGCACTTAGCCTGATTGGTTTTCCTATCAGAGAAGCTTTCCGGTTCAAGTTTTGGTGTTCTGACAGAACATGCATGTCAGAAAAGTCAAGTACCTTGATCTTATAGTCTCTGACGAGAGCCTTCTCCTTGCGAAATCTCTCCTTCTCGTCCTTTTTGGCCTGGATTCTCTTCTTCTGCTCGGCGAAAAGCGCAGAGATGCTGCCATCCAGCTTCATCATGGCCTCGTCGTCCAGATCGTCATCCTCACTGTCGTCCCCCTCGGTGGCCTAAACACAAGCAATATCTGTTCAGCAGGTCCTTACAGCTGCAGATTTCATCTTTTTCACCATGTTACATGCAATTCTCAAAACTCGATTAGCATAACCGTCAGGTAGTATATACCAGATTTGGGGTCAACCCCATTTCAAATCCATAAATTCAGCAATTCGACTGAAAAATCCTCAAAAAACGTTATGAACATTCAGTTAAAATTTTATTTAAAATCTTTTCCTGAACCAAATTATTGAATTGAAAATGAACAGACCCCTACCATAACAACCCTGACATGCACTGAAAGGCTACACGTACAGTTAGGGAGAACTCTAAACTCCAATCATAGACCAGTCTGTGGGAATAGTTTTAGAATGGCACATACCAAAGCGTTCTGACCCTGAAGAACCTTCATCAGCTGCAGACGAAAATTCTGATCCACATCCTCTTCATCCTCCTCTACCTCCTCATCATCATCATCCTCCTCCAAGGCTTCATCGTTATCAGAGTCTTGATCGGATGACTCGCTCTCTTCCTCCTGCTGGAGAAACAGTAACACTTGAGAAAAACGCTCCTGAATGTACGTGCAAAATCTAATCCGCTGTGATTTCACAGAAACACTGCCATGTTATAATCATTTAATTTATCGTTATTATTAGAAAACAAAATAAATATTTATAAATAAAATATTCAGATTCAAGATACAATATGAAGCACATTAATGAGCCTGGTGTGGAGGTCTGATTAAAGGTCACCTCTTCCTGGTTGTCATCTTCATCATCTTCCTGCTGATCCCCCTTTCTTTTTTTGCCCTCATCTTTCTCATCTGTTACCATGACAGCACTCTCCTCTTCGTCCTTATGAGGATCCAGAACCTGGAAAAGAGTGTGCTAATCAGCAATCACTTCACAATACAAGAGACTGGACTACATCAAATATGGGGTATTGCAAATACACGAGTCATACCAATATTCAAGTCAACAAAAGACAACACAGTAATGAAAATAAGAGGTCAAACATACAGTGGAAAGGGTTACAACAGATGCAGTTGCAGTTTGGCAATTCCAGTGCGCAACAAAGATCCTGGTTAAAAGTCAAACACAGTGGGGTGCATTGCTGTGCTCAGACACGCCCCTCTCACTCACGTCTAATATGGCGTCGAGCGCTCTCTGGGTGACGTGGGGGCAGATTCCGGCGAACACCGTCCGGCACACCTGCCTGACGAAGCGGCTGGGCTGGGACAGGAGAGACAGCAGGATGTCCACCATCACCTCCACCCACTGCGGCTCGCCCTCCACCTCCTCCGCACCTGAGAACACACGGGGACGGGGTTATGCGCGCCTCTGTATCCGTTGTACAGCAGTGATCGGGGCGGTAGTGTGGCTTTGTATCTTCCACACCAGGGGTCCTGATGAACCAGTGTATGCTGGTTTTGGTTTCTCTTTAAAATCAAGAGCCAGTTAAGACCCAAGAATCCAGGGGGGTATTCCACAAAGCAAGATTACCAAGTTAGCTGGATAACTGCACTGAGTAAAATCCAAAATAGGTCTTTTTACTTTTGTTCATGTTCCAGATTTGGAAGTGTTCCGGGTTTTACTCAGTGCAGTTATCCAGCTAACTCAGTTATCCTGCTTTGTGGAATACCCCCCAGGTGAGCAAAAAGTGTAATCAACTGCTTATCAATAAAGTAAAAAGCAGAACTTTCATACAGCTATTATTGAAGCAGGTTGGTACACTAAATGGAAACCACCAACAGGCAGCTTCCACTCAGAAATCAACCTGCGTCTTATAAAACCTGGAATGTATCACACCACTATGGACTGGGAGTGCCATTTCCATCCACTTTATATAGAACCATAGATATGACATATCATGTAATGTGATAGTAATTTGGAATTCTGAAATGGAACAATTTGGCAGCCATCTTACCTGGGTACAGCTATAATAGAACCCTATAGCAAAGTGTCATGTACTTTCTAACCCACTGTGATATCATAATCGGGTCTCAGAAGCCTCAGAATGATTGGCTCAAAGATATAAAACCATGGTTACTGGCCACCATCTTACCTGGGTATGGTCGCAAAAATTGTACCACTAACTATTACATGTCACATTTATGGTTCTATATCTATGATTATTGCATTAATTTCTCCTACCCGTCGCCTTTTTCTTCTTCTTCTTTGCTTTCTTGGCCTGGGCTTTTTCTAGACAGTTCTGTAGATCCTTCATTAAGTCCACAGTCTCCTCTCCTGCCTGTGGGGAGAAACCCAGCCTGGATGTTCAAAGTGCTTATGACAGCATTGTTTCTCACATTGAGAAACAATCTTAATTGTGCTACATACCAGCGGGGTACACTACGAAGCAGGATTACGAAGTTAGCTGGATAACTGCAGTGAGTAAAACCCGGAATCCTTCCAAATCTGGAACATGGACTCAAGTAAGGAGCTGTTTCAGGTGCAGTTATCCAGCTAACTCAGTAATCCTGCATCGTAGTATACCCCCCAGTTCTGTCACTCTGGATTAGTGTCTGCTAGTTGAACAAATAAATGTAAATGCATATGGTAGTCACTGGATTCTTTTTTTTCTGCATGCTGAAAAATCTGTTAAAAAACAAATATAAAAACAATTCAGATTCAAAGATTCAAGCTGAATGTTTTTCCACACTGCCTGGATCAGGGATAAGATGTTATTCTGTTGTGAAACTTATATATCCAACTCGAAACATTGGGTGTAAAAGCCAATTAGAAAGAAAATTTAATCAGAGCCTATATTTTCACTATGAATTCTTCCTTACCATAAAATGAAAATTCTAAAAGTCAGTCAGTTTGGTTTTCATTAGATGAATCAGATGTACGCGTCACTGACATAGGGATGGGTGGGCCATGGCCACATAAATAGTATCCTGGCCCACCTATTTATCTTTGCTGAATCACCATAGTCAATTGTGAATGCCCACCTAGGTAGTTCTGGCCCACCTAGTTCTATGCAGGTCCAACTATATATATTTCTGGCTACACTGCTGATACATACCCTGAAGAGGTAGATGCCCACGAGCAGGAACAACTGCTGGAAGGCGGCGGTCTCTACAGTCTGGGCCTTCTTTGCCTTCTTTTGAAGAGCCTTCACTGACGTTAACATACTACAAATGCAAACAGCAGTAGATCAGTAACACCCAAACACCTGTGGAAAGAACAGCCTTGCACCAGAGCAGAATCCAAGACCACTATATCACAAAGCTGTGTGTTTAATATAAAAACAGTGTTTTCAGTGCTTTAATCTCTCCCGCTCCACCTCCAGCTGATGTGTGGTGAGCGTTCGGACACAAAATGGCTGCCAGGCATCACCCAGGTGGTACACATTGGTGGAGGTTAAGGCGAATCCCCTTCTCACTGTAAGTGTACTTGAGTTTCTTGAAAGGTGCAGAGCAGCGCCGCAAGAGCTTTACGCCAACTTCTCTGACTTAATTAATTTAGCCAAAACATTAATTTTATCTGACATTCTTTCTAAAGCGGAAAAGCTAAAACTGCAGACTGCGCACAGGTCCTTGGTGAAACCGCTTTACAGAGGTCCGATAGAGGAGTGAACCAGCAGCGAACAGTGGTTTAGTTACTTAGGCAAGAACTGGGAATTAAATGTACTTTTTCACCTGCCATTTTCAACAGTTTACCAGCCACATTACCTTTTACAATATAACACAACCTGGTTGGTTATCTGCCAAAGTGGCTGCTAGAATAAAAAAAATCTACCAGCCACAATCAAAGTTTTACCAGAATTTGGTGGCGTTTGTTAATTTCACACGCTGCAAGAATTAACTGGTTAGAAGAGAAACCAGAATGCACACACTGGCTGTATAGGAATGGCACTGTGCATCTACTGTGTCACTGGATTTACTGACTGATGCGTACCTATCCCAGCTCTCCTTCTGCTGGGGAGTGAAAGGCTGAGCGCACTGCACGTGTTTGGTCTGGCTCAGCAGGACATCGGCGTACTGGACCAGGCAGTAGATCCACAGCGTGCCGTCGGCCGTAACACCCGGAACGCGCTTCTCGTTTTGGGTTGGTACCTCAGAGGCGTCACCTTGCATGGGGCGGTGGTGGTTTAGGTGTTGAAGTAGCCTGTGGGATGGGGGGGGGGGGGGAGGATTAAGAAAACATTTCCCTCCACTGCTTACAGTTCTAGAGCGCTGAATATATTCAAAGACGGCGGTGGATGAAGTCTCACCCAAAGAAGGAGTTGGCTATGACTGAACGGGTCTTGTCATCCAGGGGTACAGACAGGATGCTCTCCGTCTCCGGGATGTCAGGGGTGGACTTTTTGGCAACAAAGAAGGAATGGAATAAAACAAATCTGGGGAGGGACGCAGGAAAAGAAATGAGCGCCAATGTTTTACACTGCAAACATACAGCAAGGGAGCGAACAAAAATCTGAGGATCCTTAACCTGATCCTGACTGGTCCTGTGAGGAGCTAAGACACAGGAAAAGCAGCCGGTTGACCCCATTACTCATGGTTTCCCCCACACATTAATAGCGGCGCTGCACCTCCGCTGAATTCATGAGTGCCTCCCCAAACATCAGTGAAAAATAAGAATCAGATCTCCACGTACGTATAGTTATAATTTTACGTTGAACCATTCAATAAATGTGTGCCATTGAACAAAATTGGCACTGTGTAGTCATGTTCACACCAGGTCAGATGTATGGTTATCGAGGCACGTAATGACACACACCCAGCATCAGTAAGACCTCCCAGTTTATCTGACAGCACAGTGGAGAGTGTGGTTCTCACCTGGACACATCCATCACCAGGTCCTCATCCTTCTTCACCTGGACGTTCTCTATGATGGAGGTGAGGCGTGGAATGATCCACTTGCGCAGCCGGAACACGCAGTGCTCGTTCCTGTTGAGAGTACACGTGTCATGTCCCAGCGCCAGGACTAACCTTCCCCCCACTCACTGTGCCTCACCTCACACCACACTTCCCCAAAATTTATCAGCTCTGTACAGTCTTGAGATTCAAGAAGTCAAGCAGACATTACCATACTTTTATTGTCACTTTTAGCAGTTTATCATAAAGAAACATTATTATTATTATTATTACTATAGCTAGCTTTGGTGGTACTAGAATCAGATTACTGGTTACAATAATTATTTGAAGTACTTTATAGACCAGAAATACACAGCCATAAACATCTATTTTCACCAATATTCTCAAACAAATGTACACTGCTTAATTTGCATTTTTGTCTGAACATTCATAAGAGGATCTTCCAGAGAGCGTTTTCAAATTGAACCTGCACTAGTTTCTAACGTAACTCAAATACGCACTGGACCCAGGTGTAGATACTCACTGGACTCTGGACTCCTGATTCTCTTGTTGCCGGCGGGTGCTGAAGTCCAGGCAGGACTCCAGCTGTGGGTGGGAGAACATGTCCTTCAGCCAGTCCACGTAGCTCTGCAGCACAGACGGCTCCAGGTACTGCACCACCTTCCAGAAGCTGGGCACCACGGGGTAGCCCTGGTTGGTGAGCTTGGTGAAGCCCACCATCACAGCCAGCTGTTTCTCGAGGTCTGTGCAGCCCTGCAGGAAGGCACCGACGAAGGTCTCCATCTCTGGGGCGAACCGGAAGCGGTCGGGAAGCTGTGGAAGAGCAGCAAACACAGAGTAAATCCTAATTTATACCTTGTCCCACGACACTTTCGACAACTGTCACTTGACAAAATTGAAGTATTTTCAACTGAAAAAGTGTCGCACAACATTTCTGAATGTCACGCAGGTCTAGAATTTTGTTATGTCACGTGGCACCGTCATACTTTGTGGCGCAGCGCGATTGGACAGTTCACAAACAAACAAATCCTCAGGAGTCTAGCGTCTCATTACCACACAGACAACAGAACCCTCAACACAGGCCTTCATCAAAGTATAAATGGCAAACGTCGTGCAACACCTTCATTTCTGTCACACGGCACTGGTCGAAAAATGTCGTGTGACAAAGTATGAATTAGCTTTAAGTGCTGCACTTTCAGACTATCACCTCTTTCTTCTTTCATTATCTCTCTCTCCCCTTTTCCCTCCTCCTCCTCCTCCTCCCTCCTTATCTCCCTATCTCCCCATCATGCTTTCCCTCTCTCTCTCCATATGGGTCTTTTGTTCAGGCTGGAATACAGAGTACATTAGAGAGAGATCTGCTGTATCCCCAGGAGTAGCAGGGAAAACAGCAGAGGATTACCTGAGTCGACACGACGTGTTCCCCATACTGCCTCATCACCTCTCCAGAGAGCACCTGCTGCAGCTGAGGCAGGGGGAGGAGAGGCAGGGCACTGCCCAGGAGCCTGTAGCACATGTAGCTGGGCACAAGAGAGAGGACAGTCAACATAATCACAGGGTCTGCCTCATACGGCCCCCCAAAGGAATTAGCGCATCTCAACTAAATATGGCACTTCAATTACATTACATATACCTTTAGCAGACACTCTTATCCAGAACAATTTACACAGCTTTTGCATTTTATTTTTTTTAAGCAATTAATGTCAGTACAACGGCAGTGTCCTACCTGGGAATCGAACTGGCAACCTTTTAGGTTACAAGCACAGTCCCCTAACCATTACACAACACTGCCGCCCGATTACAAGGTATTCCTGGGGTAAGAAGCTGGAGGTGGAGGTGCATGGCACGGTAAGGTTGCGCCCACTGCTGCTCTTACTTGCTGGGTCCCGATTGGTCAGACAGCAGCCCATTAACCACAACCTCTCTCCAGAACAGCTCAAAGCTGTCTTCCTTAAGGGCCACCTGCAACAGGTCTAGCGCCACAGCTGGAAGCAAGCGGTCTTTCTTCACAGAGCGAGCAGCCATCTTTAACACCTCAACCAGCCTGCAAATGCAGAGAACAAGGTTACAAAACACATGCTAGGAATTTCAAGCAAAATAAGGTCCAATGCCCACGGCTTATACAGTTGAAGTCGGAAGTTTACATACACTTAGGTTGAAGTCATTAAAACTCATTTTTAACCAATCCACAGATTTTAAGTTAGCAAACAAAAGTGTTGGCATGACAAGTAATTTTTCCAACAATTGTTTACAGACAGATTATTTCACTTTTAATTAGCTATCACAATTCTAGTGGGTCAGAAGATTACATACACTAAGTTGACTGTGCCTTTAAATTTTCGCAGACTCGTATATCCTTTGCATGACCTCCTGATGTCTGTGACCCAACAACATCAAAAGACTCTTGATACCTTATTTTCTGATACTCTTACAAGCGATACTATAACGTCTCTGCATTTGAATGGATCTCTATGGGAATTGGGGGGTGGGACTAGATTTTGCTGTACATTATGCTGCAACAGTATGGAATACATGATTGGTAAAATGGCTGTAAGTCATCAAGGGTCTGAGGTATCAAACGAGCCTCAAACCATCACGATATGGATGGAGTTTATCCTGACAAATCTTCCTATTGAACTCTATAGAAAAATAAGACCGGAGAAAAAACTCTTCAAGTTATCCATCCCCATCTACTGTATTTCTGGCAGCAGAGTGATCATTTAAGGCTTGTTTGATACGTCAGACCCTTGATGACTTACAGCCATTTAGGCAACCATGTGTTTCCATACTGTTCCAGTGTAATTTACAGCTAAATCTAGTCCCACCCCCCAATTCCCATAGAGATCCATTCAAATGCAGAGACGTTATAGTATCGCTTGTAAGAGTATCAGAAAATAAGGTATCAAGAGTATTTTGATGTTGTTGGGTCACAGACATCAATAAGTCATGGCATGCAAAGAATATGCGAGTCTGCAACCAAATATAAAAAATGTAAAGGCACAGTCAACTCAGTGTATGTAAACTTCTGACCCACTGGAATTGTGATAGTGAATTAAAAGTTAAATAATTTGTCTGTGAACAATTGTTGGAAAAATTACTTGTGTCATGCACAAAGTAGATGTCCTAACTGAATTGTCAACACTATAGTTTGCTATCATAAAATCTGTGGAGTGCTTAAAAATTAAGTTTTAATGACTTCAACCTAAGTGTATGTAAACTTCCGACTTCAACTGTATGTATATGCCAAACTCAACATGGTCCCACCAGCCCATAACACAGCAGATGGCATGCCTGCCATTGCAATGTTCTCATCAGTGATCCATAGGTGATCCGCCCCCCATAGGTGTACAGTTGGGAAGACCCTTACTTTGAGATGTTATCCTGGGTGACCACAGTGGAGCTCCCCAGTAGCTTCTTCAGCTTCTTGGGCTTGAGAACGCCTGGGAATCGCTGCATGGCCACCAGGAGAAGCTGCAGCTGCTCTGGGGTGCTGAAGGCCGATGACAGATCGCTCTGCAGAGCCCCCAGCAGTGCCTCCTCAAACACCTCCTCGGTAGTCTGCACGACAAGCGCGACACGCACCAAAACGTCAGGCCCCGAGTTTAGATAGAAACTAACATGTTAACATGGAAACCGCAGGGCCTGTGTTCATGAAGCATCTTGGAGTGGGAGTGCTGATCCAGGATCGCGTTTCTCCTTTCCCTGTTCTAACCTTATCCACTGAGAGATAAAAAAATATTTTTTAAACTGATCCTAGATCAGCTTTCTTACTCAGATGGTTAATGAGTATGGGCAATTACATTACATCCTATCCAGAGCAACTTAGTGGGGACGGAAAGTATTTGGGCAGGGACACACTATTTGTTGTTTTGGCTCTGTACTCCAGAACATTAGATTTGAAATGGAACAGTGACTATGAGGTTAAAGTGCAGACTTTCAGCTTTAATTTGAGGGTTTTTACATGCATATTGGGTGAACCGTGGAGCAGCAATTGTACCCCTTTTTATACATAGTCCCCCCCATTTTAGGGGACGAAAAGTAATTGGACAAATTAACAAACTTAAATAAAGTCCTCATATTTAATATTTGGTTCGCATATCCTTTGCATGCCATGATTTCCTGATGTCTGTGACCCAACAACATCAAAAGACTCTTGACTTTACCGTTTCAGAATCTTACAAGCGATACTATAACCTCTCTTCATTTGAATGGATCTCTATGGGAATTGGGGGGGGTTCAAGATTAAGCTTGGGCTATGTATAAAAAGGGCTACAATTGCTACACGGTTCCCCGATACGGATGTAAAAACCCTCAAGTTAAAGCAGAAAGTCTGCACTTTAACTTCATAGTCACTGTTCCATTTCAAATCCAGTGTTCTGGAGTACAGAGCCAAAACAACAAATATTGTGTCACTGCCCAAATACTTTCCATCCCCACTGTACATAACTTTTGCATTAATTTTTTTCTAGCATAGTCTTCGTTTATACAGCTGGATACTGAAGCAATGGAGGTTAAGTACAATGGTACGTTAATGAGCAAGGGTACAATGCCAGTGTCCTACCTGGGAATCAAACCTGCAACCTTTAGGTTACAAAGCCAGTTCCTTAACCATTATACAGCCCAACCAGCTTTCTCTACGTGATTAAAAAGGCAGCTCTCACCTCAGACAAGATGTCCACCATGGTTTTCCTGGGCAGGTCCTTCAGGTGTTCTCTGTATTGGGCCAGGCTCTGCAGGAGTTTAACACACTCCAGCACAACCGGGGGCTCCTGTCAGAAAGAACAGCAGGCCAGTAGAACACATCTTTCAGAAAAATATAACTCAGAACAGAGAGTAATAAGAATTCAACCAGAAGCGGTACTTACCTTTGGGAGTCGTCCTGACTGGGACAGGGCCAGCACGCCAAAGAAGTTCCCGAATGCTGCATTTCTGATTAGTTTCTGTTGAGTAGGAGTTAGAACAGCATGTATTAAAAGGGAAGGGCCAAAATGTTGTGGTGTGACACGACTGCCTGGTTACCACATACTGTCATGTCCACAAGGCGCAAATCACCACCTTGAGTGGAGAGTTCACCGTTTCTTGAAGTACGTGTTCAGAATGGGTGAAGTTTCAACTTAAGCCTCTGGTCGTTTTCAAACACAGCTACACAAACTTACTTTTACTTTGTACAGCCGTATCTCAACCTGCTCACTCGTAACAGAGACCACTAGGGCAATAAACCAGCAAAACAGTACATGTCTTTTTAGAATTAGTATTATACTGGCAGTAAATAAACAAAGTCTAAATGAAATGGACCAAGCAGAATTGCTGAAAATTGCCGACATAATTTCTGAAGCCAGCATTATTAGCTAGTGCCTTTTCACTTTTAAACTTGTTCGCTTACTTTCTTCACTTTCTGAAGGTCGTGCTTTTCCTTGATGTATCCTAGTGCTGTCTCCAGTTGAATTTCTTCAAACAAACTTAAGACCTGCAGCAAATTCAATTCATTTAGTAACATGGCAAGGTTAAAACTTGATAATGAGGTGTCTGAGTGGGATATACTATGGTTTCTTCAGTCTGAAAAAAGCATGCTCAAGCAGGTGCCTAAACACCAATGTTCATAAAATGTCCACAGTCAAAGACACGTGCTGCCACGCTACTCCACCATCACACCAATTCAAGTATAATGTATTTGTTCACACAATATAGCAGTTCATCGTTGAAAATAATAAGCAAAAGTCAAATATTACAAGACAATGCGTTACATTATTATAATGGTCTCCACGATAGTGTCCTCGTGCAAGGAGAAACTGAAAAGAACACACACACCTGTGCAAGAGCCAAGCTGAAGCCTGGACGAGCCGCCTCTCGTGTGTGGGAGAGGCCGTCTACCAATCTCTTCAGTGTGTATTTCAGCTCATCCGGCTGGACCACCACATCACGGATAAACAAGAATGGGAGATAAAGGTTTAGTTTTAGTTAAATGGCAAGCTACAGCACACAAGTCAACGGATGCATATCAAGCAGGTGTCATTAATCTGTAGCTAACGGTTATATACAGCTCAACAATAACTTTTAAATCATCCGCTGGTCGTTCTGGTCCAAATTAGTAGGCACACTGCACATGTAACGTTATACCACATATTAGCATTTGGCAAGGTAATGTTGAAAGCTTTTTTATCTACCAGACAGCACACACATCCCTCTAGATACCAGGCTGGAAAAGAAAATAGTGACAAATGCCTATTACGACTGACACTTTTCCAGTCCGGATTCTACATGTTCATTCGCATATTACTTATTACGTGACGTTAACTGTAGCTAATGATAGCTGAAGGAACCAATAGCTACTAGGTTGCTTGCCAACCTAACCCTAACCCCCGTCCCAAACCAGCAATCGTGGCTACAGTACCAAGCTAAGTCAACACGTGGCAATATACAGTAAATACTAATAACGTTACAGCGTTTAGGCGGAAAACAACAATGCTAACACCTTGTTTCGTCACCGTTTCAAAAAACTGTTTTGTCACTGTCTCTCAGACACCCTGTGCGATGGCTAACTATACAAGCTGCATACGTTCATGAAACATAGCTTGAGTTGCCAAGGTGAGATTGGTAAAGATGCACCTACCTTTTCGCTCTTTTTCAAATACTGAATAAGATTTTCGATTGCTTTCAGTCGTATCTCTTGCTCGGGTTTTGCGATATCCCAGAAGAAATCGAGGAATTCTCTGTTCTGTTTAAGAATTCCCTTGGCATCTACGACTTTGGGCCGAAGTGGTTCATTATCAATCTCGCCCATGTCTGCATGCGTCGTAGTGGCCATGCCATGTGAGTTTTGAACACCACAGCAACATGAACCAGGCTTTTCCGGGTCAAACGGAACTCAGGTCCCTGCCGTATGTTGTGGTCTTCTGCTGTAAAAATGTTTCAGCGCCAAAGGTGGAACATCTGTCAAAACCGCTTTTACTATACGGATAAATATTAGTTGTCACGCCTCGTGATTCACTATATAGTTAGGCAGACAAGTTTTTTTTCATGCATAAATAAGAAAAATGGGAATTAAAAAATTCTAATCGTTGTTATCTGGGTTCATGTGGCGCCCTTACTGAAGTTCCCACTTGACTACCATTCATTTTTCTTCGGCCGGTAACAGGCTGAAAACTGTAGCAATATTGTCCACAAACCACAATCCATCGCGCGGCGGTTCGCATTTCGCAATGAATCGAATATTTGTTCATTGTTGCTACCATTCCAGAGTTACGGCTAATGCTAGCACCTGACCAGTCTCTGCCAAAACTGTCTGCCTCTGTCCAGAAAGAGAAGAAACGGGATGTAAGTTGGCTACACTGAAAACGCCAGTGAAGTTGCTATAGTGAAAGTTTCTGATAATATCGTGTGTAGATACTTTAATTTTAACTCTTGCAGTTATTTTAACGGTTGTCTTCATAAGCATCATATTTCGGAAAACTTCAAAATCAATGCCAAATGGAAGCTGTTATAAAGATATATCCAGATGCATCCAAATGGGATATCCGACAGAAAGTGTGGGACTACATTGAAGCAAAGAATTTAGCCAACTTTCCACGACCTGTTTATAATAGAATTCCAAATTTTAAGGGGGCTGAGCGCGCTTGTGCTCGTCTTTCGAACCTTGAGATATTTCACAGAACAAATGAGGTCAAGGTGGGCCCCGATAAACCACTGGAAGGAGCGCGACTAGCAGTCCTTCAGGCTGGAAAAACATTGCTGGTTCCAACTCCCCGCCTGCGAACTGGTCTGTTAAATAAGATTGTTCCTCCCCAGGGAGCAGGCAGGCAGGACCTGCGTGTGTGCTCCACCTCACGCGGTGTGAAGGAATTCAGCGTGCCCCTTGGTTTAGATGCCAAAATCACTGTGGACTTGATTGTGGTTGGATCGGTAGCAGTATCTGAAAAAGGATATCGCATTGGAAAAGGAGAAGGTTATGCAGATATGGAATATGCCATGATGGTGTCTGTCGGAGCTGTGAAGGACCCAGTTGTTGTTTCTATAGTTCATGACTGTCAGGTCATGGATATTCCTGAAAACCTTATTGAAAGTCATGACCTCACAGTCGATTATATCCTCACTCCAACAAGAGTCATCAGGACTGAATGTAAACACCCAAAGCCTCAGGGCATCATCTGGGCAAAGGTATTGGACACAGACATGTTGGAGATGATCCCAATTCTGAAGAAGTTGCGTTCCTTGGAGCAGCAGGCTGGGAAAGATGTGAAGCTGGGCAAGACGTTAGCTGGAAGAGAAGCAGACCGGAAGCAGGACAGTGAGGACTGCACCCCTGAGCAGAGACCCTCCAAGCAGAAAGCGATCACCACTGTGTACCTGGGCGGCATCCCCTCGGGACTCCGCGTCAGCGAGCTGAAGAGTGCCCTGAGGGAGCACAGAGCCGTGCCGCTAAGACTAAGCTGGCAGGGAGCACAGCACAGGGCCTTCCTGGACTATAGCGACAGGCAGGCAGCTGAGGCAGCCCTACTGGCCCTGAAGGGGCTGTCCGTAAATGGGACAAGTGTACAGGTTGAGCTCGCTAAGAGTCAGAGGGGCAGAAAAAAAGCTGGCCAGCCACACGACCAAGACAAGATGACAAGAGCCCAAACTGGGACTGAGACTCGCACTGTTACATAAACACATTTTACCACCCGGCTGCTGCAGATGCCTCACAGTTATGAACAACAGAAAATCGTGGGCCTATTATGAACGCAAGCGTTCCTTCCCTTGAAAAGATTTTTCCATTTTATTGCAAGCACATTATTGACATGCAGTATTGTTTTGTTTAGACAAGGCTCTTAGTCAAGCTTGAATTCTGTGAGCTTCTGGTATCTGCGTTGCAAATATGTTTTGTTGTTAGTGTGTGTTTTGTTGAGTGGACAAAATGGGAGCTTTAAAAAACTGTTTAAATTTACAACTGAATTCTGCCAAGCAAAAAAGCTCCAGACTCAACTGTCCAAGATGTGGTTACGTTGTCTGGCCACAATAAATGTTTGGTATTAAATCAACTCTGATAAATTGGACCCCGATTGAACTCATATGTTGTTTTTTGGAGCTGAATTTACAATTACATTTTTACTGTATAGTAAATCAAGATTGTATGTAAGAATTATATATTTTTTAAGTAAAAAATAACTACTTGTGATAGTTGTGTACGCTAGTGTGCTTACTGAACGAAACACTATTGTCCCCAGTGATTTTACACTGTGAACAATCGTCCAAATCACAGTGTATTAATTCTGACGTGTTTTGCGAGAATAGTAGTCAGGCGTATAATGTGCAGTTATGCATTCAGTATGGAGCAACCAAAGCAAAGGAGGGGGAGTTGGGTATAGCTTGCTATTTTTAGGTGTTCAAATGTAATAAATACTGGTAAGTTATATCGTTCATAACAGTAGCTAAAATTGGACAAGAGACCAATGCAAAGGATAACATTCCTTGATTATTATTTTAATGTATGAATATTCAAATCAATGTCAAGAACAAATAGGTTTAAGCATATAATGTAATATAATATAAACTAATATAAAATAGTACTAATATAAACGCACGCGCAATAACAATAAATCAGACAACTCAAGTGTTTCATAATTTGGAGATATCACTTAGTTACACAAACAAAAGCAACCATATTGCCTTTATGGCCGTTCATGTGCACGTTTGCAACATTCTGTTTTGTATGTAATGTAGCTAGCTAATCAGAAAGCCAAGCGCAACAAATGTATTTTGTAATATGACCGCACAGGTTAATTGAAAATGAACCATATACGATTCTAGAAGTATGTTATTAATCGAAAAACAACTATTCTACGTTTGATACAATTAACATGTTTGCAGTCTCCAAATACACTGGATAATATTCCGTTTTTTATATCAGGCAAAACAAAGACAACCATAATTTACTCTATATTGGGGTCCTCGCTGAACTGATTGCTTTCTCCTGCACGGACTGCAATGGCGGATTACGATAGCTATGATGACCGAGATCGGGCTTACGGCAGTTTTGGAGGTGGGAGAGGGTAAGAAAAAAAAACGATCGACTATGCAATTTTAACATTGAGGGACGCGTGGGCTTAAAATGTTATAAAAATTGTCTTGCCAGGTGCTGGGTTTGAGATTTCGCTTGTGTAGGCAGAAAGGCCTGTCACGGTTTGCAAGAGGTCCAGGGATGAGAGCTAACGTTAATGTTACCGTGTGACATGAATGGGCAGTCGGGATGGGACATGTATAATAATATGGGATTTCACGAGCACGCAAATACGTGCATATTGCCAGGTTAGAGTTTTTAAAAAGTGCTTAGTTCAGTCGGTTCCGCTGGATATTTGGACGTTATTACAGTTTATTTGGCCCAGTACAGGTTCTGTGTTAATGCCGTGGTGCTTGCCAGCAGGACACTTGGCGCCCGGGAGGCAGGAGCCCGGATAGGAACGGTCCACATGGGGCTACATGTTCTTCGTGTCGGAGCCATTGGGACAGCAAGGAATGTGGGATGGGCTGACGAGAGACTGCATTATTGTTTGGTGCTGTTGGAGCAGATAAACATTGCCCTGTCGGTTTTCGTTCTTGGCATGGTAATGTAGCCAGGTTATAGCTGCAGGTCTTCTCAACTGTAAGACTGGGCCCGGTCTGGCTTTGTATTTTCGTGATGTGGAGTGCTGCTGGACTGGCGCTCTAAGTGGATACGATAGTCTTCCTATACAGGTTATTGAAATCCTGTATTTCGTCCGCTAATGTCTTGCTATCGTCTTTACGCACCATTGAAACTGAAGAACTGCTTTTGCGCGTTTGTCCTGGGATGTGTACGGTCCAGCGGGCACGGGTCTAACGTAATACCAAAAATGCATGTCAGAGCGAGTTCAGCTGCTGCAGGCGTTCAGTAATACTGCGATACACTGGTTATATCGCATTATGCCGTATCTACAATGCGCTTTCAGATCCTTGTATTTGATTACAACAACTGGGAAATGTTCGGAAATCCTACCTAAATTGTATTTGCCATTTGCTTACCTCCATGGAGGGTTTCATGAAGTTTGAATAAGTGTAGTTTACGGACACATTCAGGTTATACTTCGGGTTTCTTTTCTCGCGAACAAATATATCTGATGCTCAGATATTCAATCTATGTTTTCAAAGTTGGTTTTGCAGAAGCGTTGTTATTCCTGTAATTTTTGACAAACGGTCCGCATTGATGCAAGCCATGAGCCCGAAAGATCTCGAAAGATTCAATATGCTGATGATTACAACCAGCACTTTGCTATATGATGTTTTTGTTTGTTTGTTTTTTGCATTTGATGGCGGTGGTGGACTATCTGAAACTTAAATACCGAATCGTGTAGGCTTGGCAAAGGTGGTACAATGTCCAGCGTACTGTCATTTGATATTGGGCTGGAATTCCTCCCACTCTGTCTGTTAGCAACAAGCAATCTATTTGCGTTTTCTGTTTTCCCGTCCATGGGAAACTGCATGCTGCATACAAGGTTTGTGCGGTGCTGACCATAGATCTGACGTCTCAATACTTAAGGTGGATATATCAGACCACGAACATGATTGCTCATTACATTTCGGTTACAATCCATTCCACCTTTATTTTTAACCGGACCGGCCAGTGGAAGATGGGCTCCCCCTCTCTAGCCAGGTTCCTCCCAAGATTTCTTGGGAGTATTTTTCTCGCCACCGTTCGAGTGTTTTTCTTCCCACTGGGGAGTTTTTAAAACGTTTGCCATTGTTTTGTTGTTGTTTTTGGTTTGTGACAGTTATCTGTAAAAAGCGCGATACGAATAAAATTGAATTGAACATCCTTTGTGGCATAGCTGGAAAAAGGACGGGTTTAGTTCTGATTAATTGTCCCCCACCACAACGAAGTTGTTGGGGGGGGGCATTAATTTGACCCATGTGGGTCTGTCTGTCTGTGTGTCACACATGAATGTACCAGAGCCCACCACCAGAGGGGCGCTATTACAATTAATTTCCCCATAGCCAAGTACATTTTGCTTTGTACATAAAAATCTATGCTTGATGTCTCAGCATAGTCTCTGGCATTTCTACTCAGCAGACCATCGACTTTCTAAATCCACAGAGTCCAGAGCTTAAGGTGTTTAGTAGCTCTTTGTGGAAAATGGTAGAATGTACATGCATTTTCCCATTAAGCCTTTGGTAGTGGATTTGTTTTTTGCGCCACTAGATGGAGACATTGTACAGGTGAACACTTAGCCATAGGCTGAGATGTATAGAGTATGGCTAGTTAGTTATAGTCGTTATATTTCACAGCATGGATCAGGTATGTAATCCATTCAGCTAGTCTAATATTTCATAGACTATTAGGCTACCTGTGACAGCAGACTACAATCGACACAGTGAAAACACTAGCCTACAGAATTTTGCATTTAGTTTAACTTCCACCAATATTCAGTGCTTGATTTATAGGATGAAAGAGGAACAGCTGCTGTCTTTTCCAAGTCGGCCCATTATGTTCACCGAAATGCACAAATGACATGGCATCTGGATCATTTCAAACAGTAATAGCAGAGATGGTTAATGGTAATAGCCTCCTCAGTGGGAATATCGCAGTCTGCATTTAGCCGTGTCCTAACCGTAGTGCTATAATGCACTGCTAGTTGCTCGCATGCGACCACAACCAGTGTTCGAGGAGGAGAGGCGCTCACTCTTCAAACTGTCACGTTCTCTTCGTATTCAGAAGGAGTTGTTGTAACGTTACTGGTTTTCAGGTAAGCTGTCACGAAGTAAATTGACATAAAATAGCTATTTTGTTAATTCTGTGACATTTAATACAGTAGCTGGCTAATAAGGCACGACCTGGTGTGCCATTAATAACGTTAACGTTATACGTCAGGACACCGACTCATTTACAGTAACGTTAGGCTACGTTAGCTAGCTAGCTAAATTAGCTACTTTTTTATATTGGCTAACGTTATAACTTAACCAAGTTTCTCTGTTCCTTGTTCTCTCTTTTCTGTGCTGGAGTTCTTTTAAGAGTTTGATGGCATCAACATATCCAGCCTAATAAACTTTTAACTTGAATCTTGTCTCTTCAGTTATACCCACACACAATTGTAATCATTTTTGGTGGATAGTGAAATATTTGCAGTCAAAAATATTCGACCTAACGTTAAATGAATAAATGTCCTAAGTTAGTTAACAGAGGCTAATCTGTAACGTTAGCCACATCTATTCTCACACACACATGTTAATGTAATGGTTATTATATAAGACAAAGATTTCCTGGTTTCCCTCGAATTGTCCACCATTAATATGCTAATGAATTAAATGGAGGTGGCCATCAGGTATATTCTGATACAAACGTTCAAGAGAAATGGTAATGACTAAGTTCAACAACTGTAGGCTACATGATAACGACATGCACATGGGTGGGGCACGACGGGTTTACTGTGCACTTGTTATTACCTGTTTTCAGTTGGGTAATTGGAGCGTTTACCACTTGCACTTTAACTGGTTTGTTCTAACATAAACAAGGACAG
Source organism: Ilyophis sp. 1 JC-2022 (assembly GCA_022702515.1). Classification (NCBI taxonomy): domain Eukaryota; kingdom Metazoa; phylum Chordata; class Actinopteri; order Anguilliformes; family Synaphobranchidae; genus Ilyophis; species Ilyophis sp. 1 JC-2022. Next base: position 65,181,010 of record CM040401.1, on the reverse strand, counting down.
AGTCTCTACTCTGTTATTTTCCAAGGTCATCAAGGACATGCAGTAAGTTGCCTTGCCTTAGTTTTGTTTGCAATAAATTCAAAGATTTCACCATGGAAATGCTAATCAGCACGGTGTTGTAATACAGCATGAAAATATATAGAATGTGTGTGGATAAAACCTGACGGAGGAGGAAGGAGAAACTGTTTAGGTAAAGTAGTGTATACATAGAATTGGCTGATATGCGCAGAAATGCCAGATTTTTGCTTTGGTGAACGACTTAAGAGGAATGGTTTCATTGGAGATTCAGGACCGTGTCGAAAAACGGTAGCAAGGTAAATTGTGAACGTAAATGCAGGTTGAAGTACAGTAGTTCCTCTGAAATATAACAGAATTTTTGCCAGGTATAAAGGTGGCCATTAGATTTTCTTCTGTGAAAGACAACCACACTCATTTATCACCTTTAAAAATGCCAAGGGTGTTTCACCAGTAAAAGTATTTCAGACTAAATGGTTCCCCTGATAACAGACATTCAGTGGATTTCTGAAGCCCAGATTTTGCTTGTGACCATGAAGAAACTCAGTTCACTTGAGTCTGGCAGATGCTTGCTGTTGTGAGTGATTATTTTTGGTATTATGGAAAACAGAACCTGACTGATGTGGGCTGAGTATCTGTCATTCTTTTGATGAGATGGATAAAACTTTATGGACAACGGATCCTGATGTCCGTGTCACTCTCTCTCTCAATGAGACGGATCAAATTAAATCCTAGTCCCTGTGTCACTCTTGAAGGGACATGAAAATATTATAGAAATCAGTCATCTGTGTTGCAAGGTACCACACAGCCATGCAAAAAGCTTTTTAATAGCCATTCCCCTTATTTCATTTTGTGTCTCGTTGCATTGTTTCTAGAATAAATGAGCTGGTTGTTTTAATTTTCAAGCAACATTAATGTAGCCTGATCAATTAAAGACACCACAGTAGTGGCTGGCTGTCACTTCATATCAGCTAAGTGTTAAAATTGTGTTTTCTCCTTTTGCAGTATGCATCAATATTTGGTTTGCGGACACTGTCATGTATTTTTATGTAGACATGGGTTATTTATTGGCTGGTAAATATGAATGATGCTGATGCCTTCCTGTTGAGGCACATCAGCTCTGAATACAGTGTGTCTGATGACAAAATACATTGATCTATGGTTGGGTTGTGAGGGTGTTTAGTTATATATTACATGTGTTATAACGAACATGTGTAAAATTAGCATGTGTCTCAGTCGTGAATAATTGAATAGATTCTATTCAGCATAGGCTACATAATGAGTGATGTTCAAGGCTGACCGTTTTCTTATGACACCCTGCATCTTAAATATGCAGGACTCATGGGCTACTGCAAATGTCCAAATAAAAGCAATTGAATTAGTTACCATGCTTCAAAAGCACCCAGAGTGATTTGACAGTACTGTGCATCAGCTTTTAAATAATAGGATGCAGGCTGAAAAGGGTATAATCATTTTAAAGTGGTATCCAAAATTCAGCATTTTTTATTTTTTTCTGTATATCAGCGCTACTCGACACTTAAAACAACTTTCTCAGCAACGGCACAATAATCTGAGGCAGCTGTAAAGCTGTAATAAAAACCTGTTTGCCCCCAGGATCAGGGGATGTGAAGCACTGGACCAAGGGATCCTGTCGAGAGCTTTCACTCCCACGACTGGCCAGTATAGCCAACAAACCCTGTTTTTAAAGAAATAGTTTGTTGATGAAAATTTCACTTTTTATTATTATTATTTTTCTTCTTTGAACGAGTCGATGACAGTGCAATAAAAGAAGTCCACAGATGGTTGTAAAGGAATTGACCTCTAAGCCTGCTGCTGGAATGCTGCTGTTGAAGGACTGGTTTTGAGGCCGTTGCAGTTACGGATTAACGGGCACAAGTAATGACCTGTTGTTTTCGCGGTTATCATTATTTATTAATAAACTGAGGCTGTTTTTGTGCACTGGGAAGCTGCTGAGTATGAAAATAACATTTTGTAGGTAGTTGATAGTGTTGATTCATACTCTTTGCAGTGTTATGAATGATTTTAAATGTAGACTTAGGCTATGTCTGGAATTCCAGTGGCTTTCCAGGTGAGAAACCTTGTGGATCAACATGTTGCCCATTTGTGTCCCCATAAATATTTATCACACATTTGCAAGAGTGATTTGGAGGTTTCTTTCTTCTCCATAAATAATTTTGTGCTGCATGTACCACATACATGTACTGCATAAGTTCTGTCACATAGTAGCATATTCTATGCATGTATGTAAAGGGCGAATGGGTGCATGCTCTGTGCATATCAGCCACGACGTTTGGTAACGGTGGGTTGTTCCCGGACAGAAGATCCCGAGGTGGTGGCGGCCCTGGAGGACCTCGCAAACAGAAAGAACTTCCTACAGAGCCCCCCTACACAGCTTACGTGGGGAACCTCCCCTTCAACACAGTGCAAGGAGACATTGATGCCATCTTCAAAGACCTCAATGTCAGGAGTGTTCGGCTAGTCAGAGATAAAGAAACGGACAAGTTTAAAGGTACAGACCCTCTCTTCCCCTCCCCCCATAACCAATCATTGGTCATGTTATTGGTTTTGCGTGTCTAGTAAATCGCACCCTTAGTGTAAACCCAGCTCATGGCTGTAATTGACAATACATTGAATGAATTCATTGACTGTTCAGATTTGATCTTTTTCCTCCAGGTTTCTGTTATGTAGAATTCGATGAATTGGAATCCCTAAAAGAAGCATTGATGTATGATGGCGCTGTGAGTATGCTATGGGCTTAGAAATTCAGATTGTAAATAGCAGCTATATCATGATAGATTTGTTGGTTCTAAGCCCACACCTCCCCCCAGCAAGGCTCATATTCATAAAGCATTTCAGAGATTTAGGATGAGTTTTGGCTTTAAGATCATAATGAATAAGGTTTAGATATGGACAGGGAGAAACCTGGTTCTGGAATCAGCACTTCTGCCCTGAAACACTTCACTTTGTTATGATATTTTTATTCTTAAGTTATAATGTTGTAGTATTTGTATTCATGATTTTATAATTGTGTGTGTGTGTGTGTGTGTGTGTGTGTGTGTGTGTGTGTGTGTGTGTGCGCGCACCCATCTAGGGACAAGCATAGCAAATTAGCATATGCTATACATGGTGTGATGCATTGCATTGGATTTTGTTCTACAGTAATCTGTTTGAATGTATCTGTCCCTATCAAATAAACATTAAATAAATGAATCCAGTCCCAGGTCTAGTTTCCCCCCTGCATTCCTGTTGTAGAGGAAGTGTTGCTGTAGTAAAGTACTGCCGAAGAATACTGCATCGGCCGGCTTTAATACTGCTTTCTCTTCCCCAGCTCCTGGGCGATCGATCACTCAGAGTGGACATCGCCGAGGGTCGTCGGCAAGAGAAAGGCGGCGGAGGCTTCGGCTTCCGAAAACAGGATGACAGAGGAGGTACAATGCACCTCACTGTATGAATTAGTCCCGTTGGGAGGTCCGGTTTAGGGGTGTACCTCTTTTTCAGTTTGATTTTAGCTCTTGTGGTGATACATGATACATTTGGAGTTTGTGAACACGTGTAGTGTTGCAAATCTATCTAATATCAATCTAATGATTCAAGTGCATGTCATTCAATATTTTGGCAATATTGTAAACTATTTATTACACTAATAATATGTGAAGTTAATTAAAGAGCCCCATAATGCTATGCGCAGGTTCTTTGAGTTTATTATTTTCTAATGATAAGCTTTAGATTTGAGTGCTGGAAACCTTTATAGAAATTCAGCCATGTTAAGATTACATTGCAGGAGTCCTGGTGAAATTATCTCCAGGCATGATTCAAGCCAGTTTTGCCCATGATTTTAGTCTGTTTTTATGAGATTTGGCATATTAGTTTGCTTATGTTACCCAAGTGTATTTTACTGACTTTCTAGGTTTTGGCCAGTTCCCCCCCCCCCCCCATTTGTGTTAAACCAGAGTCGAGTGGAATGTGGAAGTATAACTTTGCATGATGCAAATCTCTTCAGTGGTTTGCATGTGCATTAAACACTGTTGCAGGGTCTGACTGCTTCACTAACTGCACACTTTCATTCTTCATTTTTTTCATCCAATCACACGGCATTTTGACTCTTCTATTCCTCTCTGCTGCCAGATTACCGTACGCTCTGAGCCTTTCCTCTGCTGTTTCTAACCTAGAAGACTCCAGCCTCAGACCTCTGCAGGGCTTCTGGGCCTGCGTTGATAAATCACCTCAGACTAGGAACTGAACTAGGATCAGTTTTAGCCTCGTTGCTCATAATGAGTCAGGTGGGGGTACAGACGGGAATCCTGATCCAAGATCAGCACGCCTGCTCTGAGATGCTTTATGAGTCTCGCACTCAGTTTTTCCTTCAGTCAAAGCTGTAGATTTGTAGCGATTTCTTCCCGCTGCACTACTCACCCGCTAAGCCCGGTATCCCAGCAGGCCGTGCTCTCACTTCTGCGGTGGTGGCAGTCCCCCTCTCTGTATTTAACCGGGCCCTGTCCCTTGCAGGCCGGGGAGGCATGCGTGGCCCCGGAGGAGGGGGGCCGGATCCCAGAGACGACTACGGCCAATCAGGAGGAGGTGTGGGAGAAGTGCCCGTCAATTGTTTACGCCCCTTCACCCCAACGTCAGACCCAGTATAGACACTGGAAATGTCAGGCTGGTGATTAGTCCTTGTTTAAGATGCCTCTTTTTTTCCCGTTTTCTTTTTTTTGTGAAGAATTGGCAGCTTTAGTAATTCAGTGCTGCACCTGAGTCAGCATGGGCCACCTGGCCTAGCTCCACAATTAGCCAACACATGAAACCCCAGATGGAGGATTTTGTGAATCTGAAGTACAAACCCCAATTCCAAAAACAGTAAATAAAATGTAAATAAAAACAGAAAGCAATGATTTTTTTGACCTGTATTCAATTGAAAACAGTGCAAAGGCGAGATATTTAATGTTTTAACTAATCAACTTTATTGTTTTTTGTAAATATACGCTTATTAAATTTGATGCCTGCAACACGTCCCAAAAAAGTTGGGACATGGGCATGTTTACCACTGTGTTACATCACCTTGGCTGTCCTTTTAACAACATTCAGTAATATTTTGGGAACTGAGGACACTAATTTTTGTAGTTTTGAAAGCTGAATTTTTTCACATTCTTGCTTGATATAAGACTTCAGCTGCTCAACAGTCCAGGTTCTCCGTTGTCGTATTTTGCGCTTCATAATGCGCCACACGTTTTCAATGGGAGACGAGTCTGGACTGCAGGCAGGCAAGTCTAGCACCCGCACTCTGACTACGAAGCCATGCTGTTGTAAGATGTGCAGAATGTGGCTTGGCATTGTCTTTCTGAAATAAGCAGGGACATCCCTGAAAAAGACGTTGTCTAGATGGCAGCGTATGTTGCTCCAAAATGCATATGTACCCTTCAGCGTTAATGGTGCCTTCACAGATGTGCAAGTTACCCGTGCCATGGGCACTAACACACCCCCATACCATGACCGATGCTGGCTTTTGAACCTTGCGTTGGTAACAATCGGGATGGTCCTTTTCCTCTGGCCCGGAGAACACAACGTCCATTATTTCCAAAAACAATTTCAAAGGTGGACTCGTCAGACCACAGCACACGTTGCCAATTTGCATCAGTCCATCTCAGATGAGCTGGAGCCCAGAGAAGTCGGCGGCATTTCTGGATGTTGTTGATACGTGGCTCATGCTTTGCAACAAATCGTGTTTACTGACAACAGTTTTCCAAAGTATTCCCAATAACCATGTGGTTATATTCATTACAGAAGCATGTCAGTTTTGAATGCAGTGTCTGAGGGATCGAGGGTCATGGGCATTCAATATTGGTTTTTGGCCTTGACCTTTACACACAGAGAATTCTCCAGATTCTCTGAATCTTTTAATAATATTATGAATAGTAGATGGTGAAATCCCTAAATTTCTTGCAATCGTGTGTTGAGAAACATTGTTCTTAAACTGTTGGACTATTCGCTCACGTGGCGAACCTCGTAAACGCCCGAGCCTTAGTGGATGCTCCTTTTATACCCAGTCATGATAGCTTCACCTGTTACCTATTCACCTGTTTACCTGTGGAATATTTCAAACGTGTTTTTTGAACATTCCACAATCTCCCCAGTCTTATGTGTTGCCCCTGTCCCAACTTTTTTGGAATGTGTTGCAGGCATCAAATTTGGAATTGGCGTGTATTTACAAAAATCAATCAAGTTGATAAGGTAAAACATTAAACATCTTTTTTTTGTACTGTTTTCAATTTAAATATATGTAAAAGAGAATTTACAAATCACTGCATTCTGCTTTTATTAGCATTTTACATACTGTTCCAACTTTTTTGGAATTGGGGGTTTGTATTTGTAAGAAGCAGTGTTGAGTCTGATTTTGCTTTCGGGGGTCAAATTCAACTTAAAAAAATAAATAAAAGAATATTATTTTTCTGCACTCTCCATGGATACACATTGTCCACATCTCATGTCCATTGCCATTGGTCACTTTGCAGGAGTGTTTCGGCCAGTGAGCATCAGGGGAAATGGCCGCATCACAAATCTGTTCTCTTACTGAATAATTGCTGTGCTGTCGTCTGTCCTCAGGCTTTAAAGATGATGACTTCATGTCTGGGAGGAGTCAAGGAGGCGGACGACCCGGAGAAAGGAGGGGGGATGGAGGAGGAGGTGCAGGCGGAGGGATGGGCCGCTACAGGGACGGGCCCCGCGGGGGTCCCACAGACTTCAGAGAACCTTCTGACGGTGTTTTGACTCATTCCTGTTTCTGAGGCAGTTTGTCCATCTTACAGTTTATCAGATTGTTGTGCAGCTCTTGGGTCCTGGGTGAAGTTTTGCTTTGTAATAATTCTCAGACCATACCAGATTCACACATTGCACTCCAGTGGAATCTTCTGATAAAATGGAGCCCCTCTGAGATTTACTGTGTAGTTGATTATCAGAGCGCCAAAAGCTTCTTATTGGTCTCAACCCCCTCCTTCCTTTTCCCCATTATGTCACTTCGTCTTTTTTTGTCTTTCAATTGCCCGTTGTTATCAAAACCCTGGGAAATGTGTAATAGATTATGCCAGTTGTCCACATGCCCAGCAGGACATCGGTTTGGCCTTGGGATGTCTCCCATAACCTCATAACAGATGTACCGTGTACCATAGAGGCCAGAAACGTCATGAGGGTAAAAATGGAATGGATTAATGAGAGCACTAAGTTTTAGATGTTGTTATTTTATGTTCTATGTGACTCAAGCACTTTGAGCTGCATTCAGTTGTATGAAAGGTGCTATATAAATAAAATACTTACTTACTTACTTAAATATAGACATACCCTTAAAAACATCTTGATTTCTCATTGGGACAGCCACATTTTCTGCTCATCTTTTGATAGGCTGCAACTTGACTACGTTGTGCAGATTTTTAGATCTGACCACTTTGTTTGTGGTGTGTTTCTGTTCTCTCCAGAGGAGAGGGCACAGAGGCCGAGGCTACAGCTGAAACCCCGCACGGTGGACGCCCCTCTTAACCAAGTCGCCAACCCCCACTCCGCCATATTCGGCGGAGCGAAGCCACGGGAGGAGGTAATGCCCAAAGAAAAGGACTAAAAAAATAAAAATAAAAAAAACCTCGCAGCTAACCACAGAACACGGGGCAGGGCATGGGACTGTAGAGGAAGCGCCACTCCACTGGGAAACGTTACCGCCTCCGTCATTATTCCTACCCGTTAGACAAGCTGAGACCCGCCTCTCCCCGGGGTCCGGTTTCAGCAAAATATATATTCAAAAAAAGCAAGAAAACAAACACATACACACAGACACACTAAAAACAAACGAGCAGCTCATTACATTACATTATAGGCATTTAGCAGACGCTCTTATCCAGAGCGACTTACACAACTTCAAGCATTTTATTACATTTATCCAATGAATGCAGCTGGATATATACTGAAGCAATTCAGGTTAAGTACCTTGCTCAAGGGTACAACGGCAGTGTCCTACCTGGGAATCGAACCTGCAACCTTTCGGTTACAAGTCCAGTCCCTTAACCATTGTACTATACTGCCGCCCAGCTCGTCAATGCATGTCCGCCGTTAACAAGTGGTTTTTACGTACTCCTCTGCTTCCCTGTATTTAGTGCCTGCTTTGTACTGTAGTTACTTTGGGGGATGGACAATTCACATGTTGATTTCTGAGAGGTATACAAATTTTGCTGCTCCTAAAAGAAGGATCCAATCATTTAAATTTTTTAAATTTTTATTCTGGACAGAAGTAAAATGGCCCCTAAAATTGACCAGCTGAACAGTGTGTAAAAAAACTAAAAAAAAGTCGTTTTGACATTGTGTGTTTGTGGCCTAACCTCTGGCGTGCAACATTTATGAACAAGGGTGTGGAACTCATTGAGTTTTGCAGATGAGTGCTTTTTAATTAGCATTTATTCCCTGTTACTTGACCTTGTTGTGCTGACATTAAAGGGCACCTTGGCTCATTTTCAGTAATGGATCATCTTGATGTTTTATCTGTTTACACATTTCTAAATGGACCATATGGGTCAGGGTCAATTGCTGAGAAAAGTACAAAGGCATTTTGAAAGGAAACCCGGGCTAAGTTCTTGGTTGGACGATCCAAGTACACATCGAGAAGATGGGCCGTTAAGGCAGTTTAATACATTCTGGATATGTCCAGACAACCACTTTCCCTGGGTTTATTTCCCTTTAATCTTACAGTCATTATAGTGGGCAGCACGGTGTTTGAGTTGGTTTCAGTGCTCAGTAAGTGGCATTTTTCTAGACGGTCAATCCAGTCGATGTGCAGTGATTTCATTGTGTATGGAGGTGGCCATCTACACTCAGTGACTTAAAGATGTGGTGATGTTTATTCCAGACTGTAAACTGGTGTGTTTAGTTTATAATTTTAGCTTTCTTTCAAAAATGGTTTACTCTTGTAAAATCATGAAGCGGTTCTACAGTTTATCGCAATGCTGTTATGGCCAGGGTACCGTTGTTCTGGATCTCTTTTTGTAGTACTGGTTTTCTTTTGAATTTTAAAGTCATTTTACATGTTGCTCTTCTATCAAAGCCCACCTGATGTTTTTGTTTTCTTGTTTTTCTTTTGTTTTCTGAAGAGTTAATCTGACAGCGAGGGTGCGTAATTCAAGAAGGCTAGACTGGATCGACCGCCTTGTTCACCAAAAATCTTTCAAAGTCTTCTCTGAGGCACTGGGCTTCCCCCCCCCCATCCCACCCCCTCACCCACTTGCACAGTGCATGGCTGCACCCTGCCTGGCAAAGAGAGAGGGCAGGAACAGGGCGGGCATCCCACCCCTCACCCCCTTGCATGCCTACACCAAAGGCAAGCAATTTGGACAGTGGCTTCAGTGGAACTCTGTTGCCTTTGGGTAAGGACCTTTGTCTTGCGTCGTTTATCTGTGCTCCTTTTCCAAAGGCATCTTTTGTGTTCTATTCCGGTTTACGGTTTAAGACGCCAATCAGCCGAGGCTATTCCTGTGCGTCTTGTCTTGATCCCTCATATTCTGTTTGTGAATGACGAGTATTTCAGAGTTCTCTCCACTGTCTTCAATGTTAAGTGATTCCTATGTCGTGAGACACTGAACGTCTATGTCGTCTATTTGAGAAATTCTAGCGTCCATTTGTTTTCTTCTTTTTTTATTTTTTTATTTTTTTGAAAGATTTTTGGCTCAAGTCGGCACAATCCAGTTGGTAAAGTTTGCTACAATGCATTGGTTCAGAAGCCCAGGTAAGACAAACGAACTGGCGTGGGTTCTAGTTGCTCTGACACACATCATTCAACTTGCACAACTAGAGATGGTAATACAGTCAATGAAAACTTGGACAAAATGAACTGCCTGGCACTTAAAAGTATAAAAAAGAAGAGGTTTATTGAAGACCTAGGAATATAGCTGCCTCTAAATGGCCCATGTCTCACCAAGCCAAACGGCACTATACAGAATAAGAATCACGATCCTGGTTGGATTAAATTTCTCACTATTGGGAGTCTGTATTTCAGACATTTTATTTAATTTTCTAAAATGGCATAGATGTACTCTTTCATATACGGTAGAATGATCAGCCATCTACCTTTTTGGTTTTACGTCACTGTTTATGGCAATAATATGTATCACCTGACAGATGCTCAAGAATGTGTTGAAATATTGAAAATGGGAAGAAAGCATTTTGAAGGTGGTGTCCCCATAGCTTGTTTTATTTTTTAAACTAAAACCTTTTTTTGATAATATTGTGACATTTAAGCAAAGTGGTTCCCCATTGTCGTTTAATAGATGAGCAAGAATGTTACTGTCATTTGAATTCTTGGTTTTTCCAAATTGATGATTCTGTTTGATTAAGGTTTAATGTTAATTCTTCTGGTTCCCAAAGTTGCTTCCATTGTTACAAATGCAGGGTGTTCTTGCAGAGTTCTTTGAGTTCTTTTTTCTTTAAAAAAAAAAAGAAAAGAAAAAAAAAACCTTCCATGGACAGTGGCAGCTCTTTTGAATGGTTTGGACATTATATCAGGCCCCTGGATACTTGAGCTCTGACGCTGACATAATGTACAGCTGATGTAGGCTGTCTGCACTGCGACTAGACATTCTTGTGTGCTGTTTAACAATGTTTTTCAGAGGGGAAGAAATGTACTCTGCTCAAGTAGCAGGTTAAGTTTAGCAAAAAAAGGCATTTACTTGTTCTTCAAAATGGCTTTCATACATTTGAGTTAAGCCTCTAATCTATTGCCATTTCATTACCTCATTTGAAGTAGCTTTAGTTAAGTCTAAATGCTGTAAATCGTTCAAAAGAATAATCAAAGATGGTAGGGTTCAACCTCATAATTTATACCTCACACAATGCTAATGGTCCCATAAGATTACATACCATATGATCTGTTAATTATGTATTTGACAAATGAACAAGTTTTCATCCTTCTCACACATAAGCCTGCATGAACAGTTTGTTTTGTAATGTGACATTGCTTTGAAATTGTAAAGGTCTAAGTAGGGAAATCTTGGAGAGATTGGAAAATGAATCATGACCAATAAGCACTTACTGACAAACATCCTCCCCCCCCCCCCTATGTATTGACCTGGATTGTGCACTGGAAGCAAACACCCCCCCCCCCCCCTCCCGTCTCTATTTTGCAGATCTTTGCGTGTCCCAGCAGTATGTAGAATACATATTTCAAAGAATGGGTAAGAAGCATTTGTGTAACACTGTTGAAACTGACAGCATGCAGTGGTTGAATTATACTGTGTGTATTTTTTCTGGTGCAAGACTAAGCTCATGTCTTGGAAGTGTGAAGAGGGAGGCAGTGGGTTGAGGTAACAGTTGTGTTCTATATATAATCTGCTCTTTTTTTTTATTGAGTCACCATGTTTTTTCTTGTCAACCAAGTTGACTTTTAAATGCAAGGATGTCCCAACGCTTCAGACTTTTGGAAGGACAAAAATGAAGACTGTCAATTTGGAAAGCATTTGGTATTTTGTGAATCTTTTGAATAAAAGAGAACCTCAACTAACTATCGTTTTCTCTGTTGCTGTTCTAAGCAAAATGGCTGGTATATGGTTGTTTTATTAAAGATAACATTGGTTGTATTGTGAAAACTGTACCATTTTCCAAATTCTTGACTCATTTTTTTTTCATCCATTATCATGTTTATCACCATTTGTACATTTTTATTGTTAAATCAAAATCCTGATTAATACTGGATGTCATTTTATCATGTTACCCGGACAGTTCTAACTGACCTTTAAGTCCGTTAAGGTTGAGTTGCTACTCTTTGCTGTTAGACTACATGTGCGCTAGGGTATTGCAATTAGATGTGAAACAGGGTAAAAGCTGTGAAAATTGCTTTTGGAACTTTTCAGGTATGATGAGGGTAGTTAAACAGGTTAAGATTTGAGCATGATGAATACAAGTATTGTATAGTCCATACAAGTTTAGTCCTGTCCGATTGATAGCCTTGTTTTAAAAAAAGATGGATATTCTCAAGTCTTAAAACTACTGTGATGAAATACATTAAATCTGTCAATAAATCTTTGCTCTGTACTCTGAAAGGTTTGACATAAATCTTGTGATATTGGTACTTTTTGCTCTCCAATACACCTCCACAAATCCAGAGCTCCGCTCTGCTTCAAATTAACTTGAAACATCAGTATGTCTGTAGCTGGAGGTTACGCCATTGAGGGACAGCCCAACAAAAGAAAAGGTTTTCTGAAATGGGTCGTGGGAGTTGGAGTCCAGAGCTTGCTAAATGTTGTCTGACCTCTATGTCTGGAAATCATTCCAGGTGCAATTGTTCATAAGCATATCTATCAGCAGTGAAGAAACAAATGTCACCTTCCCAAATTGGGTGTCCTCTGAGGCCAGTTTTGGGACCAATATCATTCAGTCACACCTGTGCATATATACTGAGGCACATCTTTAATGTTCCTGACATTATAATGTATTATTTTATCAAACTTTCAATTCTCATGCAGATTGCATTGTTTGCTCAATTTTTAAAAAAGGTTATGTGCATCTAAGAGGGGGGGACAGGATATGTAGCAGTTTTTTGTTTATGCTAGTAAATCTGTGTGAACTCTGCAAGTAGCTTCCAATAGGAAATACAAGGAAATTGAGTAAATTTGGCAAAAGATGGTAAATGGGAAGTAATGATGTTCCATTTTGGACTTTGCTGTGCCAGGTAATTCATGACATCTGTTGGATCATCTGTCACAGTTCACATAAAGGCCTGCAGAGGGTGACATATGCTGGTTGCATTCAATTAATAGTAATATGTTGGGTTATATTAATGGTGCTTGACAGACTCTCCTGTCCAAGGGGACATACAGTGCAAAAACACAAGAGCAAAGATCAGTACAAGTGCAGTAATTCTCTGGAGGAGGAAAGTTGGCCCCAAGAGAGACAGCAAGTGCACAACATCCAGACTAGATTGACAACTTGTCAACTACCCTATTTAACATTAAAGGTGCACTATGTGGTATTTTTAGCCTTGCTGCGGTCCTGTGTTTACAATCAAAGAAGTCTCCTCCTCTGTGACCCCGCCCCCTCAAGGTAGCGTACCTGTCTTCAACCATCTAACTACCTAACGTAGCTAGCTGGATAGCTACTGGTAACGTTACTTACGCGTTGTTTTTCATCCTCTTGCTAAACTTCAGCTGTCGCCTTTGAGGAAAACCAAATCCTCTTTGTTTTTTGGGGGGTAAATTCAAGGAATTGTCCTTTTTGTTTTTTTGTCTTTTTTGCCACACCCACCCCTCCCCACACATAAAATAACGTTATGCCCAGAAACACCCAGAACACAGCTTAGAATAATAAATACAGGCAGAGGACCATGAATTTGGCAATTGTGCACAAAGACCGAGATAGCCAGTGCATCATAGATATGACTGAGCGAGCATGGTTATTTTATATTTTCATATATCCATTCAATCCTGCAGAATGCCAAAAATAAGGTATACCAATAAGAAGGAAATTACCCTGTAGAGCAGGGGTCGGCAACAGGCGTCCCGCGGGCCATTGTTGGCCCGCCAGCAATAATATTTGGCCCGCCAGATAATTTTGAGATTTGAAAAAAAAAAATAAATAAATAATTTTTTTACAATATCGAACCGACAGTCCCACGTATAGGCTATAATGTCCGAATAGAGAATCTACCCACACCTGAAGAATGCTTATTGTACTTTTATCCATGTTGAGAGTGAATGACAGGCACAGACAACCAGGCAGCGGGCTGCACTGATGCTGAACCCCTAGTAGTGAATCAAAATAAATAGGTGGACAACGCGTGGTGCTGAAATAGCCAACATGCGGTGTGTGGTTTGAAAAAAATAACACCAGCTCAGTAAATCAGTCAAACTTAATGTTTACTTATATGTGACTGCACCACACATGTAAACAGTAACAAAGCAAATTCAGTTTAATTTTATGAAAAACATCAAAAACAACAAAATCGGCGCAAAAAAAAAAGCTTGATCCGCTTGATCATGGAGTGCGAGGGGTGGTGGTGCATAGGCCTATGCTCCAGAAACGACAGAGCAAACACGCTACATTAGGGATAATAATTAAATGAGCCATTCATTAAAAATATACAAAATACAATTAGGCTATTAAATGCAATAACGACAGGCTTAGTACTCACTTAATGTGAAAACTGGCATCTCTCATCGGTCACTATTCGTTGGATATCTGGTGATATGGACGTCACTTTAATCCGCAGGCAGTTTTCAAGGTTTTTATGCGTCAATCGATTCCTCTCGTGCGTCTTTGTGACACTGATATTTAATTGATACAACTGCTGTCCGCTGTCGGGCGTTTTGCACGTAAAGTTTTTCACTCTCTGATTACACCTGTGTAAACTGTGAAGTGACAATAAAAGAACTTGAACTTGAACTTGCTTTGGTACTCATATCGGACTTTTCTTTTGAAACACGGAACTACGTTTCAACGTTGTTGAGAATCACAACACAAACTCGCTAGTCAAGCCAAAATGCTGCAGTGCAATGGATTCGGTGAGTAATCCCCACTGCTACCTAGTTAAGAAATGTATTCACATTTTTCGAAAGAAAAGTCAGATCATTACACCAGATCCCGATATGAGGACCAAAGCATTAGAACGTGTCACATTTTTTAACGATCAATTACTTAAATTAGCCTTTTATTATGTTCTAGCCCGCCACCTAGTGGCTCAGAAAGAAATTGGCCCGAGGCCAAATTTACTTGCCGACCCCTGCCTTAAAGGCTATCCTACGCTTAATTGGTAGCCAATGAAGTGATGCTAGTACTGGGGTAATATGCTCATATTTCTTTGTTCTAGTTAAAATGCGAGCGGCTGCATTCTGCACAAGCTGGAGATTATTTAGCAAAAACTTAGGACAGCCAGATAGCAGAGCATTACAGTAATCTAGCCTAGACGTAATAAAAGCATGGATCAATTTCTCTGCATCCCCTTCTGATAGGAAATGCCTAATTTTAGCTATGTTCCTTAACTGAAAGAAAGCAACTCTAGATATGTTTTTTATGTGCGCGCTAAAGGTTAAATCTGGGTCTATAGTAACACCTAGAGTCCCTATATAGAGAGAGTAGCGACATAGAGGGTCCGGAAAAATCTAGTCACGTGATTGCGTGGAGCCATTTTGAGTCCATCGTGGACGGGATCGGGATCGGACGCATATCGATTTTACGACAAAATGACAGGTTGTAGCGCTTGTGGGTGCACAAATAGAACGGAGAAGGGATTCAAGGTATATAGATTTCCATCAGATGCAAAAAGACGGGAAATCTGGGAGAACAGAGTCAGTCGTGTTGGATGGAAAGCAACTTCTTCCTCAGTTCTCTGCCAGGTCAGTGGTAATGGTCCCATATGCGTATTGAATTAACTTGCACATATTTGTACTTTTGTGATGTCATTATTATGGAGTATGGTTTAAGACAAGAGAAAACACCCTCTACCTTTCCATGTGTAATTAAGAAAATTATGGACATATTTGTAATGCCTTGACGGCTTGAGTGTTTGTTAAATTTAAATTTGTTTTTTATTTTTAATTGCATGTAGTACAGTACGTATGTAGTATTTAAATGAATGCAGGGCCCCAATGTAAACCAGTTTTTAACTGTTTGGGCATACCCTGGGTAAAGAAATGCAATAAATAAATAAATAAATAAACCCTAGCTTTTAAGAGTAGGTTATACCAAAGATTTATTTTCCCCAAGCTGCACAAGCAAAGAAGGGTGGTGAACTTGGCAGCAAGAGCATGGCAATGAGACAATTGGCTGCAAAAGTGAAATAGATTTGTTTAATTTCATTGTTTAATTACATTTTTAATTTAATTTCAAAATGTAATTCTTTGTGTGCACCTGCCAATGTGGAGAACATTTAAATAAATAAATAAATAACATTGAATTGTACATGTATAAGCAGGGAGGTGAGAGTTCCCTCCCTGAAATTAAAATGAGGCTGAAATAAGCAGCACGTGTACCTGTCTAGTTAATTCCTTCTTTGTCATGGTTCTAAATGTCTGACTGTTAAATCACAACCAGCTCTGTGATTTTCTTCTTTATCTTCTTGATTTTCTTCTTTAGTTGTCATAAATCTTCTATTTTGTCATCTTCACATAATTTGTTCATTATCAACATGGAAAAGACCATTCCCATCTCTCATACATAGAGAACATAATGGAATACACGGTTCAATGCACTAGCGCCATACGGCGGCTCCGCACTGAATGGACTCAAAATGGCGTCAAATCGTGAGTTGTCGCTACTCTCTCTATATAGGGACTCTAGTAACACCTAGGTCTTTCACAGCTGAATTTGGAACAACTAAGCAACCATCAATACTTAAAGTATATGTACACAATTTCTCCCTTTGTTTTTTCGGACCTAAAACCAGCATTTCGGTTTTCTCTGAGTTTAAGAGCAGGAAATTGGAGAGCATCCAAGCTTTAATATCTGCAATGCAAGCCTCTAATCGAGAAAGTGGTAGTGCTTCGCCGGGTTTCATGGAAACGTATATCTGAGTATCGTACGCGTAGCAGTGAAAATCTACCCCATGTGCCCGAATAATATCACCAAGGGGTAGCATATACAATGGGGGAAATAAGTATTGGACACGTCAACAATTTTATTATCAAACATATTTCCAATGTAGCTATTCACATGAGATTTTGACCAGACATTGGTATTAACTCAATAAAACTGCACAGCTAAAGAAATTGTAACGTTCCAATTCTTTAAAAAAGTTATGTGCAATAAGGTGAGATGACACAGGAAAAAAGTATTGAACACGCTAAATTAAATGTATTTAATACTTTTGTAGAAAAGCCATATTTTTTACATTTGGTTGCGTATCCTTTGCATGCCATGACTTTATGATGTCTGTGACCCAACAACATCAAAAGGCTCTTGATATCTTATTTGCTGGTACTCTTACAAGCGATACTATAACAGCTCTGCATTTGAATGGATCTCTATGGGAATTGGGGGGTGAGACAAGATTTAGCTGTAAATTACACTGGAACAGTATAGAACACATGGTTGGCTAAGTGGCTCTAAGTCATCAAGGGTCTGATGTATTAAACAAGCCTTTAACCATCACTCTGCTGCCAGAAATACAGTAGATATGGATGGATAACTTTAAGGGTTGTTTCTCCTGACAGATTTTCCTATTGAACTCTATGGAAAAATAAGTCAGGAGAAGAAACCCTTCAAGTTCAAACAGGAAACCGGGGGGAATTAAACGGGGAACCACACCCAGCCTGCACGAACACAGAAACGAGACGAACAGGGTAAATGGAAAACACGACATGAAACATAAGAAATGGGAAAATAAGAAAGACAAAAGGAAAAGGTGAACTGGAGGGAAATGGCGGATATCACAAAAAATTCCACATAATGTGTTCCCAAACAAAATGATCACAGTCTTGAGGTTGATTATGCCACAGGAAGTGATTGCATCCTTAATCAGAGCTGCGACTTACCCAAACGCAAGTGCCTTTGCTATCTTACACACGGCGCAGGGTTCATTATAACGCCTAGCGCTCACGTCGTTTAAATACCATGTATTCTTGCGCCCGTTGCAAGTGAACTGGGCATGTTGGTGTTGGTGATGAGGAGTGGCCAGGATATTTTTTGGCGTATTGCTATCTTGAGCCAGCAGAAAGCGCTTGCACTAAAACCATCACAAACCTGGTCTATTCTTCGTCCTTCATATTTTTTTAATTACAGTGACAAGATTTCCATACTCTCAGCTTATTTAAAACCCGCTGATTTCACCTGTTATTCCATAACTGAACAAGGCGATTTTAAAGAGAACTAAGCGAACTAATTCGAAAAATGTCAGGTTGGCAACCCATAGGTTCACACATATTTTCCCTTGTTTTTTAATGTCCTGCTTATGGAAATGTGACCAACCTGTTTTACTGGTATAGCGTAATGCTTTAAAACAATACACTTTCCCAGGAAAACTTTGCCATTTTCAGCAGGGGAAACCGACCTGCTCCTGCATGAAGTTAAAGCGCACATGCAGAGAATGGCATTAAAATTTATTGTGAATTAATTGTGTAACGTGCTGCAAATTTCTAAACATAGAAATTAGAGTGAGTCAGGCAGCACTTTAAAGCAGAGCAAAGCTAGCTACAGTTCAGTGACTCTTCATGGATACCCATTGAACATCACTGCACATTACAAGAGAACAGGCCATAAGTCTGTCCATCTGTCCATTCGCACCAGGGATAATTTAGAGCACAGGGGGGTATTTCGCAAAGCAAGATAACTGAGTTAGCTGGATAACTGCACTGAGTAAAATCCGATTTAGGAGGGTTCCAGGTTTTACTCAGTACAGTTATCCAGCTAACTCAGTAATCCTGCTTTGTGAAATACACCCCAGGTTTTAAACTCCAGTGCTGGAGGGCTGCAGTGTCTGTTGGTTTTCCATGTTTTCTCAGCACTAGTGGTTCATTTAAGTCATTGATTGGCTAATAAATCCACACACCTAGTTCTCAAGGCTTTGATTGGCAGCTGATCGAAAGGAAACCACAAAAACCCATAGACACTGCAGCCTCCTGGGAATTTAGTTTGACACCCCTGTTTTACCGCCACCTTTGGTATCGAGACGGTTTTCACCCACACTGGTCCACCCTGGAGAGTCCCCTGGTTTTTGTTTTCACAATCTGCAACCAATTTAGACCCACAAAATCAGCTGTGCTAACTGTGTAATAGACTGCTTTCATGGAATAATGTACTGCTGATTCATAATGAAATCCAGCAGTCCATTGCTCTTCAGGGGCCTGTTTCACAAAGCAGGATTACTAAATTAGCTGGATAACTGCACTGAGTAAAACCTGGAACAGCTGTATTTACTTCAGTCCAAGTTCCAGATTTGAGAGAGCTCCGGGTTTTACTCAATGCAGTTATCCAGCAAATTCTAGGGGGGTATACTACGAAGCAGGATTACGGAGTTAGCTGGATAACTGCACTGAGTAAAACCCAGAACCCTCCCAAATATGGAAAATGGACTAGAGTAAAAAGAGCTGCTCTGGGTTCTACACAGTGCAGCTATCCAGCAATCCAAGTAATCATGCTTCGTTGGGTTTCCCCTAGGGCCCTATTCCTCGTAGCTGGCTAGCTGCTCTGAGTAAAACCCGGAACAGTGTTTTTGCTAGTTCATACATTTATGGGGGGGGGGGTTCTGGGTTTTACTCAGCACAGTTTTCCAGCTAACCGAGTTATCCATGTATGAGGAACGGGACAATGGAATGCTAGAGATGCTTCCTGCTTGTATTCCATTTATTCCAGTAGCCACGAGCTACTATACATAAGTGGATTAAGCATCAGGCCTACTGAATGTGGGTGACCATGTGGTGGAGATTCTGAATATACAGGCTCAGGTTCTTATTAATCTGTCAAACTCTTGCAATCACAATTGGATGGAATAAAAACTAGAAACATCTCTGACACACCAGTACCACACAATGTGGCAACGAGGAGCCCAACATTAACATCTGCTGCCACCTAGTGGTCAACATCACTTAATTGAAAGCTCAGTTTGAATACTTTTACAAATATGTGTTTTATTTACTTATTTATTTCTTTTTAATTCAGTTTTGTTCTACATTTAGGATTGTAAAGATATTGTGGAGCATCTATGGGCCATGATTAACATGAATATTAAATGTATGAAAATATAATATAAAAATTATAAGTTGGGAATACTTACAAATATGAGGTTTTACAACAGTGGATGGAGTCTGTGTAATTACAGCAGTAAAAACAGCCTGTTTTACTGGTAATAACAGAAGAGAGAGCACAGTCTGTCCTCTTTAGGATTATTACCCACTTTATTCAAACAGGGAAAAGCACAGAAAGTTACAGATAGAAACAGGATCCCAGTATAGAAAGCGCTACGTGGGGAATCCAGCCCCCAGTCGTATGAGAGCCAGCTGCCACATCACCTTCTCATTTTGTGTCTTTAATAATGACAATATATAATAATGCTAATAATGCCTTGCATTGATATAGCGCCTTTCTCACAAAGTGCTTTTAAACTCACCTCAACCACCAGCAATGCAAAGGCCCAAGCACTACACAAGCACAGCATGGTGTACAGTACATAATTAAATGATAAAATAAAATGCAAAAACCATCTTCTGATATAATTCTGAGGTTGCCTACAGCCTCTACCATTGCTGCTGTGGTGATACCGTGCTCATCAATGATTGGCTAATGAAGTGATTTATCATTTCAACTGGTGCTTTGTTCCCAATGGTACTTCAGTCCTCCACCAGCTAGAGGTCGCCATAGCCTCTTTGTCAAGCGACTTCTCAAACAAGTATCTCATTTCCACCACCTCAATAATTTAAGTTGATAAGTAATTGCCACTAAAGAGTAATGCTCTGCAGCTCTCCGGGACCAGGAGGGAGGACCACTGGCTGACTGCTGACCTGCTTTTGTAGCATTTAAACTTACTACACTTGGGCTGCATCCCAATACAGTTTTTGCTCCACCCTCGCAAACTTCTCTTGCAAACTTCACTTGGGAGGATGTGACGCACATACCAATAAAACAGGAGTATACATTAATTATCAGTCAAGCAATTGATGTACTGAATGACAAATATCAATAAATACAGAAAGTTTTGTGGGCTAGGATATTTCATTGTGTCATCAAATCATGTAGAGTTTAAATATGTAGGACAGCCCGTGCGCTGGAATAAAGCATTGGAAACTGGAAACTGGAGTTTCTTATCCTGGTCAAGAGATGTTTAAAAGCGCTGCAAATTTTCGATAAGGATCAGAATCAGTCTACCTTTTTGACAAGTGAAAGTCATTACAATTGAAATAATACTAGATTGTTAAATGTTAAATTGTTACAAAATCCAGATAATTTAGCACCAGATGAATAGGTTTAAAAAGTCAGGCCCAAGATTTTATTCTTGAGCTTCATCCAGCCCCTTTCCCCCACAAATTAGTTAATTTTTTGACAATTATAAACATGTTCACTTCTGGTGGAAATTATAGTACAGCTGCATGACTATCTATTTTTTCATCAAAGATTTGGCCTGTTTTAATGTGAGGAAGCACACACTGCAGATGTACATAAATAATCGTTAAACCTTGTTCGTATACTTGCTAGAAGTGTCATTTTGAGACCGTTTTAGCTGTGCTATAGAAGTGAATGGAAAGCGACAAATACCCTATTCTGGATTATCACCCTCAGGGGAGCACAGCTCAACTAACGAACATATTTCGCCACCATTTAGACTCATATCATGGCCAGATAACTACACAACCCAAAGTTCTACCAAAGTTAAATTTTGCTTGAATGTACCTTGATAAATAGCCCAACTGACACATTTGAGATCACACACATTTATTAAGCACAGGATTGGCAAAAAAGAAGCATTTTGGAGCAAGCTTGGAACGTATAGCGCTTTTACAGAGAGGCTGTGCAAAAACCAGGCCTGAACCCCCAAACAGCAAACGAGGGGAAAACTCCCCAGTGGGGAGTAACACACTCAAACAGTGGCGAGACAAAACTCCCCGATGGGAAGAAATCTCGGGAGGAACCTGGCTAGAGAGGGGGAGCCCATCCTCCGCTGGCTGGCCGGTTTAACTAAAGATGGAATGGATGGTAACAGAAATGCAATGAGGGATCACAGCAAATAATCAAATGGGTTGA
Organism: Ilyophis sp. 1 JC-2022; assembly: GCA_022702515.1. Taxonomy (NCBI): domain Eukaryota; kingdom Metazoa; phylum Chordata; class Actinopteri; order Anguilliformes; family Synaphobranchidae; genus Ilyophis; species Ilyophis sp. 1 JC-2022. The sequence goes on along the minus strand of CM040401.1, from coordinate 65,159,293 downwards.
GCAGGTTAAAGTCTTGAGATATTAAACTAGCTGGTAAGTAGAAAGTCCAATGAAGAGATGAAATTCAGAGGGGCGGGGTGAAACATCTGGGACTCCAGGTTGCGTCAGGGCGTAGGCTTGAACCAGAGGAGGGACAGGGCTGGAACGGTCTCTGGAACTCATTAATGCACTTAATGTTAAATGTGCAAGGAACATGAGCATGTGCCATGCGCGCGCACACACACACACACACACACACACACACACACACACACACACACACACACACACACACACACACACTTAACACACACAACAGTGTAGAGTTGGGAATTTGTTGTTCTTGGATTGAATGTACTGTACTTGCTGTATCCAATGGGGTTCACCCAGTTTCTTGTTTTAGCAACCCAGTATTTGCCTGATTCTTCCTCCTACATGGAAGGTAAACCCAAATCCCACAGCTTGATAGAAAAGCAAAAGGAGCTCATTTGTTGACGTCTTTTCTTGAAGATTTCAGATTCAACCCCTCCCTCCGAGCTGTCTAATGGGTTCAGCTAGCTTATCACAGCCACATCAAACAGCATTTCAGGGTCGATCCAAAACAGGCTTTTGTGGTTACCGTAACGGTCCAGGTAGATTAACTACCCACCATATTTTACCCTGTTTGGAAATCCCAATGAATTTACAGTTTCTATGGACCTGTGTGTTCCTATGTCTAGTATTACTGCTGGTCAGGAACTGAGCTGCCGGTAATAGCACGACTAAACTAAATATATTAGCTAGTCTAAAAAGGTTAGGTTAGTAAGTTGTGTTCTCCAAAACAGCGCGATGTCGAGCGTGGCTTTCAGCAGCAGATGAAAAGACGTGTCTGACGCGCTGACGGAGCTGCGGATGTCTGCGATCTTCTCATCGAAGAAATCTGCAAAGTCGTCTGCAGTGAACGAAGAATGAGGAGCAGGAGGGGGTTTGCTGAGGACGGGGGTTAGAACTGTGTTAACTGTGAGTTACCTTGGCAGCGGTGACTGCTGTAGAGAACGCCGCTAGGAGAGACTGGTAAGAGGAGAGGTCTGATGCGTCTCTGGATTTCCTCCACATCCTCTCTGCTGCGCGGAGGTGCGCAGGGCGTCGGACATCCATGGGCAGGGAGGAGATGGGCGTGTGGGCCTAGAGACAAGAGGGCAGAGAGAGTCAAGTGATGTGGAGAGAGCTGTGAGCAGGGTGTCAGATGCAGAGTCGATGGGGAGTTGAGAGAAGGGTTTTGAGAGGGGGGAGGGAAGCAGTGACACAGGGAGCAAGAGAGGAGGGGGAGAGGGAGCAGAGGTTACGGCGGACAGAGACAGTGGGGGTGTGCCCTGCCCTCCTATCCTCATATTACCCAGCTCTACTATCCTCATATTACCCAGCTCTACTATCCTCATATTACCCAGCTCTACTATCCTCATATTACCCAGCCCTACTATCCCCACACCCCCACTGTCTCTGTCCGCCGTAACCTCTGCTCCATCTCACCCTCCTCTCTTGCTCCCCGTGTCACTGCTTCCCTCCCCCCTCTCAAAACCCTTCTCTCAACTCCCCATCGACTCTGCATCTGACACCCTGCTCACAGCTCTCTCCACATCACTTGACTCTCTCTGCCCTCTTGTCTCTAGGCCCACACGCCCATCTCCTCCCTGCCCATGGATGTCCGACGCCCTGCGCACCTCAAGGGCCGGTCTCCGCGCAGCAGAGAGGATGTGGAGGAAATCCAGAGACGCATCAGACCTCTCCTCTTACCAGTCTCTCCTAGCGACGTTCTCTACAGCAGTCACCGCTGCCAAGGTAACTTACAGTTAACACAGTTCTAACCCCCGTCAATTGTTCTCTATCTTCTCCTCCCTCCTGCTCCTCATTCTTCGTTCACTGCAGACGACTTTGCAGATTTCTTCGATGAGAAGATCGCAGACATCCGCAGCTCCTTCAGCCCCACTCCCCCTCCCCTCACAGACACTGTTTCCCACTCTCTTCCTCTCTCTACCCCTTCTGTGTCTGTGGGGGTGTGTCTTCAACCTGTGTGTCTGTGGGGGTGTGTGTTGTTGTTGTGCACGCATGTCAGACCATTTAGTTGCGAGTCCCAAGTCTCCTTCTTTTCTCTCATCCAGTCGATGTTCCAGCTCCTAGAATAAATTAAACTTCAATTAGACTGATGCTCAATTTCAATATTAGCAATGTATAGTATATTATCCAAGCTCAAACGTAAAAATGAATAAATACGATTCCATATGCTGTGTGACCTGTTTTTAGCTCTTCCTTCCCCAGACCCCCAGACTATAGTTGCCACTATAATTTTGCATTAAAACTAAATTTTGTGTTTTATTAACAAATGCCCCTGCATATAAATCAATTAAAGCTATAAAAATACCATTTGTGCCTCTGGCAAAATAGCCATACAATACATAGGCTGTGCCCGAAATCGCTCACAATTCACGAATCCCTAATTCCCAACTAGTGAATCCCCAACTAGTGACTGCCCATATAGGGCGCTAAATAGTGTACTAAGTAAACAATTAATTTGTCTTTTATTGTTATTCAGCGTCGTCACCTAAGCAACAGGTCTGTCGCGTACCCGTGACCAAAAGCCGGAATATAGACGTCTGGAGGGGTGTAATTCTCAGGTTGACAGACGTTTTGACATAAAACGTTACGATTTAGCTCAATTTAGCAGTAATTTAGCTCAGGCTTTACCTGGTTATTGCCTGGCTACATCCTAGCCGGATAAAAAACTTTCACTTTTCAACCAAATTTATCCGGTTTTTCACCTGAACCTGATAATTACGGCATTTCACCTACTTTTAAACACAAAAATAGAGTAACTTATAGCTACAAAACATACCATCTAGCAGATCCTGCTTTTGACATTAAACCTAATCAGTGGCAGTTTTACATTAGGGGCAGGTGGGGCAGTGCCCCACCAGATGTGGCGCTGTAGCAGTAGTGTTAGAATCATTTAGATAGCTCTTTATATCGTCGTCTTTCCATTGTGACGTTATGTAAGAATGTCAAGCACTGGTCCAGCAAATCCTTCTGCGTAATATCGCTTTTCCACTGTGACGTCATGTACGAATGTTATTAGTAAATTAAAGCAATGCTCTACAAAAAGTTACACAATGTGGAGTAGGCTAATAATGAACACAATAATGATAATAAAAGCCGTGTCCAAATAGCAGATTGTAGTTGTAGTACTGCCTAGGCCGTTCGTTAAACACCTTGCGAGAGTGATCGCCTAATTATCTTCGAAAAGGGCGGAGCTTTTTTCAGTCGCTTTGATAACCCCATTTCCACCTGGGAACGGCCTTGCACGAATGAAATTATCGGTGAAATACATCTCATGGAGGCTATTAGGCTATATTTGGCCCTCAATGGGGGTCGATTTAATTATTGAGAAATGCATGTGTAGGCTACATGTGTTCTGTACGTGGACAGTTATTGCCTCTTATTTTATGTGACAGTGAATACTACTACGGTACAGCAAATATATTTTTTACGTGTGAATTACGCCTGTGTTTAGTGTTGCTATATTCATATTGAAGTTTATTTAGATTTACAGCGATTTTTCTCTTTACACAGTAAATATATTATTATTATTATTATTATTATTATTATTATTATTATGTGACTGGGAATAAGTTGCCGGTCGACGTTGCTGCACAGCATGGCTATTGCAGATTAAAGCAACAGGCGTAAGAAGCTGTAAGAACATTGGAATTAGTTAGCAGTGGCATACCCAATTACCAGCATCGAGTTCTCCTGTTTTCTGGTGGGAGTTTTCAATGTATATTGCTTTAAATATTATAATTTTTTAAATAATCCAAAACCTAAAAAAATAGATCTAAATCATTGTTATATTAAATGTGATTCGGCTTTGGTAATCCGATACGACCGTTCATTGTTTTCTGAATTTAAACGTAGTCTACAAATGGAGATAGAATAGAATAACTTTGATTTTCCCGCTAGGGAACTTCAGTTGTAGCCCCAGCAACAACAAAAAAGACAGACGATGAAACCCAATTAAATGGATCTTATTAACAGTACCACATACTGCATGTGTTTCATTCACTGAAGGTCTTGCCCCGGCGATGGCTTTCTCAGCCTAGTGCAATAAGTAGCCTTGGCTATTCTGGTGCTGCATGTGACGACGGCTCCGGTCTGGGAAGTGCTTGTGTGGAAATATCACGTAGGCTATAGAGCAGGGGTCGGCAACAGGCGTCCCGCGGGCCATTGTTGGCCCGCCAGCAATAATATTTGGCACGCCAGATAATTTTGAGATTTAAAAAAAAAAAATCTTTTTAAAATGTTTTATTTTTTTTTACAATATCGAACCGACAGTCCCACGTATAGGCTATAATGTCCGAATAGAGAATCTACCCACACCTGAAGAATGCTTATTGTACTTTTAACCATGTTGAGAGTGAATGACACGCACAGACAATCAGGCAGCGGGCTGCACTGACGCTGAACCCCTAGTAGTGAATCAATAAGTAGGTGGACAACGCGTGGTGCTGAAATAGCCAAGTGTGTGGTTTGAAAAAAATAACACCAGCTCAGTAAATCATTCAAACTTAATGTTTACTTATATGTGACTGCACCACACATGTAAACAGTAACAAAGCAAATTCAGTTTAATTTTATGAAAAACATCAAAAACAACAAAATCGGCGCAAAAAAAAAAGCTTGATCCGCTTGATCATGGAGTGCGAGGGGTGGTGGTGCATAGGCCTATGCTCCTGAAACGACAGAGCAAACACGCTACATTAGGGATAATAATTAAATGAGCCATTCATTAAAAATATACAAAATACAATTAGGCTATTAAATGCAATAACGACAGGCTTAGTACTCACTTAATGTGAAAACTGGCATCTCTCATCGGTCACTATTCGTTGGATATCTGGTGATATGGACGTCACTTTAATCCGCAGGCAGTTTTCAAGGTTTTTATGCGTCAATCGATTCCTCTCGTGCGTCTTTGTGACACTGATATTTAATTGATACAACTGCTGTCCGCTGTCGGGCGTTTTGCACGTAAAGTTTTTCACTCTCTGATTACACCTGTGTAAACTGTGAAGTGACAATAAAAGAACTTGAACTTGAACTTGCTTTGGTACTCATATCGGACTTTTCTTTTGAAACACGGAACTACGTTTCAACGTTGTTGAGAATCACAACACAAACTCGCTAGTCAAGCCAAAATACTGCAGTGCAATGGATTCGGTGAGTAATCCCCACTGCTACCTAGTTAAGAAATGTATTCACATTTTTCGAAAGAAAAGTCAGATCATTACACCAGATCCCGATATGAGGACCAAAGCATTAGAACGTGTCACATTTTTTAACGATCAATTACTTAAATTAGCCTTTTATTATGTTCTAGCCCGCCACCTAGTGGCTCAGAAAGAAATTGGCCCGAGGCCAAATTTACTTGCCGACCCCTGCTGTAGAGTATTAAACACCATTATACAAACGAGCAAAGAACCACAGGCTTTGAAAACTGACGTATTCATCAGACCATTTTGGGTGTTCAATCTAATTGCTTCAGCCTGCCTCAGAATATGGCCAACATCTCTTCTGCTCTGATGTCATGGGAAGCTCATTCCGTTACAGAAGGGACAGTATAGCGGGTATGACCAGGAAGTGCATGCTCAAAGAGGGGGAGGAGCCAGATGTTCCAATGTTGCAGAATGGAGGGGCCTAGCTGGCGTGTGGGTTGTGATGATCTTTTGAAGGGGCAGCCAGGTAGACTCACCCAAACTTTTAAACGTGATGTGAGTGGTTATGCAGTGAGGATATAGGTGACAAGGAAGTGCGTTCTATTGCATCTTGCCATGTTGAAGGAAGCTTTCAAATTGAACCATGGGTGCTTAGTACCCTCTCAAGTGGAGCAGTGTAGTTTTAGTAAAAAGTAAATGCTTGTGTTGTCTTCATTGCCTGTTTATGCATCACAAACCAAAGAAGAATTTCCCTCCAGTACCAAAGCTGGCAGGAAAATGAGGAGAGAGGACGGAGAATTAACTTTTTAGCAGCCATTTAATAAAGCACAAGTAGAGAGTACAGCCAGCTGAAGGGGGGGGGGGTAGAATATTTGGCCCTGCGGAGGTTGTCGCCGGTGTCCAGTGCACTTGTGTGCGGATGTGGTGAGGAGTTCAGTTTTAAACAGGAAGCGGTGATGTACAGCCCCGCTGCAGTCTCTCATCACCCTAGTACCTTTCAGAGGCCCTGATGACACCAAGCATGGGAGTAACGTGGCGACCCATCAGGTAAGCTAATGTTCTCAAAGGCCAACTTCACTTTCGGCTCTTCACCTATGTTCTCAAAGACCAGCTTCACCTTTTGGCTCTTCACTTTCATGTAGAGCTTTGATAAAGTAGCAGTATATGGGTGATTATCGAAGGCACAAGTGCAAACTGCAAGCTGATCTGTCTTTTGTCTGGCCAGCCTTTAAGCTGGGCCAAATGGAATCTTTCTTTTTCCTCCTTTTTTTCTTAAGGATTGCCATAATCCCTGTCTCTGTTGTATAGACCTGTCTAGATGAAGTGCAGTGTGTATTCAGCCATCAATATGACTTGTATACATAAGTGTGTTGCTGATTTTTGGCACTTGTTCTCCATGATTAATGTAAAAGTCTGGATTAGTTTATGTATGTAAAAAAACAAAAAAAACATGCTTCCGAAAGTCATACTGATAAAAAACGACGTAGTTTTCTGCATTGATTCAGTGGCAATGATGATGACATGCCTGGACATTAATTATGGTGCACCTTCGCCTGCTAAAGTACTCCTTTCCGTGAGAAGTTCTCAATATGATTACATTTTGTAGGCACATTTATTATTATAAACATGCTAATGTCAAATTCTACTTCTCGTCAGCAAGTATGTACTTAGTCCTGAGTCAGTTTCATTCAGAATTTAAACCATCTTGTAAATATGTTGGTCTTCGATAACTGGCTCGGCTCAAACAATAAATTTGCCAAAATGACTCGTAGCATTTTTGAAAATGCATTTACATTTTCATGGTTAGACCAAAGGAAATGGCATTGTCACAGCTCAGGAAGGCCAAGCCACAACAGCGTACGGTACGGTTCTGATAGTGCCAGCCATGCAGATTTAACATCTCTAAACATTTGGAAGTCGAAAGCCCTTTTTGCGGCTTGAATATATGATAACTACATTTCTGCATCACTGTTGCAAGGAATACAATTAAGGATCTGAAAAACAACCACACTGTCAGTACTGCTGTGGATGTGAAAATAGCATTAAAAAAAATAACCCTTTTCTTTATTTTCCTACAGCAGTTGAAAATGTGTCACAGAGGGCTCTCGGCCTGTAAAAGTGTTCACTGTGACAGCTGGTTCATATAGTCTAGATATTTTAGGTTAATTTCTGGAATTTGAACATTATTAGTTGGCACAGCTGTGACTTGATTATTCCAAATTAGGGGAGGGAAAATTGTTTAGTCCCAAATGGAAGTGGATTATTCATTTTCTGGGGAAAGTTCAGTGAAAAAAGCCATTTCCTTTCAGTTCAGTGCAGGTCTAATTACAGGGTAAATTTATGAATATTTATATAGGTGTAAAATAAAAAAAAATTGATAAAAAATGTTTCTAAATTAGACATTTATTTTCTAAAAGATTGCAAGCTCTCAATTAAAGAAGAAATGCATCATCGCATTGTGCACCTTCACACGAGCAAAGAGATGGGAATTTGAATGGGCATTCTAAATTGACCACCTCTATTTCCCACCTCTATTCAATTAGCACGACTGCAATGTTTGAACTCATGGCATGTGTGTGTAGTTGTTTTAATTACATTGATGACATTTACCACAAGATTGATAGAGCCATACAACCATTGTTTCCTGTACCTTACGAGAGAAAAGGTTATTTTCTTTTGTTTTTCTTTTGCTTGGATAATTATTGTATGTGTAAGGAACAATAAATGCAGTGCACACAGAACACTTCAATTAATATGAGCAAAAAGTGCAGGATTTAATTCAGTTTATTGCTTCTCAAATGTCTTCTATGCTCAGAAAAATGATAATAGTAAAAAAATATATATAATTGAATTGTGACACCATTGATCAGAGGTTATGTTTGTGGTGTGATGCTAGCAGAGGCATTCCTCTGGCAAGCCTTCTAAATAGCGTGTTGGCATAGAGGTAGCATCTAATTGTATGTGACTTGGTGACCCCCAGGATACAACAGACTTCTGCAATTCTCACACTGTGTTCCTTGGACACATTTTTGCTTAATTAATGTTTAGAAATTATAGAACCTTTTGTACATAGTCCCCCCATTTTCAGGCATCAAAAGAATATTGGACAGTTAACATAATGAAGAATAAAGTAATAATTATTTATATTTGGTCACATATCCTTTGCATGCCATGACTTCCTGATGTCTGTGACATAACAATATCAAAATACTCTTGATATCTTGTATTCTGGTACTCTTACAAGCAATACTATAACTTCTCTGCATTTGAACGGATCTCTATGGGAATTGGGGGTTGGGACTAGATTTAGCTGTAAACTATGCTGGAACATGGAATACACGGTTGGTGAAATGACTAAGTCATCATGGGTCTGAGGTATCAAACAAGCCTCAAACCATCACTCTGCTGCCAGATATGCAGTAGATATGGATGGATCACTTTAAGGGTTCTTTCTCTTGACAAATTTTCCTATTGAACTCTATGAGAAAATAATCATAAATAAATAATCTACACTTTGGAACTACACGTTTTTACTTTACAACGGACCACATTCTTACAAAGTCTAGAGCAAAAATTATTTTCATAGAGAGGACGGCTCTATAATCTGAGTTCCTGTGTTGCTACTTATTGCATTGATGTGCACAGATCAGAGGTTCTGTTCAGTCTTTGTCACAGGAACTACAGCAGGGTCGGTAATGCTCAGGTATTGCTGCATACAGGGCTTTTGATCTGTTCAGCCTGCCTTCAGTCCTCTCGTGGTCATGTACACATCCTGTGGTTAACTGAAAATTGTTTACAGGAAATCAGTTTAGCTGGGAGGGCATTTCTTAAGTTACATTTATTTGTTATTATTATTATTATTATTGTTGTTCTTATTAATATAATAATAATAATAATAATAATCCCCACCCCCATATTTATGCAATGGTTGTCCATGTAATAAATATTTTGGTCGAGGTGAGGTACACTTGAATCTTCCTATTTCTTTGGTTTGTAAGCTTCCAATCCACTTTTTAAAAGATTTTTATTAAAAGCTGTTGATCACATCCAGTTATTAAACATGCATGCATGTTTTTATGTTTTATGTTTTTATGTTTATGCTCAGGTTATTTTGATAAACAAATTCCCTTCTTGGCAATTATGATTCCTAAAGGTTATTATTATTATTATTATTATTATTATTATCATTATTCATATTATTATTATTATTATTATTATTATTATTAATAATAATAATAATAATTGTTATTATTATTATATCAATGTAATTATTTTATATTTTATATTTCTAATATTATTATTTATTATAACCATGAAACAAACCCACAGACAGTGTGGTACGGGCAGCTGCGAGTTCCTGATCTGTGATCAGACAGGTGTGGGCTGTTGTCGTGGACTTAAATGTCCGAACTGCAACATGCTTTATGCTGTATAATATCACCGCCAATAATTCAATTGAATAGTTCAGATGCGTTTGGCCAAATGCACTGATAAACGAAGCAGCTGCCTTACTTCCTCTTTCCTCACTAGGGTATGACTGTCCTCTTTAGCCAGCAGGAAGCTGGCTTGGCTGTGGCATCACTGGTGGCCTTAGGGGTCTTGTGTGCCATGTGTCTAAGCTGCCGTAAGAAACCTAGTGAGTACCATCCATTTTGCCTTATGCCCAGTGACTCTTTTTTTTTTACTCTTTGTCTTCCGCCACCTTGCAAATACTGATGGAATTTTCTTGGTGCCTGACTACCTTAACTGCCACCAATATGTAGCTCCCATCTGGGTGGCACACGGCAGCCATTTTGTGCCAGAACACTCCCCACACATCATCTGAGGGGGGTTTATATCTTTCATATAGATATAACCAAGTGTAAACAATAAACTATACACTTAAGTCTAAGATAATGAAAAACAAACATGACATTCTAGGAGAAAATGACAATAAAGTTGGGCAAATTGCAAAATATCTGTATTGTTCTTCTGCAGGGATTATTCGTGAAGAAAACATCATTTATCACCAGGAACTAGTGTAAGTGCAATGCTACAATTTGTGTAACACTGATTGATCAGTCATTACTTGGAATAAAGCATAGAAGAGAATACTAAGTGACAGTTCAGTATTTATCAGGCAGATCTGAATCAGAATATGTGTGATTGTAACTATGTAAATACAAAAAAGGAAGCTAAGAATAAATCTGAGGTCAGATATAGAGTGCTCATGGGACGTGGTCTGTTTTTCTCACTCATTTTCTTTTTACTGTGGACTGTGAATCAGTCCTACACTTACATTCATTTCACCATCTTGTGAAGAAAGATGAAAATGTTATAGATATGAATATAAACTAGACCTTCCATCACTTGCTGGTAATTTTACATTTTCTTTCAGCCGTGAAGGTCGGAGATTTACTGTAATACGATCCAAAACCGGTAAGCAATCAATTCATTAATAAGTGTTAATTTCTCCCAAGGGGCACCTTGGTTATAGCCAGGTTAAAATACAGTAAACACTCACCATACAAAAGATACCACAAGATGCATGGTGAGGAATACAGTAATTATAAATACTTTCTTTCTTTTCTTTTACGGTAGTTTGAGACGCCAGGGCCTGCAAGTAAATATAAAATATAATAAAATAAGTAAATAAACAAATAAGTATATATAAAATATAAAAAACATAAAATGATCATGGCACCATGTAAAATAAGTTCATAAGCAGACATAAGTAAGGTGCCAAATAGAAATAACAAGCTCAAAGTTTTCTATATAGTATTGGCTGCAGTTTCATGCTCTACTTAATCTAACTAATCAATTAATTGAGGCACAATATATGCATAATTTCATCATGATATACTGCATTAATTCCTCATTTTTACCCAGTGCAGTTAGCTGCGTTGGGTTAAAACACCTGTACACTAGCATTACATTGTTAGGGCGGCAGTAGGGCGGCAGTGTATGTAATTATAAAACTGGACGACTTGTAAAAAGGTTGCCGGTTTTTTTTCCCCCAGGGTAGGACACTGTTGTACCTTGAGCAAGCAAGTTAACCTTGCTGCTGCTTCAGTATATATCCAGCTGTATGAATGGATAAATGTAATAAGAAGTATGTAAATCGCTCTGGATAAGAGCGTCTGTTAAATGCCTATAATGTAATGTAATGTACATTTAAACTGTCATTCACCATCATGGCCTCCTGCTTTACTTTTTTCCTTCCATTCCACAAACATGTATTTGTAAGTGATCGTCCCCAATCCAAAAATATATCACAAAAGGGGTTTGCAAGGTAACGGTTATACTGCACTGAAACTAGGGACTACGTGTACCATGAGCTGCACTTTGATACAGCAGACACGAAGATCAATTCAGCAGAACAAACTACAGATACTGTTATATGTAACGATGTCATTAGCCCCGTTGGGTTTCTTCACCTCCGCACTTTCGACCTTGTTGACTTTTTGACCTTTTGTCTCTGACGTGCCTCCACTTCATTTTTTCCAGTCCGACTGAATGAGGCACCGAGAGACCTACCTCCTACCCCACGGTACGAACTCCACAGGTTCCATCAATCAGCACTTTGATTAAACTGGCAAACATTACGGTGCACAACACAGCTATATATTGTCATTCAGGAGTGTTCAAAAGACAAGTCTTCCCGAGCTGTCCCTTTTCATTATCAAAATTTCCCCAAGCCATTCCTTTCCAAAATTGGAATTGGAAAATTGGCGACTGTCAATTGTGATTCCAAAACAGTGTTTTGTAGGAATTGCCAGTGTATTTATTATATGATTTATTAATGATTTTCATTAAGAGAAAATTAAAATGCTTTGACTGTTATTTTAGGGAGTCGGCTGAAGCGATCTGTGCTACACCAGCAGGTAAACATCATTTAAATCCAACACAAAATTTAAAATTAAAAAGTGTCTTTGACTGATGCATTTGTTTTGGATTTCATGATTCTGATGGAAAAAGTTTACTTATTTCCGCCTGAATTATTGAACCTGAATTATTAAACCAGTGTGCGCTTCGTTATGCATTATAGTTTGGCTGAGATTTTGAGAAACCAAAACTCCAGTAAGATACTGCTACCAGAAGATGCAAGACAGTGGGGGCTTTATAGTAGAGCCATGGAGTTAAAGATCTTGTGCACCAGTTCAGTGTTTGTAAGACTTGAAAGAGCCCAGGCCTTCCCCTGTACATTTGTATAGAACTAAAAATGCATCTTTTGTGACGCGCAGAAGCTTCCCCACTCCCTTCTTTTCAATGACAAATACGAATGCAAATACAAATGCATCTATTTTTATTTCAACACTAGCTGCTGAAGACCAACCCAGCTATCAAAATGTTCCCAAATGTAAGTAGCTGCTTTACAGTCCTTACACAGTACCACGCAATGTAATCATAATTATGCTGTGTGATTTATTTCTTAGTTGTGATAATATCACTGAAATTGTGTTAATGCTCCATCTATAATGCATAATGCTTTTTTTAAGGAAATTGTCATAGTACTCTTCTGTCTCCATTCACTTTAGCTGAACTTGGTTTTGACTGCATGTATGTGTAAGTACTGCATTGCCCTTTATCCAGATTATCTTGCATTGGTTGCATTGCTGTATAGCATTGAATAGCATTTTGTATTGAGGATGCATGGCCGCTTGTTCCTTTCGGTTGCTGTAAGCTGTAGCTTTCTTGTGGCTCATGCTAGCCAATGCTTTGCTTATGAGCGAAACCTGAGAAATATTATTAGCAGGTTCAGTTGACTGGATCATTATACATTGAAAAGAACCTCATGGTAAATGGTGTATGGGGTAAATGTGCTGGGGTATACGTAGGAGAAAACATCCAGATAAGAGACATTATATCCCACAGAAGCTCAGTTCACTTGTTTATCCATTCAAATGTTATAACTCCACCATCCACCACAAGGTTAATTTATGTCAGTGATATGAGCACACAAATCTCTCTACATCACAGCAATGTGTGTATCAGAAGCAAAAGAAACCATTTATTATTACTGTGGATCCACTTTTAAAGAATGCCTTGAATCTTTTTATTTTTTAGTCATTCATATCTAAAATCCATCATACTGTAAAATCTCCATTTGTTCTACATACATTCAGAAGGTAATATATTAGACACCTGTGTTATTTCACAGAAAACCAATTCCAAACTTGATCTACCAGAACGAAACAACAGCCGATACAGACAAGGGTAAGTAAACAGGTGCACATCTCTGACTAAGTTTGCCGCAGGTAAGTGCATCCATATACAAGGGAAAGTAAATAATATCAAAGAAAATGGAATACATCTTTATAACTTCAGAAGAATTAGGTTCTTCGCTCTTATGGGTTTGGCAATGTAAAGGCTGATTGACTTATACAGGACCAGTATGAGAGCTGAATGGAAACTATTTGCAACCGCTCTTTGAAGGAATAACAGCTCGGTCTAGCTATAACGGTGGTCAGAAGCAAATGTCAGGTCACATGACATCCTCTCAGTCGGTCTGATCTGAGTAAGAGGGATGTCACCTCACCAAGCCACATAAGTTATGAAATGAGACGTGCAACATTTTACCTTCAGCTAAACAAAAGAAATCAACACACAACACATACTTGTTCATCAAATATGAGGCAAACGCATGACCCTATCAGAACATAACTGTTTAAAAAATGTATTTGTTCAGCAATTAAGTCTTGCATCTCATAATTTAGCCATTTTCACATGCACATTTATGTGATATATCCTAAAAGCACTACGACATATACATAAAACTACGGCTTATTTTAATAAGTGCCCACGCTTTCAGTTTTGCAGCCACACCAATGTTTTATTATTGTTCATTTCTTCCCTATTGGCAGATGATGATTCATACTCATATGAAAATGTGTTCCCTACTCTACAGCCTGCAATTAGTCAAGACTCAGGTGAGCCCTTTTGTATAAGGTTAACTTTTACTTACCGTCCAAATTTTTTTGAATAGAAAAATTCGTATTTAATTTCATCTGAATTGTTATTGACAAGTAATTTTTGGGTTTTTAAACCATACACAATAGCCATGTCATTTATAAATTGCACTTTTCTTCTAAGTTGTTTTTACATTAATTCTAATTAATTTGTTTTTTATTGTATTCCAAAGGTTATAAAAATTATATTCTAGCTTATTACATAGTTCAATAAGCATGTACATTTAATATGCATTAGTATGGTTTAAGATACACAGGTTTGAAGGATGTGATGCCATCCAAATTTCTATCATTGCAGATCATTCAGATTATGAAAACACCAGCTTCCTGGAGGAAATGAAAGAACAGGAAGGTGTGTACATTTCCTCTTCTCGGACTATCCATTACATAATCTGTACCCAACAATAAATTAAACAATGTATATCTGTGTTTCAGATGAGCCAGATTATGTGAACGCTGAAAGCGAAAATAAGACCTGACATTGCACCTCCCCAGTCCAAGATATTGCAATGAAGAGATCCAAGCGATTGAAAATCATGTGTGGTACTGATAGACAACATACTTTGAAAAGAGTGTATATAGATCCTGAAACTCAAGACAACTAATATTGTAAATTACTATTGTAGATACTACAGAACGGATCTGGGACTGGTCTGACAGCTGTTGAACGTCATGAGCAAAACTGCCGTTTCAAATAATTTTTCTGTCGACTCAGTGACACAGAAGTGTAAATGCAAGTCTCATCTTCTTCGTCATCAGGAGTTTGGTATGTTCTGAGTAAAGCCTGTTACCATGAATGATGCATTTTGCTAAATTATAAATGGTCAGTCAATGAGGACCTTGGTCCAGTGCTGGAACTGGCCCCATAACACCCCTGACTTCTTATTTTCAGAATAAAATAGAAATAAAATATATATAATTAAAATGTACTCACTTTTTTAAAACCTTAAATAAATCAGTTCAAATAAACCAGTTCTCAAGTGCTTTAATATTAAACGGCTACAGTCACAAATGCATAAAAACACAGAAAAAGCACAAGATCTCTGCTTCTCTCCCTTCCCTTTTCTGTGAAAACTTTTATTGACTTTTCATGAAAAATGTAAGTATTGTAAGTTTCATCACGAAATCGCACTGATAGTTGGCCACAGCATTTACAGTCTTTTTTCAGAACAATACTCCACATAATGGACCCTTGTTTGCAAACTCCAACTTAAATGTTTTTGCATGCACCTTGACAACTACAGTTCCTTGTACTATTGTGGAAGTAAGCAGTGGCCACTAGATGGCGCTGCTCCCAGGTGGACGGGACACTCAAACCTTCCCATAAGGCAACAGTAAAGAACGCTTGGTGCAATGAGGGGAGGAGACAGAAGAACGAACCAATGGGAGGTTCCAATGTGGGTGGGGCTTAGCTAGCCTCAGGAGCTGCCGTCTTAGCACAGAGTCTGCCCAGGAGCCCAGCCATCTGCAGCAGTGAGTTGACCCCTTCTGCCACCTTCATGTGAGTGTAGCCAATCTCCTGAAAGAGAGGGTGAGATTAACGCACAGAATGGAACCGTAAAGTCCACATGATGCCTTTTTTCAGAAATATGAATCTTAAGTAATGGCTTGCTCAAACAAATACAACAGATTCCCAACAGAAGATGAGGCAATGCTGTCAAATGGTATTTTGGTTAAAGCAAGGACATGCGATTCCATAAGGCCTAACCCCTACAGCTCTTTTAAAGATGCCTTTCTGTTTTCCATGGATGTGTTCATGAATCCACCTATTTTTCAACATGATCAAGTTCAATTTCACATTTAAGAGACGGGGAAGAACAAAAACTGATAGATCCTATAGCCTGGTAAAGAGTGGAGCTACGTGTTCCCAGGCAGAACCTTTCCGACAACAGACTCATCCCAAGAAGCCTGGTTCTCACCTTGATAAACTCCAGTTTCAGGTACTCTGGCATTTGGAAGGTCTTGCAAACTCTGAAGATGTTACCGATGATGTCTTCGGGGGAGTACCCTAGCAACCACAGCTGCTCGATGACCTTGTGGGGGAGGTTCAATAGGTCAAAGTTAAGCAATGGTTTGTGACGTCACGTCCGTTTTGGCGGTGGGCAGAGACTGCGGTGCTGCGTGTATGGAGGAGAGTCGTCGATGCGGAGTTTGTGTGTTGGACTGCTTGGTGACACTGGACATCTCGGGACAGCGGGGCAATTTTTTTAAATCATGGCTGTATTGCACTTTAATTCACTTAATTCACTTGATTGATGTAATGATTCTGTTGGATGTCATTGTTTGATATGTTTATTTGTGTGTTGTGGGTCTGCCCCACTGTCTGTCTTTTTTTGTTGTTGCTGGGGCTACAACTGAAGTTCCCTTGCGGGAAAATAAAAGTTATTCTATTCTAATCTACCAGTGCTGAAGAGAAGTGAAGTCCGTGATCAGGGTAATTCTTCCAAAGTCCGTGATCAGCGTAATTCTTCCAAAGCTTAAATTTCACCATCCACCAGTGAACAGTGTAACAGCTGAACACACCTCATTTTACACCCAAGGTAACAAAATCTAACAGAGGATTCTCCATACACGTTCTACACATAATTTGCCACGGTAATGCCGTAAATCAATTATGACTGAGGCAGACCAACAGAAATATCTTATGCTGATAAATAGAAACAATAAACTTATTAGCTGTACCTTGTAGGCCTCATCAATGTTGGCATTGACACAATGCTCCAACATGCCTTTCACCAGCAGAGGATGGGGCTCATCACAAACCTGCAAAAGACAAATGTCACACATCATTTAGGACTTTTCACCAGAACCACAAACTTCCATACAGGGCTATCACTTTCATTAAGTAGTATTTTTGTATTTTTATTTTCAGTAAGATATTTTTTCTTTGTCTTGTTTTTGTCTGTAATAGTTGCTTGTAGGGTCCCCCTGGAACTGCAAAGACCACCAGCTTGCACCTATTCTCTAGCTGTCCCATTCTCCACACAATCACATTTTATTGCAGGTACATTTCTCCAGCCAAGAGAATCTCCGCCACATATCCCACACGGGTAGAAAACATAATATAGAACACATATATTTATATTTTAGCAAGTGTCTTATGTGCTGTAATAGACAAGTGCTACAATTAAATAGGATTAACCCAATATTATTAACCAACTCAACTTAGTGTAATTTTCTGATGGGAATTTTTTCTTGGTATGCCAGTTAAAGGACATTATTTTAATAATTATTATTAAAAAGTTTTGAGAAGACTGGTAACCAGTTTCAGCTATATGTACAGTAACCAAGGAATAATTTGAGTTATTCAATTACCTCCAATTTTTCACATTCAATTACTTTAATTTCCAAAGGTAGCTAGCGGTAAAGAGGTATGAACTGTGAATGGAAGTGCATTGATGTATGAGGTGAACAGCGCCATCTGCATACCTTGAACACATTCTCGCTGTTGACATATCCAAATCCAGCATTTGTGGACTGCAAGTTGTTCAGAGCCTGGAAAAGAAAAGAAATAACAACAATATTGGTATCAAATTGTACCAAGACTCCCAGCCCATTTCAACAAAAACTGATATTTGCAACTATTTTTCTCAAATGCATATCTGAAATTCTCTCTTTAGATGCTGGCAAAATTTGATTTTTGAACACTCTTGTAAACAGAAACCGGTTACAAACCTAAACTTATCATAGAAAAATAGAATTTTACTGTAAATATTGCAAAAAATGGGGCTGCTTAAGCTGCCAATTGCAGTGCATGAGTGAACACTGCGGTCTCAAATCAAATTCGACCCGGTGCCAGTGCTGACGATGGCCGGCAGCCCTGCATCGCCCAAGAGATATATGGGAGGGATTCAGTATGTGCGGATAGTTGTGTTCATTGCTCTAGCGACCCCTGTTGGCCTTCTGGAGTTGTCTACACTCTCCCGAGCCAGCAGCAGGGAACCAACAGCGGCTTCAGAAAGTATTCAGACCCCTTCACTTTTTGCACTTTTTGCACTTTAATGTGTTGTAGATTTAATTTTAAATGGAAAAAATTTGAATTGATCTCTCTGGGAATTGGGGGGGTGAGACTAGATTCAGCTGTAAATTACACTGGAACAGTATGGAACACATGGCTGGCTAAATGGCTGCAAATCATCAAGGGTCTGAGCTATCAAACGAGCCCCAAACCATCTGCGGCTAGATATGGAGTAGATGTGGATGGATAACTTCAAGGGTTTCTTCTTCTGACTTTTTTCCCCATAGAGTTCTATTGGAAAATGAGTCAGGAAAAATAATCCTTGCAGTGATCCATCCATATCTACTGCATATCTGACAACAGAGTGATGGTTTGGGGCTCAGACCCTTGATGACTTACAGCCATTTAGCCAGCCATGTGTTCCATACTGTTCCAGTGTCATTTACAGCTGAATCTAGTCTCACCCCCCCAATTCCCATAGAGATCCATTCAAATGCAGAGAGGTTATAGTATCACTTGTAACAGTACCTGAAAATAAGATATCGAGAGTCTTTTGATGTTGATGGGTCATAGACTTCAGAAAGTAACAGTATGCAAAGAATATGCAAACAAATATTAAATATGATACTTTAAAAATATGTTAAAGCAAAGGGTATAAATACTTATGCAAATGAGAGAATCTGTATGTGAGCACGCTTGTACATAGTTCACAAATTGGACATTCCAAATTCGGGTGGGATTAGAGATTCCTTTTTATTTATTTATTTTTATAATAAATTGGCAAAACAAAAGTGTCTCAGTTAAAACAGTCTGCAGATATTCCAATGGGTCCAAAAGAGATAACGGATCTCAAATTAAGTATCTGACCCAGGTCTGAGATGTACATGGCTGCAGGTTTCTTTGTGTGAAAGGGCAAACCTGTCGCATGTCTCCCTGTGCAGTGAAGATGATGGCCTCCAGGCCATCGTTGGTGGTGGGCACGCCCTCCTTCTCCACGACCTCCATCAGCCTCATCATGATCTGTTCATCCCTCAGCTTTGTGTAGCGCAGAACCGCGCAGCGGGACTGGATGGGCTCTGAGCAGAGAGACACGCGGTCACCAGGAGCCTACACGCAGATACACTCCACTGCCATCTGTGTGCGTGAGTGTGTGTGTGTGTGGGCAGGCGTGTGTGTTTGAGTGTGGGCGGACATGTGTGCACATTTTGTTCTACACCATCAAAACAAAAAACTGCTTAAATGTAGCCCAAGCCTGGTCCTCTTTGACCACAATCTAAAAATGACTCTTAGAACTAAACCACTCATTTCAAATAATTGCTCCTTGAAATTAATTAAATGAATCCTCCCTCCCAAGTCTGAGATTTGCAGTTATTAAAACACGGTCAGAAAACTCAATGTACTGAAGCGTAGAATCAGATTATCACTGCACTGCAGCCTATTGTTAAAAAATAAACATTGAAGTGGAATACTTCTTCTGTACTTCCCCCTTTTGCACTGCCGGACTGCTCACCTATGATCTTATCGGAGGCGTTGCAGGCCAGAGCAAAGCGTGTGGTCTTGGAGTAGATCTCCATCGTCCTCCTTAGGGCTTGCTGGGCTCCGTCAGTCATGCTGGGGAGCATGGTAATAAAGTTAAGTTTCCCGAGCAGCTCAGTCAGTAAGCACGCTCGCCACAAGCGCATGCTGGACCCTGTAGTCCCATGCTTGCTTTTCGGTCAAGTCATTAGAGAACTACGATTACTAGTACACAATGACAGGACACAATCAGCCTCATCCTGTCAATAAGTTAGGTGGGTTTAACCAGAGTTCCTCAGGTTCTCGCCAACAAGGTCAAAAGAGAGAAGGACAGCAACTCAGTCTTCTGTTTTATTTGGGCACGGACGCGTTTCGGCTTCCGCCTTCGTCAGCGTGCATTTTCTCACCAACAAGGTACCAGGCACCCACAGCCAATCAGTTGTCAACAGTGAGCAAGTTTTTCACCTGGGTACCAGACCATCATGGAATGTTTTCCATAAACATGAGGAACAAATTAAACTACCATTTTGTAATTTAAAGCATGCATCTACCTGGAGGTTAAACAGCGTTTCAAAGAAAACATTGACAGGTATCAAATAAACCCCTGTGTAATTGTTTTATTGGACATACAGGGTACCCCTGTGTAATTGTTTTATTGGACATACAGGGTACCCCTGTGTAATTGTTTTATTGGATATACCGGGTGCCCCTGTGTAATTGTTTTATTGGACATACAGGGTACCCCTGTGTAACGGTTTTATTGGACATACAGGGTACCCCTGTGTAATTGTTTTATTGGACATACAGGGTACCCCTGTGTAATTGTTTTATTGGACATACAGGGTACCCCTGTGTAATTGTTTTATTGGACATACAGGGTACCCCTGTGTAATTGTTTTATTGGACATACAGGGTACCCCTGTGTAATTGTTTTATTGGACATACAGGGTGCCTCTGTGTAATTGTTTTATTGGACATACAGGGTACCCCTGTGTAACTGTTTTATTGGACATACAGGGTACCCCTGTGTAATTGTTTTATTGGACATACAGGGTACCCCTGTGTAATTGTTTTATTGGACATACAGGGTACCCTGTGTATTTGTTTTATTGGACATACAGGGTACACAGGTTGGTTGTCCTCACTGTGCAGATTTACTCATTCTTTTAGACTTCCTATCCCAGGGTTACTCTTTAAGCACAAAGACCCCTACAGTTGTGTCACGTGTCAGTTTCTGCCGTCACATCAGGGATCGGGGTTATTTGCCATTTGGTTTACCTGTCGGCTTCATCCAGAATGATAATCTTGTGTCGCCCTTTTGGAAGAGTCACTTTCTGCTGGGCAAACATTTTGATCTTGTTTCTGACAACATCAATTCCTCTGGAAAAATGCAAAAACAAATTTATCAAGATTCTATAGTTAGTGTTCAAACATTTATGTTACAGGAGTGCTTAAAATAACCATTAGTTATACTGCATACAGTGTTTTTAAAACCAGCTCATATGAATGTTTTATTGATGTACTTTTACATAAAATGCTAAAACAAAATGCATCCCAAGCCAAGGTGCACCTAAATAAATGCTGAAACTGGATTATTGATAAAGAACAGTATCTTCACTGATGCATAAATTAATCAGCACATGCTCAATGTTATGTTGTAATTAATCACATTTGATGTCCTTAAATCCATGCCAAGAGGACAGCTCTGTTTACAAGCTTTGAACACAAAATTTAAATTTTAGTAATGCCTGACTGGATCTCAAGACTATATTCATTTGGGATTCTTTTGTGGTCAGATTACAAAAGTATAATAGTGATCTGATAAATGTCACAAATGTGGCTTGGAAATGATCAAGAATTAAAAGTTTGGGCAGAGGTTAGACCTTCTCACGTTGCACCAAATATTTTCCAGAAAGCTTTGCGATGGTTGCCTGGACTCAACGATCTACTCAGAACAGACAAATTATTATGGCTCACCGGTCATTGGAGGCATTGAGTTCCAGCACTGCGTCTTTCATCGCTGGACTAAGAAGCGCTCGAGCTAAACACAGAATACTGGTGGTCTTCCCAGTTCCAGGGGGACCCTACAAGCAAATATTACAGACAAAAAATAAGACAAAGAAAAAATCTCTTACTGAAGATAAAAATACTATTTAATGAAAATGATAGCCCTGTATGTATTTTCCACAGCACAAATATTTTTTCCATGATTTAATAAGGAACACACTTACTGCTATGATGATGTTGGGTACATTTCCCTCTCTTGCAAACACCTGAAATAACATAATTATTCAGGGAGCCGTTAATTCAGGTGTAATTGATGCTGAGTTTAGCGGGATTCACACTATTTAACATTATTGCAAATGAGAAGAAATAAAGTGAAACCAAGTCAACCTTACTATGAAGCGTACCATCTGTATGATAAACTGCTAAACCTACCTCCAATCTGCTGACAGTGTCTTCATTCCCGACTATTTCACTCAACTTCAAGGGTCTGTATTTTTCCACCCTGCCATAATTAAAGGAACAATCAAGTGGCCAACAAAATAAGCTTGCAAACCACCTCCAAACGGCTAGCTTGCCTTGTGCATTGTCTATTACATGGCAGGAATTACACTGGGAACACCAAGTGTTTATTGACAGCTCAAACGTTAGTTTAGCAAACCAGTTTAGCATAGCTGTTATCATAGTTACATAGTTATATTAAACCAAGCTGAACCTCGCTCATTTCCACATAACGTGCAGGCACGATGCAGATCGTGGATATAAAACTACTAATATAACGTTATTCTGAAAACTATTTCCAGTGCAGTGGCAAGACCTAGCCACTTATCGTTAACATTAGCTACCTTCATCATGGGATGCCATGGAAATAGAAAAAACAACTAGTAACTTTACCATGGTAGCTCATATGCGGTGCCTGACCCCTTTCCTGGAGCCTCCTCCTTCTTTGATTGTATGTCTGCTTGAGGTTGCGCGGAATCTTCAGTTTCTTTCATTTCGATATCCATACTTCAGCTCCAGTCGAACCCTCGCTACTTACAGATAAGAAACTGCTTCCCGCCACCACCTCGAAGAAGAACCAAACAACTGGCGCGTGAATGACATCACATCCTGCACAGTGAGCCACCACCATAGATATCCTCCACCGCAACCTAGCTGCAATTATGGCTGCAATTTTAAAACAGTTACAGATAGCAATTTGATAAACAGTATTTGATACTGTGTATCATTACATTATATATTTGTAGATTAACATTGAATTGAATACAGACGCAAGAGACAGCCATGACAGCGAGGATTAGCGCCAGGTCACACAGGTAAGGTTGCTAGCTCGCCAGCTAGCTGTATGGCAATCTTTTGCATTCTGATCACTAAAACGACATATCTGGGAGGGACCATTTTCATTCCACCAAGTTTCTTATTTAGCACAAGGTGGTGGTCTAACAGATAACGTTCCGAATAATTTTGTATCACACACCGGGAGCCCCTGTTTGAAAGCCAATTTGGTTTTAGGCCCTGTGCATGGGCGACATTTCTCAGTATTTTATTTCTGTGAGACGTGATATCAGCAACGTAAAAGTTAGTGTAATCACTTACTGTCACGACAGAAAGGACATCTGTATAACTGATCATAGAATTCTATTTCAGTTTTATTTCTGCTACAGGAGTCGAACTGTGCTAGCGTTTGAGAGCTGTCATGGCTCACAGCAGCACAGATATGAACATATGCACCCAATATGCTAATAATGATGGAAATTATATCGAATACTTCCAGCCTGTATTTTTGCACCATTACAAAAAGCTAGAAAGGCCTTTATTGAAGTGTAGAATCTAACTTAAAGTCCCCGGCAATACAATTGTTCATTTATAATCTAACATGCATCGCCTACACGTTCCTACTGAACACGTTGACTGTACTGTGTTAATGGTAAGTACTTCTAAATACATTTATAATGGGCTTAGAAACGTTGTTGTTATAATATATTAGCCCATTTATCAAATGGTAATTCATTATTTTGGATACGCCTATCTAATACCCAATGGCATGATAAGAGCAGGTTGGATCACCGTTTTATGTTGTATGAGCTGAGCCCTGTTACTGTTTAGTACAGTATTTCAGAATAAGAAGGAACGTGGCACATGGACATTAACGGAAGACAATGTAGGTGTTCCTATCATACTGAAACCGACACTAAACCATATCACTAAACGCGTTATTGTTAATGACAGTCACTCTTGGGGGGGGGCGTATTTCTCAATAAACAGCGTCCGGTACACCAAATGTTATTGCGTGCGTGTGTCCGCCAATGTTGTCCAATGAAACGTGCGCGCTCATCATAGTTCTCTTGGGCATCAGTCGTGATGAATTAACAACGGGGGTGTGACGTCAGGTGATGGAGCGGGGGGGTCGTCTTCCTCGTTGGCGTACGTGTAGTCATTGATGTGGGTGCTCTGCTCGCCTTATCTTCCGTGTTTAGCGGAGAGCAGTTTAAAAACTTCACTCAACTAATAGCCAAAGTTTACAGCGCACGTTGTTTTTTTCACAAAGGTAAGTGTTCATTCACTTCAGCATTTCTGTCTAGCCTAGTTGACTTGCTCAATTGTTTGAAATGTGCATTTTTTTATCGTTCGCACTAACGTTCGCTGACCAGATATTAATTAGCTACCGTTAATACGAAAGTTCTAGCATTGTTTATCCAACGACACTATCTAGCTAGCTAACGTTAGCCTTCGAGTTTCCGTAACAAAAATGTGTGGCTATTCAAGTAGGACAATAAACTGAATCCTTGTTACAGATAACTTGCTCAACGACACAACTAAGTTAAATGTTGAAGTAACTCGTTTGCTAAACAATTGTGTAACTGAACAGTGAATTGGGATCTTTCATTGGTGGTGTAACGTTAATTTATAACCGTGATGTTGGCCAACTTTAGCTATAACATTAGCTAGCTAGCTGGCCAATGAGGCATCAGCTGCGTCTCTAAGAAATGCAAAGAAAATGCTGTTTAAATGATATCTAACGTTATCTGTTCTAGCTGCTTAGCTAACTAGCAAATTAATACGTGTCCATTTAGTTGCTCGGTTCGACTGTTCAACGACGTTTCGTAAGTTTTTAAACTTTTGACGGGTGTTGTTCGCTTCTTTTCCTACACACTCCTACACAAGGAAGTATCAAGTTAAAGCGATTCAACCATTGAACTAAGTTACCTTGCAGTGACGGCACACTGACTTTACTTTTGGTATCGACTGAAAGAGTGCTTGTGAGCCCTAAGGCTAAGATGTTTACGGCCAGGGACTGTGTAAGAAGAAAGACCAGAATTACATACAAGCGAGTAAAATCGTTACTTGACACACAGTCCCTCCTCGCTCATACATGCGAAAAATTCTTTCCTTTTTACCGTCCGTGTGACCTGTTAATATTGAACATTGAGGGGATGGCCGTTCGCGTACAGAGCTGTGTGCTGAGTTGCACAGCGCGCTCATTGTTGTAATTGTTTGCGGGGAAGGCTACAGCTGTGATACACTATCCCTCGTGAATATGAGTGTGCGTGCAGCTCTTACAATAAGGGCCAACTGTTGTGGCTGCCTCATTGTTTTGCACATCGTGTCGTATGTGACAATTACCTGCAGTGTTGTGTAAAAACAACCAATAAAGGCTGTGGTTTCAAATGGGTGTATGGCTGAGTTGTGGCTTCGAGTCCCACATTGTATCAGTAAGTTACTTGCCTTCAAAAAATCTATCCAGGTACGTAGATAAACACCTATTATATGACAAAAATTAAGAATTGTGGGTCACCCTACACAACCGTGTCCCGAAGGCAAACGAGTAATCATGATATTACAAAAGATTTAAGAGTCTGGAAACTGACGCTGTCCCGCAAAATTATACTTAAAAATTTCCGCTTAAAGGATCGAGTCATTTTCCCACAGTTATTGTCCTCTGCACCTGCCTGAAGCAGTATTAATAGTAGCACACAACAGGGCCACTCTGGTCTCCTCAACTGCAATTACAGGGTGGAGTAAATCTCCATTGGCCTGGTTTCCATAGTAGTAAGCATTCAAACAGTGCAGGGGTTTGCTCACTGGAACCCTATGCCTTCCAGAGAATACAGATGACTTGCTCTGCTAGATGGCAGCTAAGTGAGTCAAGTTTTTGTGTACACCGTTGAATAATTTCCTGTGATTGCATTTGGGATGGCTGCTACTGAACCCTTTAAGGAGCTTTGTCCATATTAAGACTTGGGCCTGCCCTGTAAGCCAGACTACAGCAGTTAATTGCATTATCTGGTCAAAAGGTCCATTTCAAAGCGTGCATTTCAAGTGCTGACACATGCTCAGTCTTATCTCTGTCGTTAATGGCCAGTCGTGCGCTTTAAATTAGATGCATCATTGCAGATCCAGAGTTGTTGTCTCGCCATAGAAGAAACGGTTTTCATTTTCACAGGGACTTGGTTTCATACATGCTAATTTACTTCCCACAAGCATGTCAGCAGCTGGCAGTTACAGCAATACAACATGGTAATGATGATTGCCTCACTAGGGTGTGGCCTGTTTTAATTAATAAATGCCAGACTTTTGAGACTTGACAATAGTGTATATTCAGCCAAGCAACACTGCACTGTGCTTTGATTTAAAATTTGTGAAGTAATAAGCAAGTTATTTCAAATGTTTTAATGCTTGTCCAACATGATTTAAAAGTAATTAAAACATTAATAATAATATAATATTATTTTAATTTTATATAAAACTTTCAAAAAACCCAAGACAAAAGTGGAAGAGGGGGGAGGGGAGAGAGGGGGAGGAGAAAAAAAAAAAAACAAAAAACAAAAACAATGGTGGTGAAACTAACTAATTTAACTAATGTGGAAAGGCCATGGAAAAGAGGTGTATCTTGAGATGCGTTTTGAAACTGTCCAGGGTCGGGGCATTACAGATTTTGGCTGGGAGATGAAAGAGTGGAAGAAAACATTTGGCTATATTTACATCTCAGTTGTGGGTAAATGTCATTGTGGTTAGACTGAATTGGGACATTTCTCTACTGGAGAAGGTGATACCGTGTTTGTGTACAGTATCACACTCCATGTTCTCTGGCAGTTGGCCATTCTGTCTGCTTTTGGATTATGGCTCCGCTCATTGGCCTGTTGATGCATTTTGTCTCTGAAAAACTGGTGGAATCAGACACGCTGGAAAGGCCTTTTGTTTATGCAGTGGCAAGCTACTGTAACAGTGACCAAAGTCCTGTCATGCGCAGGCTCAAATTTGCGATAATTCAAATTTTTTCCAATTAATTATTTATTGAAAACCTTTGTAGCTCATTCAGACACCTCAGGATTACAGCTCCCTCATTATGTTCTCTTATAAACCAAACCAACGTTATAGATTCATATATGACAGTTCGTTTATGGTGGCTGCGATGTGTTTCCGGGCCAGAATTTTATAGAGTTGCAGTTTTGGGGCTGTTCCAGGAAGTTTGTGTGCAAAGGTGCTTACAGAGTGTTTAAAACGGGGAGCAGACACGTACGCGGACAAACAGTCCACCGGACTTTTGCCTTTCATAGTCGAGCGTACTCAAAGTAGATTACACTACGGCTACGCAGAAGGTACACTTGTAGGCGAAAAGACAGGTCAGTGCGGACACAAAAAACGACATCCGCTCAGGGTCCGTTTTGTGTCCGCTATGATGTCAATTAGGACCCTGCGGACGTCCGTAAGCATACCTTTTTTTGCAGACTATGAATTGGCCTTTAGAATATGGCTGTGTGGAAGGTGCTGCTCTCTGTTTCTCACTGTGTAAACCCAGCAGCAATGGGGTGCGTGACTCACTCCTCTCAGCCCAGCCTTGTCCCCGGTCAGGGTCCCAAATTAACACCAGTGCCAGTAAAATTTTGATTGTGGCTGGTAAGATTTTTACTCTAGCAGCCACTTCGACCAGTAACCAACCAGGTTGTGTTATATTGTAAAAGGTAATGTGGCTGGTGGTTGAAAATGGCCAGTCTGGCCAGCGGGTGAAAAAGTAAATTTCATACCCTGTCCCCTGTGATTCGGCAGGCTGGAGCATGTGGGCATCCTGCTGTAGCTGGCTCTGCTTGGAGAACACCACCCCTGCCACAGTGGAACAAAACGGCAACACGCGGCGCCAGGTCTACACAAACTCGGGGTTCAGTCCCTCCCCTACTGCCCCCGAGCACCTGTGCAAGGCCTGCGGAGGCCGCTTCAACACCATCGCCAGAAAGGTAAGGCCGACCTCCGCTGGGCCTAAAGCCCAGCCGTGGGAGTGTTTACCACACACACAACTTTGCGGGTACACTCAGTGTTTGCTCAGGAGGGATCGCCATTGTTCCATCTAATTTCCTAATTTAAATAATTTAATAATCGAAATGAATGATTTAATAATAAATGAAAACGGGGCGTCACCCTGTGGACTGAGTCACACGGTCTCCCCATAATCGCATTGTTGAGATTTTTAAAAACCTGTTGGTGTCTCACGGCACCCAAAGAGGAACCATACAAGAGTGTTAACATCATTTCAGCCTCGTGCCTTACACAAATGTTGTCGTAAAACCAGATACTGAACACTCAACTATTTTTCATGGCAGTTTCTTTGAATAGAAAAATTTAAAAATGTGATCTAAGAAAAGATCTGCGGCTTCAGTCAGAGAGATACATCTGCAGTGTAGTTTTTCAGATTTCTCCCCTAAAATGATAGGAAAACTGTACTGCCATTAACAATAGAACAGTCTGTACTTTCACTGTAAACTTTTTTTGTGGTCAAGTAAAAGACGGGGACATCACTGCTTTGGAATTGACTGGTTTTAAGTTTCTGCGTGTTTAACTTGAAATAAACGTCCGTTGTGTCGTCATACGGCGCGCTGTGTTTTCTCGAGCATGCCCTTGGCTTACCAATCCTACCAGATTCACTGAGCTGCACTTTGCACAGCTATAAGAGATATAAAGGGGCTCGTATGACAGCGTGACACCTAATACCGGCGTGTCTTCCTATTGTTGCACAGTGTTCTTCCAGTTTCTCCATTTCATGGCACGTTCGTCACATCTCTGCATATCTGTTATGTAACGCACCGTTACACAGCCGCATTTCAGTCTAACCGCCATTACACTTTACCACTGAGTAATCGGTTAAAGCAACTGTGGCTTTTCCATTTCTCACACAAACTTGAGTTTATTTACAATGGGGGAAATAAGTATTGGACACGTCAACAATTTTATTATCAAACATATTTCCAATGTAGCTATTCACATGAGATTTTGACCAGACATTGGTATTAACTCAATAAAACTACACAGCTAAAGAAATTGTAAAGTTCCAATTTTTAAAAAAAAGTTATGTGCAATAAAGTGAAATGACACAGGAAAAAAGTATTGAACACGCTAAATTAAATGTGGTAGAAAAGCCATATTTTTTATATTTGGTTGCATATTCTTTGCATGCCATGACTTTATGATGTCTGTGACCCAACAACATCAAAAGGCTCTTGATATCTTATTTGCTGGTACTCTTACAAGCGATACTATAACAGCTCTGCATTTGAATGGATCTCTATGGGATTTGGGGGGTGAGACTAGATTTAGCTGTAAATTACACTGGAACAGTATAGAACACATGGTTGGCTAAATGGCTCTAAGTCATCAAGGGTCTGATGTATTAAACAAGCCTTTAACCATCACTCTGCTGCCAGAAATACAGTAGATATGGATGGATAACTTGAAGGGTTTCTTCTCCTGACTTATTTTTCCATAGAGTTCAATAGGAAAATCTGTCAGGAGAAACAACCCTTAAAGTGATCTATCAATATCTACTGTATTTCTGGCAGCAGAGTGATGGTTAAAGGCTTGTTTAATACATCAGACCCTTGATGACTTAGAGCCACTTAGCCAACCATGTGTTCTATATTGTTCCAGTGTAATTTACAGCTAAATCTTGTCTCACCCCCCAATTCCCATAGAGATCCATTCAAATGCAGAGCTGTTATAGTATCGCTTGTAAGAGTACCAGCAAATAAGATATCAAGAGCATTTTGATGTTGTTGGGTCACAGACATCATAAAGTCATGGCATGCAAAGGATATGCAACCAAATATAAAAAATATGGCTTTTCTACCACATTTAATCTAGCGTGTTCAATACTTTTTTCCTGTGTCATTTCACTTTATTGCACATAACTTTTTTTTAAAAATTGGAACGTTACAATTTCTTTAGCTGTGTAGTTTTATTGAGTTAATACCAATGTCTGGTCAAAATCTCATGTGAATAGCTACATTGGAAATATGTTTGATAATAAAATTGTTGACGTGTCCAATACTTATTTCCCCCATTGTATATGGCTCTATTACGAGAGACTTTTCCCTCAAAAATCCTCCTTAAAATGACCTCTTGTATGTAGTGTAATTAACACTGTGATGGCCGGTGGGCTTTATACACCCATATAGTGGTGAATATCTTTTTACTAGTTTATTCTGGTAAGAACGGGCCAAGTTGGCCAGTATGTTATTTATCCTGAAATCAGCAAACAGATGCTGTGTATTTCTCCAAGCGTGACCATTTGTTTGTTAATGGTAAGGATATACAGTTGTGTTCAAATAAATAGCAGTGCATTAAAAAAAAAGTGAATAAAGTGCAAATATTTTTAATAGCTTTTAGTTCCATATTTCAAATGTAGTGGAAACATTACACATTCAATTCCAAATCAAAGCATTAACAAATTTGATCAAGTCTGCGTTATTCTTTTACAGGAAGCAAAGAAAAGGAATATTAATCTGTTTAAAAAAATTTTTTTTTTTTTAAAATAGCAGTGTCGACATTTTTCTTTTCAAACTCAAACAATTACTGTATAAACTGAAGAAACTTTTCAAGATTTAACTAATATTTAGTTGCATAACCATTGTTTTTGACAACTTCTGCGCATCTGCGTTGCATCGAGTCAATCAACTTCTGGCACCTAGAAACAGGTATTTCAGCCCAGGATGAACTAACTACATTCCACAGTTCCTGAATTTTTGGTTTTTGCTTCAGAAACTGCATTTTTAATGTCACCCCACAGGTTTTCAATGGGGTTGAGGTCGGGGGATTGAGCTGGCCACTCCATTACCTCAATCCTTTTTGTCTGGAACCAAGATGTTGCTCGCTTACTCGTGTGTTTGGGGTCGTTGTCTTGTTGAAACACCCATTTCCTCTTCGGCATATGGCAACATAATCTCTTCAAGTATTCTGATGTATTCAAACTGATCCATGATCCATGATCCCTGGTATACGATAAATAGGCCCAGCAATCCCCATACCATGATTTTTGCACCACCATGCTTCACTGTCTTCCCAGTGTACTGTGGCTTGAATTCAGTACCCGGGGGTCGTCTGACGTACTGTCGACGACCACTAGACCCTTAAGAACAATTTTACTCATCAGTCCACAGAATGTTACGCCATTTCTCTTTGAGCCAATCGATGTGTTCTTTGGCAAATTTTAACCGATTCTGCACATGCCGTTTTTTCAACCATGGTGCTTTACGGGGGCTTCTTGCCGATAGCTTAGCTTCGTTCAGACGTCTTCTGACTGTAACAGCACTTACAGGTAATTTTAGATAATCTTTGATCTTTCTGGAGGTGATGATTGGCTGAATCTTTGCCGTTCTGACTATTCTTTGATCCGTTTTAACAGTAGTTGCTAATTTTCTTCCGTGTTTTGGGTTTTTGTTGCCATTTTAAAGCATTTGAGATCTTTTTAGCTGAGCATCTTTTAATTTGCTGCACTTCTTTATACGTTTTTTCCCTCTCCAATCAACTTTTTAATCAAATTACATTGGAACAATGTTTGGAACGGCCCCTTTTACTTAGCAATTCAGAAGGAAATATATATATATATATTGCTTCCCTTCTTAATAAAGGACAATGAGACCTGTTTTTTCACAGAATGAATGAATTCTCTAATGAAACTCCACACTGCTATTATTTTGAACACGCCCCTTTCAATGAATGAGTCAATTACTCAGAACAAGCAGCATGCATTTCATGACAGTTGGGTCTGTTGTTTTTCTATTACACTAGTACATCTACAGGCAAATTATTTGCCATGCAGAAATATCACTGCTACTAATAACAGTGGTTCACTAGAAGCAGAAATCCTCGGAATGTTGTATAGAAATAAAATGTAAAGATCTTTTCAAACCCTCCATGTTTGTTTTAACAGCAGATTATTAAACAATCTTGCAACATTCTAGTTGTTAATCTAAAGCACACACGCACAGAATTTTGTTTATGAAGATAAAGTTAATATGTATTACTGGTGTTCACAATATAATGATGCTCAAGGAAGCACTTATGTTTTTTGTCTTTGTTTCAGTTGTGGCGAGATAAGGGCACTTTAAATTAAGCCAGATATCTTTCTTAATTCTGTCCTTTCAAAGTCTTGTTGCATCTTGCCTCTTGTAATCCTCCAAATAAGATGAATCACCACCTGCGTACAAAAAATTATCTCAGGCATGCGTATCACATCCAGAATTGTTTTTTTTGGTTTCCATTTTGTTTCTCGCTTTGATTTCTGTGCCGTGATGCCTATGTACTGTACTTTGTACTGGTAGGAAACACTTCTATGAACACCTTGCAACCCACATATAGGCGAATTCCCAGGTGTTTGCAGCAGTTTCTTAAACCTGAACACAGCACCTTAAAATAATCTCGTACCTTCAAAGAGAATCTGCTCAGACTTCTTACCGTGACCTTCAACTCTGCCATAATTGTAGCATTGGACACTCAGCCAGTTCACCTGAATTGTTTACGGTCAGGAGATTTGCCTCTGGCTTTGGAATCACACTCTAACACACGAAGGTTTCAGTCTTTCTGTTTAGGATTGTGGGTCGGAGCGGTGCGTCATCGGGTATGTGTGTTTGGTAAATTTACGACTGTCGTGGTAAAGGTTAGTTCTTTGTTCCCTTTCGCGGGGGGGAGGGGTGTGGCTCCTCACTCTGAAAAGTAGGAAGTGGCTTCAGCCTTGCCTGTATGTAGGGAAATGTAGGTCTGGGATTTCTCTCTTAACAAACCCTGCCTCTTCGTCAGCTTTGCATCAGCTCTTTGCAACGAGCCGTTTTTGGCAGCTGGAGGCGTCCCTGCCCCTTCCCGTCTCCATGCCGACCCTGTGTGCAGCCGGCGTCGTCGTGGACAACTGACTGCATATTTCTCAGTGCTGTAAACATAGCCTGGTCTTTGGGGAATGAAACTGCTTGTTTGAAGTGTTCTGGATAACCCATGTACATATGGAGGGGAAAGAACAGGTCAGGAGTACATTTTGTCGTTTTATAACATGATAACATTTTATAACATTTATAACATCGTTTTAGCTGTATCTGTACTGGTGGTGGGTTTCTAGTTTTAGGCACTTTTTAAAAGTGTTTTTAGACACAGTTTTAAGTCTTATGCCAGGCATATGGGAAATAACTGGACAGAAGTGGAAGAATTATGAAATATAAGGCGGGAACGCGTTATTCCCATGCCCAAATCTTGGTTTAGGTGGTCTGTTCTAGATTTTACAACGTGGGCTAATTTTAACTTCAAATATTGCCATCTAGAACCATGTTATAAAAAAGTTTTTAAAGAAAATCCGGGTAAATTGGTCGTCGTTTAATATTTCCCGACTCAAATCTGGTCCGACTAAATTGGTCAACGTTATTTGCTGTCAGCACTTTAGACGGTTCATATTTTTGTCAACTTATGTCGCTCATGTTAAATGAGTTAAACACATTTAGCTTCAAATTTTGAGTTGGTGTCTTTGGCCAGTATTTTTGTGAGCGCTTCAGTTTTCTTTCACTGCCTTTCCCCTTTCTCCCCCATGTTATAGTCCAATGCAGCAAGACTGTAAACACTCTGTGATTAACCGAGCTGAAAATCTAATGTTCACTAGGTGACTGGCATGGTTTAGACCAGTGTAGCTTGTGATTTCTATGACGTCAGTGACTTGAGTTAGAGTACCTGTATTTCCACATGATGAGCATTCTTCTCATTTTACACAATAACAAACATAATAAGCTTCGTAGTATGTATGCCACACAAACAAATCTTTAAAAAAGTAAAAACTCTTACTTCCTGTTCTTAGGTGCTTGTTAGCACAGTCACGGAATAATAATAATAATAATAATAATGCATTTTATTTATAAGGCGCCTTTCAAGGCACTCAAGGTCGCCGTACAACAATACAAGATAAAAACACAATATACAAAAAATACAAAAATATTAATATATTTTATTATATTAATAATACAATAATACTGGAATACTGGGCCCGCAATCAAAAACTTGCTGTCTTGGGAGCATTTTTAAATATTACCTGTGAAATGTATGCCTAATGGTTGCAATCGAAACCACAGACAAGTGTTCACCTAGGACCTGTTTAGCAAAAGGAAGAGCTGCACTGCGAAACACTCCAAAGAGTTGCGCTGTGTGTGAAACATACTTGGGTCAGGTACTTTAATGAAATACATTAACGGGGTGAGCTAAACAGCAGCCCCTTTAGTCAAAATGTTTTGTTGTATTCTCAATTTGCAGGTATTTTTCTTTTACAGGCACCTAAAGAGATGAAGCATTTCACACGCGTGTTTAACCCAGATGTGCCATGTGTCGTCTTTATCAATTATTGTAAATTGGTATGTTCTGCGGACAGGGGCTTGAGGTCTTAATACCCATGGCCAAACATGTCCATTATAAACAGCATTTGAAATGCATATTTGAACAAGGTGTGATTTTTAAAGCCTGTCGAGTAGGTTTTGGAGAGCTGTGCACAGGAGTGGGCGCATACATGTTAATCTGCTCCTCTGTCCGCAGCATGTCTGCGTGGACTGCAAGAAGAACTTCTGCAGCCGCTGCTCCGTGCAGCTGGACCTGCGACCGCGCCTGTGCCACACCTGCCAGCGTTTCCACGGCACCCTCTTCGACCGCACGGAGCTGATGAGGCTGAAGGTGAAGGACCTGCGCGACTACCTCCACCTGCACGAGGTCCCCACCCAGATGTGCCGGGAGAAGGAGGAGCTGGTGGACCTGGTGCTGGGCCAGCAGACCCCCAGCAGCAGCGGCAGCAGCGAGGCCGTCTCCCAGCCCCTCACCGCCCCGCCCAGCGCAGACCCCAGCCCCGCCGCTCCCCCCTCGCCGCCCCCGGAGCCCACCCTGGAGCTGCTCACCGAGGACGACGAACAGGTGAGCGCCGTATCGCGCGGCTATCTGCCAGGTCCTTTGTGTGCGTGGCTGTGGCCTCTATGGCGCTTGCATATAGCCGGTTAGCAGTGGCGGGGCTTGCATGCGGTTTGGAATACAAAATCTAATTTTGTGTGGCGGGCAAGGGCGGCTCGCTAACTGAATGCGGGTGTTGAATTTCGCCCCAGAGTCCACCCGCGCCAGTGGACTCCGGTCAGGAGGAGACCCCTGACACCGAGATGGACACGGAGGTCCAGGGGGAGCAGGAGTCCCAGGTACAGCACGGCCCAATAGGCCTCTGTTTCACTGGTGTCTGTCGTACAGTTTGCATCTTCGTGACTGTTCGTTCCATGGGCTGGCAAGCCATTGCCAACCCTGGAACCGTGAGCTGAAGCTGAAAGGTAGCTCAAGATTTGGTATATAGTCTTGCAAAGTACATCAAACATTGGTAGTGTATACACTGGTATATATGCAGGTATATTCAGTGTGCTGTAAAATATCTTGACGCTATCATGATGAAATGCACTACATGGCCAAAAGTATACGGACACCTGCTCATCCAACGTCACATTCCAAAATCATGGGCATTAATATGGAGTTGGCCCCCCTTTGCTGCTATAACAGCCTCCCCTCTCCTGGGAAGGATTTCCACTAGATGTTTAAACATTCCTGTGGGGATTTGCTTCCATTCGGCCAGAAGAGCATTCATGTGGTCAGGTACTGATGTTGGGTGATTAGGCCTGGCTCGCAGTCCAATTGGGGACAGGGCTGTGTGCAGGCCAGTTAAGTTCTTCCACATCGATCTCGACAAACCATATCTGTATGGACTTTGCTATATGCACGAGGGCATTGTCATTCTGAAACGGGAAAGGGCCTTCCTGTTGCCACAAACCTGGAAGCACAGAATTGTCTAGAATGTAATTGTATGCATTAGCGTTAAGATTTGCCTTCACTAGAACTAAGGGGCCTAGCCCAAAATATGAAAAACAGCCCCAGCCCAAGGGGTGTCCGGATACTTTTGGCCATATAGTGTATGAAAATGCTCTGCATATAACTTAAGGGAAAAATGCTCTGTCCAAGCTGACCGCTGTTTGGATGAGCAGAACTATCGTGGTTAACACTATGGGAATGTACACCCTTGAGCAAAAGCTATTTAACCTAAGTTGCTTCTGTAAAGATTTGTCTGGATCAATGGAATATATGAAGAAATTGTGACATACAGTCATGTGAAAAGGTAAGTACACCCTCAAATGTTTATTTTACTTTAATACCATATTGATTGATTAAGGGAAAATAATTCAACAAATGATGCTAACATAAATGCAATGAACATAAATGCAAATCTTTTCCTATTGAACTAAGTCGAGGGAAAAAACACCAAGTGATCCATCCATATCTACTGCATATCTGGCAGCAGAGTGATGGTTTGAGGCTCGTTTGATACCTCAGACCCTTGGTGACGTACTGCTATTTAGCCAACCATGGGTTCCGTACTATTCCCATGTAATTTACAGCTTAATCTAGTCCCACCTCCCAATTCCCATAGAGATCCATTCAAATGCCGAGA
Source organism: Ilyophis sp. 1 JC-2022 (assembly GCA_022702515.1). Taxonomy (NCBI): domain Eukaryota; kingdom Metazoa; phylum Chordata; class Actinopteri; order Anguilliformes; family Synaphobranchidae; genus Ilyophis; species Ilyophis sp. 1 JC-2022. Next base: position 65,122,891 of record CM040401.1, on the reverse strand, counting down.
GGTTATAGTATCGCTTGTTAAACTACCTGAAAATAAGATATCAAGAGTCTTCCAAAATTCCAAATTATTATCTAATAATTGGACAATCATTTACACCTGTTTTTTGCACCAGACATATTTTAATCAATATATTTGATAGTAAATGTAGGGGTGTACTTACTTTTTCCTCATGAGGAATTTGCATTTATGTTCATTTCAATTGCTTAAGTGATTCCAAAGTCTACTTTTTTAGCATCATTTGTTGAATTAGTTTCCCTTAATCAATCAATATGGTTGAAATTAAAATAAAATAAACTTGTATCAAAAAAACTGACTACCATTTGAGGGTGTACTTACCTTTTCTTCTTTTTTCACACGACTGTATATTGGTCATTCTCAACAATGGGTGACTAACACTTAACTTTAATAAATATTGCACAAAGGTGTGTTTTAAAACCCTTTAAACTAGAGTAAAAAATATATTTGGGAACAAAAACGGAGTCATCTTGCAATATCAGTTTTGGTTTAGATTTTCTATATTGTCGGGAAACCACCATTATGTCATGAGATTGCTTTTGATTGCCATCAACGTGGGTTTTCCTGTGTCGTCTCTTCTTGGTAATCAGGATGACGATCTCACTCCAAACCACATTTTTTCTTTCCGCGGTGCTGGTGCATTTGGCTGTTAATGCCTGCACAGTGACCTCCAGTATGTTTAGCTGCCAGACATTCTCAACATATTCTCATCACGGACGATAACAACATGACTGAGACCAGTTTTGGTTTATCTGTGGGAAGAAGCCAGTGAAGCCGACCTTTCTCAGGTCACATGGAAGTGAAGGCTGTTTGTACGAATAAGCGCATGCTGGTCTTCATGCTTGCATGCTTGTTGTAGGAGGGTTGTGCCTGTAACATTGTTTCAGAATGAATTGCCTTGAATATGACAATAAGATGGGTTTTTTTCTGGTCATTGCTTGCGAGCGACGCTGATTTTTAAAGGCCAATGGTTTACTTCAAGATATGAATAAAATGTAGGTACATGGCTGAAGCCAGCTGATGAAGCTGTTGATATAGTGCTGGTTGCTTCAGTGCTTAAAACAGTGTCCATAACTCTTTTTTTGTTGTTTCTTGCATCACATTTTTCTTTGGTTTCAGCCATCTCCTGAGCTCAGTGCTGTGTGAGTAACATATAAAAACACTTTCAATTTATTATTGAAACAAACTACAAAGCGGAAGGATTAAATACCCCATCCCACCCCTTCCCTCGTGGCCCTGGTGCCCCATATTCACCCCCTGGTGTTTGGCCACATCTTGACCCCTTTGTGGTTCCACTCTTAATGGTTAAGGATCCCATGTATGTAGGCCTTGGTGGTTCTGATCATGTGTGTATTGACCCCTGTGTGGTTCTAGACTGTTTGAAGATGAGAAAAAAACCGCGTGAAGTGTTTTATCAGCTGAGACTGCGCTGTACTGAACCTCCAGGTTCAGAGTGCTGTTACGGGCTCAGCAGACTTCAAACTAATTAGGATTTGGCAGATTCGCAAAGGCAAAATGGCGGGTTTGCCACCAAAACCAGATCAAGCCAGCTGAAGTAGTCTAAATTTTTGCATAGCCTTGTTCACCGCCCCCCCCAATACACCGTCACCTACAATTTGTCAACAATATAACATTGGTTGCATTATGGGCCACTTATTTATTTTCAGTTCCGTGGTGTCCTCCCACCGCTTGATTGGTTGCTCCCCCATCTGTCATTAAACGAACAAACCAAGTCGCAGTGAGTAGACGGGCGCACGCTCCCAGCGTGGTGTTCAACAGCAGTTCGACAGCCTTTGCGAACGCACCATATTCAAATAAATTTCAAGTCTACTGACCCCTTTACTGTGGTTACTGATTGTGTGCAGCAAAAGTGTTATATACATCACTCGCTGCTTCTGGATACAGCTGTGGCAAGGCCACTGACACTGGAGCCAAACGTATATCAATCAATGTATCAGGACATATAAAAATGCCGCTGTTCGAACAGACATTGACCCTTGACTGTCCTCCCTCAGTCCTCAGACACGGATGACATGGTCACGCCGAGCCGCAGGGCCTCCCTGTCCGATCTGAGCGGGGTGGGGGACATCGAGGCCCTCAGCGTCCGGCAGCTCAAGGAGATCCTCGCCCGCAACTTCGTCAACTACAAAGGCTGCTGTGAGAAGTGGGAGCTGATGGAGAGAGTCACGCGGCTCTACAACGACCAGAAGGATCTTCAGAACCTCGGTGAGTCTTTATCCCAAAATAAAACGTCTTGCCGTTTTTCCTCGAGCGTCTTTGTGCAACAGTCATTTTACAGCTGACATGTTCATGAGATTTATCTTGGAATAAATGCATTCATATTATTGTGTGGCACAGCTGCACATAATTTTATTATAGGCATTCCTTATAAGAAATTTAAAATGCATTTAGTGCATTTAGTTTTAAATACAATAGCAGTTTGGCTGGGTACAGATATTACTCTGTTACTTTAGTTTATTCATTTCCACAGAATTCATCCTTGAATCCACTTTTGTTAGAAATGATGGACTCTGTGGTCTCGATGACGTACTGTGCTGTATTTATAAGTGGGCGGTCTGATTCTTGTTTTCCCAGCAGAGCCCACTGGTGCTCCGCGCCTTGAGGAGAACCTGTGTAAGATCTGCATGGACTCACCCATTGACTGCGTGCTGCTGGAGTGCGGTCATATGGTCACCTGCACCAAGTGTGGCAAACGCATGAGCGAGTGCCCCATCTGCAGGCAGTACGTGGTGCGCGCCGTGCACGTCTTCAGGTCCTGACGCACGCTCGTGCACGTCTTCAGCTCCTGAGTGGGGAGTGCGGACGATGATGCAAGCACGGCCTGTCAAGAGACCTCTTTCTGTCTCACAAATGAAAATATGCACATGCAGGTTCGCAAACACATTGACACGCACACCCCAGAGCAGCGGTCAATTCCAGGACAGTCTCATCCCACCAACGGCCCTGTGCTCAGTCCGTGATGGAGGTTACGGATATCATCAGGTGCTTTGTGCATTTAACGGCACATAAAGCCGGTGGACACTTTCTTCTTCTTGAAGGTTTCTGAACTATTCAAGCTACTCAACTCAGCGACTGACTCAAAATGAGCCTTCCCTCCCTTAATAAGTAGGCAATAAACCACTGGATTTCAGCAATGGTGTTCTCACTTCATGAATGTTGAAGATGTGCCGAGCACCTGTTTGCGGATTTAAACTTTGACACCTAGAGTGAGGTGCACTGTGTGACAAGCCTCAGAGCTGCTAGCCTGAAAGTGGCTATGAAACAGTGTTGACGGCAATGTAGAGGGTTCTACAGACAGGGATAGAAGGATATGCAAACAATGATATTTCGACTCTTATTGTGAAACAGCTTCCATATTTTTTTATTTTTTTTTATTCTTCCCCCTCATCATGCAAAGTGCAGCATTGGATAGGAGAGGTGTCTTGGAATATTAAGTGTATTAACTTGCCATAGTACAGCAGTGCATACTCACCAGCGCAGTGCTAATAGTATATCATCTATAAGGACCGCTTATCGAGCAGAGTCTATCACACTGCTGTTCTGTTTTCCGAGTTGAATCCTTTTGAAGATTAGGGACTTGCTCGGGGCTGCAGTGCACATCCTGCACACGTCCCACAGATCCAATCTTTGCCCCGCAGATACAAAGGGCTTTGCTACTTCACAGCCGAGTACTGTTCACGAGGAAATACTACTCTTATCTGCCATGGCAAAGACTGTTCTTATTTTTGAGCCGGAACACAGCCTCGTGTCACCCTATTGGCTGAACGCCTATTGAAACAATGTGTGCTAAATTACATTTGAAATATTAATGCACTAACGTCACAGTCAAACATAGAATATGCAGTTTGAAGGCGTAGAGTCTTGGTGAGTATGAGCAGGTAAATGATTAATCGGGGTTAATCATTGGTTGTTCTTTTCGGCTGCCTCTTGTCTGTTGTTTTCAGAGTTGAACAGGTTTAGTTGGTAGCACTTCATTCTTACCTCAGTGCTGCATATGTGAAATGCGAAGTCTTGGCTTAATGTTTAAGTCCCACACTACCACTGCCTACTCAGCAACTACAGCTAAACTCAGTTTAATTATTCACTGTATTTACAGTATATCTGGGTCTGTTCCTGAAATGGAGAAACTTAAATTAACATCAAAATTGAATTGTTAATTTTAAGACTGTTCTTCCCTTTTGTCTCAGTGGTGTATTAAAATGAAATTGCAAGATTTTTTTTGTTTATTTCAAAGAACATTAGACTGAAGGCAATTACAAAACACAGCCTTGTGTCGACTAGCAAGGTGGCCAAAGCCTATTGGATACTCCAAATTATCAGTTGAATTTGGTTTTACTCTACATATACGCAACAGCGCAATGTGGAAATGCTTTGTACCACAGTGAATGGATTCACTTTTTGGATTGGGCTGTATCAGTTACAGAATGTACACAAAGCGCTTTGCCATTACAGATACTTTATAATGAAGACACAAGCTCTGTAAAACCAGCAAGCATCAATCCAGTTCAAATAAGGACACATGTTCAGGCCCAGTTTCAAATTATTAGTTCCTTGTCTTCGGTGTAAGTATTGTAAGGGTGTATTTCCAGGTGAAATGTGTGTGTCTGTTTTCTGTTTGGCTTGCTTTTTATGAGTGACTGGTTTATGGCAGAGGCGCCCCTGAGGTGTTCACTCTCTCTGTGTGACACATATCCCAGTACCTCTGTCTCACTGAGTGAGTCAGTCACCCAGCATCAAACTGCATTCCTGTGCTGTGACTGCAGAGGAGGAAGTTTAATTTCTTCTCTCAAAAACAATTAAGTTCAGTCAAGTTGTGTCCCATTACTGCTTTTGCCCATTTTTAACTGTGGGGATGAATATGCATAGCATTTCATTAATTGCTGAGCCTTGAGATAGTTTGGTCAGTTTACCAAAAAAACTATTTTGCAACTGCATGTTTAGGTGAGTCTGGTGAAAACCACACAAAGTATACATGAAGAGTTGGCTTGTAGGATACTTTCACCTGTTTGTACCCGTGTTGAGATGAACCACTGTGTTCCATAGGGACAAGTGCATTTTGCATCGTATGCCGCAGGGTGGACCTGATGCATATGGCGCAAAACCCTGAGAAAGGCTTCTTCATCAGTTTTTAAACGAGGGCACGATGCAGAATTCTCACACCGCTGCGGATGAACGAAGTGCCGGCCATCAGACGACAGTGGCTGTTATTCAGTGGGGCTTCCTCGTCTGAACTCTTGCCATGCTGAAGAACGTGTGTCTCAAGTGGCCTTCAACACCAGCACTTTAAACCTAGGCAAGTGGAGAGCTCCTCTTCATTTAAAAAATAAATAAAAAATCTAATCCTTTTTATTGTTTTCAAGAGTAGTTTTAGTATGGTGTTTATTTTCTGGGAATTAAATGTATTATGATGATTAATGTTGATGTCATAAGTGACAATATAGGAAGTGGTGGAGGTGCATGCGTCTATGCAGACCAATACATGGTCAAATGTGGTCTGGAACATAACTGGCATGAGCTAGAAGTGCACTCAATGTTTTTAACTGTCGAGGGTTTGCAGGCACCGTTTGAATGACTCCATAAGTACTGAAGGATTGCAGCTCAGCTATATAATTTATTTAAATGACAGATATGATGATGCATTTTGGTTTATCGCAATTGCAATTCAGAGCACTGTATGGACTGGAATGTTTTTTTGTCCCGCAAAGGAAAATGCAATGACCATTGTTCACAATAGAAAGGGTAGGTGTTGATATTATTTGATATTTCCCCAAAATGGCTGCAGTGGCCTATCCAGAAGGTAGGTGTGTGTGTGTACATGTGTGTGCGTGCAGTTATTCTGTTGTGGGTCTGGTAGGGTGCAGGTGAGCCCATATTCTACCCTTGTTAATTCATGCAGACTCATTTTAATGGAAATGTACTGCTGTGGCCTTTGGTCGAGAGGTGGCCATTTCAAGCCTCTCTTACATTTTCAGTTGAGAAAACAAGCATTGTAATGCCATCATTGTCTTTCCAAAAGTGCCATGCTCATTGTTTGATGTTGTAATCATTGATTCGGAAAATCGTATGTACTGGGCTACAATTTCCTGCTTCCTGTGAACCCGACACCCAGATTCACTCTGACTGGAATGGTCTCTGTCTTTACAAACAGCCTTGGAATAACATGTTAAGCAAAACGTTTAACATACTGCAAATATTAATGTGCATTTAAGAACACAAGTAACAGGACAAACCAATGTGCTCTGGGAAACTGAACTGCATTTTTCTTGTGGCATAAAGTGTGTCGGGGCAGACTTTTTGTAAAGTATTGCATCTGGATTATGTTTGTTATATTTAGATTAACTTTATTTTCTTATGCCACTGTGAGATGTCATGAAGATTATCCAAACTTGGGGGGGTGGGGGGTTGAAATTGTCATGATTTTTGTTCTCTTGTCATGCAAGGGTTCCATTGTTAGGACGTTAAGCAACAGTGTGAGCCAAATATGCTATACGCTGAATGCGGTGAGCAGGATTTTAAAGAACGAGATGATGGGGTTTAAAATTCTGAGAAGAAAATGTATAAATATTTTTTGAATATGTCAAAAAAAATACATTACCAAATCTACCTTTGTTCTGTTGTGCAGAGATTTTGGTTGACATTTTTATATTAATAAAAGTTAACTTCAATAATTGTTGTCTTGATTGTTTCCATGGTTTAGAGTAGACGATGAAAAAATGGACATTTAAAAAAAAAAAAAATGCTGCTCAACAATAGTTTCCTTAAAGATTCATTGAGTATTTCTGTTGCTTGTATCTTTGTAGGCAATACAAGAAGAAGTTGGCATGATAGATATGCTAATGACGATAATTTTATGTGTGTCCGTTTCTGAGAGTAAGGTCAGAGAATTACAAATTTGATGCACCCTTTTATTTAATTAATTTTGACCTTATCCTGTGCTTTGATCTTGTTTCAATCGCTTGCACAGGCATTTCCGTCTGTAAATATCAACACGGGTTTATATAATGCTTAATATTTTGGACCATCTGACCGCTGTGGTACTTTTGAACCCTTGTCTGATAGGAACAGCATTGACAGTGGCTTTAAAATGACACCACAGCACAGCCCATCTGTCCCTGTGGATCAGCCTCATATTGACAAAAGCCTGGGCATTCATCTCCTTGTGAACCGTATAAGCCGTACCAATACCATAAAACAGCCAGGAAACCTGAGATCCGTGTGTCCATTGTTTTGGATTCCCAAAGCGGGGGGGGAAGCCAGCCCTGGAGTTCCGAGCATTGTTACTCCACCGCAGAGGAATTCTTTGGAAAGGGGCACATCACTGTTACCTTGAAGTGCTCTCGGAACAACCAAAATGCTGTCTTCGCTGGCTTACTGTATGTGAACAATAGACTGTACCAAGATGGTGAAAATTGATCTTTGTTGCCTCTACAGAGCTTATGTCTTCCAACCCAAGAGGGCTTAGTGAGAATTGTCTATAACCACAATTGCAATACAGGAAGCCATTCAATTATTACAATCTCAGACTTTCGTTTTGTGAACAAAATACCTTTAATGATATTGTGATGTCAGACTCATCAGTATCTTGAAATGGATATGCATTGTTGCACAAGGCCTGTATCGGTTTGTCTATGCTGTTGCATAGTCTAAATTGTGAGCTGTAATTTAAAGTTTTTTCACATAAGGGAGCCTTCTGGCATGTCTGATTTTATACATTGAGATTAATGGCAAGAATAAAAACAATGCTCAATGGTCATTATATTGTTTGTTTTTTTCACTAAAGTACATCACCTTACAATGACTAAAAACATACTTTCCTAAGAATACCTAGAATTAACCAGTCCCTCAGAAAAATACCATGGCAACTGTATCCACGATATAATCTGATATTATTTGTTTGATTTTGAATCTTGTACTTTTATGGTTAGATGATACTATGCATTTCCAATTCATACATTGACAATTTGGTTTGCAGAACCATGTTGCTCAAAAGATTTTAAAAAGATGCCATTTTTCATAATCCATTATTTATTGATTAGAATTGCAGTTTTTCCTTAGTTTTTTTCCTTTTTTCTTTATGAACTGATCTGATTATTTGCAAAGGCCTACAATTATAACCTGCCCCCACTTATTTTTAAGTTATCCACATATAATTCATGGTCACCCTTTGTTTTTGTGTACTTTCAGTGCAGTCATAGAAGTACAGATGCATCTAGAATCAACTGCTTGCTTCCACCTGCTCAATCCACATATTGCTATCGCGTGTCATCGGACATCGTCTCTGAACCTGCGCCCCACTTGCTTTTATTTGCTGTGTAGCCCATCACTCCGAATACCTTTACCAGGAGCTCAAGAGCTTTGAGTGAAAATGCCTCAAAGTCAACCAAAAAAAAAAAAAGTGGAAATACTGAAGCCCTCCATTTTACTTCATAACCTAAGCATTTCATTATTGTATTTTTCAGATTTAGAAAGAGGTTACCTGGCAGTGTACCTGTCTATTTTTCAGTAAAAAACCTTAAATAAAATCTGTTCAGGTTTGAGGTTACGCTGGGGTTTTAAATAATGGAATTCCATGTACAGGAAGCTCTCCCATGCAGTATCCCAATAAATTCTGGTGCTCAGCCATAAACAATATCACCATCTAGTGGGTAGTCGGAAAACATTCATATTAAGTCAACCTCAACTTGGTTCAGACACCAGTAGTTCAAATTAGATGGAAAAATATTATTTATATATTTATTGTAAAAAATAAAAATTTATTTGACGTCAACTCATATTTGTATTGTTGGCCTATCTCTATAACATCCACTGTCAATTTGGGAAGGAGCCAACTAACGTAAGCACGTTTTGGATCCATGCTTGCCGTCAGGGGTTTCTTCCGCACAGCATCAATGCCCCTATTAATGATCTTGTTTGACTGTACATCTGTTGTTTATCCTGTATTTATCTGGGTTATAGCTAACTTTACAGACAGATATTTTTAGTCTGTAGCATTCGCAGAAAGGGGTTGAAATCTAAAGTCACGAAAACACTGCTCACTAAACTCCTTACAATTTCACATAACAGCTTCGGTGTAGCTGGGCTACAATGGCTAGTAGCGCGATTCCCGCCATATGATAAATACGAATTAACTCACGTGCCAAAGAAAACCGGATGGAGATGGTGAGCAAAGCATGTCGCGTTCAGGCGTTACTCGCTAGCTAAAAAGTTATTTTGTAGAAGTGGTACTTGAAAACACTCAAAGTAGGCTAATAGTGATTTGTTACTTTGATCCGTAAATAAATACCCTGTAGGCTAACGTTAACTATCATGTCAACAAACGGGCTTGCGTCTAGAATCCAGCAATTTTTAGACCCCACGGAGCGGCTAATGCCTGGCATGCAGGTAACGTCCGGGAGCTCCTAAGGCAAACACTCCATGTTCATCGTGCCATCATTTTCAGGTGGCTTAAGCAAGCTGAGCATTCATTTATAGACATCCAGCACGACCTGTAGTCGCCCTGCATACATATAGCAAATGCACAGGTTAGCTACTCGACAATCTACAATGACAGCACATTTTCAGCTCCGTTGCAAACAAGCTAACGTTAGTTGTCCGATATAATAACAAATAGTAGCCGAATCCACACTGAGACATAAGTGGCGCGTGAAGTTCATAAGGTATTGATACGGAACATGTAACTTATGCTAATTTAGGCAGGAGGAGCATTAGCATAGGTGGACAGATCTGTGCTAACGTTTGATGTTCCAGAGCCCCTTTCAGCGCCTGGCTCAGCAGATGCAGGACATTTTGGGGGACGGGGGGATCCTAAAGGAGGTGATCCAGTTTGGAGAAGGTCCTCCAGTGCCAAGGGATTCATCCGTGTCAAGTATTCAAAATCCATCCACCATTCCCTCTTAAACTGCTGCGGCACAATTTCATAACCACTCACAGACATACTGCACACTGTACACTAGTCTACACTTGTGTGTTTGTTTGCTTTGTTGATTTTAACTGTTTTTACAGCCATCTTTGACTTTCCAATGTAATGGAAATTTTACATTAGTTTCTAGTGAAACCGAACCAACGCTCTGTGGTGTAAACTCTGATTCCCTGAAAACATCCAGGAAAGGTTCCTGCTGGGTGATCTGATCTCAGGCAGTAACTGGCTCCATTGATGTGGTCCAGAGGGAAATATTCACTATGTCAATGCCTGTGGTCGTTCGCAGTTCACTTGTCTGCATACCTGGAGTATTCTGACCGGCCGTTTGAGACGACCAGCCATTTGAAGTATCCTCGGATGATGAAACTGGGCAGAGGTACGTCTGGCCTGTGGAAAGCAATGTTCATGTTGGCATGTGGATTTGTTTTAGTGAACCGGGACAGGCGTGACACTTTCAGTGGACTCTGTGTTGAGCCATTCCAGGCCTTACTGTAAATAGCTTAGTTTACTAAGTGGAGGCCTCCAACAGGCCGCTCTCATGAATTACACTAGTGGCCTCAAACTTTCTGACCTGGGACTTTGTGACTTCATGAGCGAATGCATATAGTTGTGACCAACCGTTTATGAAAATGTAGCCTTAGCATCTGGCCAAATGTGTAATTTAAATGTTTTCAGCAGACATCATTCTGGGCCCTTTGCAAATGCAGTACCTGTGGGCCCCCTTCCCAAAGCAAACCTTTAATTTCAGGCCCTCTGAGGGCCCCGCCCCGCCTTGGGGCCCTGGGTAGTCAGTTCCACTATTACCCCCACTACGCAGTGTTGCCAACTCTCGCGAGACAAATAAGCAACCTCGCTTTCAAAAACAACCCAAAAACTATCCCAACACTATTATAGCCACATATTTATAATAAAATTAGTAAAACCAGTGAGCTAGACTAGTGAGCAGACAGTGTCGTTCAATGCATTGTGGAAAATAGGTGCCGAATAGGTCAAAAAACAAAGTCGCTTGTTAGATGTTCCCAACAAGCAATCATATTTTTAAAACAAGCCAAAAAAAACACAACCCACGATTGTGGTTTTTTCAAGCGACTTCGGGGGGGAAAAAGAAGCCCAAAGTCGCTTATTATAAGCGGACTTGGCAACTCTGCCACTATGGCGCCCCTGAGCATAGGCACTGTTTCATTATTACTGAGTGGCCATTGAGAGTGTATAGTACAGAAGTGCTTTTTGTTGTTTATTTCCCCCTTCCTCCTCCACATGCATCTTGTGACCCACTTCTACCCGTCATATGACCATATGACCCACAGTTTCAGGAGTGAACTCTGGAATAATCTGTACTACTATTGGGAGTGCTTTTTACATCTCTCTTTCAGTGTGTTCACCTCTGTCATTCTTTCCACCCGATGATGTCCACCAGATGTCACGTTGTACGGGCTGGAGTTGGGTCTGCTGACGATGAAGAAGGGGGAATTCTCACGCTTCCTCTTCCTGCCCAAATACGCGTACGGGGAAATCGGCTGCCCACCGCTCATCCCCCCATCTGCCACCGTGCTGTACGAGCTGCAGGTCCTCGACTACCTGGACTCTGCCGAGGTCGACGATTTTTTTGCCCTTTCTGAGGTGAGCATGCTTTGTAATGGGTCAGTGTGTGGTAAGACAAGGCTTGTTTTTTTATTTTATTTGGCATTTAAAATGCGTGTCCCTCCCGGCCTACCCCTACCTTTATATGTTATTGGAGGAATAGTCAACTGTTGCGTCTCTGAAACACACTTTTGAGTTTTCAGTTTTTTTGGTTGAGTGCCCTCTTTCCAGCTGTGGTATAAATGTGATAATTTGTTACATATGAACAGGGGCCCCAACCTAGAGACGGTGCCAAACACCGGAACAGCCACAGCAACTGTAAAACGTGTGAAATCAAGTGCTGCTGCCCTAGCAAATATTGGCATGTTGTGCAGTAAATCAACATTTTGGGCCATTTATGACGAAAGCACTCAAAGGGTTGCTGTGTGATAAGAGGGTGTGATGATGCTGTTGGCTTTATCCCTCCTTTCTCCTGGGGTGTAAAATCCCTCTCTTTCCAGGAAGAGCAGAACACTGTTCCTCTGTCCACCATGCTAAATGTGGTCAAAACACAGCGCTGCTTTGGAAACCGCTGCTTCAACCAGAGCCGCTACGAGGACGCCAAGGACCGATACAAGCAGGTAGCGGAGAGGCCAGGAAAACTGAACTCATACAGAGTTCGTTATGTGTACACAGTGGCCTGCTGTGGCCACCTTCACGTTCTGCTTTAGTTTCATAGCTTTTCAAATATTTGTTGAGCCACAGCTCGTTGCTGTGTACATATTGTTTGGTGCTTTTGGAGGAGCATAAAAATATAAACGTATTGAAATGTGTATATATACGGCATAACGACGTAGTCCATGAAAATAATTAGTCAGTTGATTACGCAGGTCAAGGTGATTGGCTCTCCTCTCCCTCTGATTTTCATTCACTGCTGACTACTTCAAAATTAATTTCTAAAATGGAATGTGGGGCTAGGTGTTTGTGTTGTGGTGGGTTTTGCAATGTAAAAGTACTAGACTACCAAGAATAGTTTCTGCTCACAGTTGCTTCTCTTTTTCATTCAGTTCAATGTGTTTGTACGTCCTTCCAAAGTTTTTACACTTCCCACTATACAGCAATTGGAAAGCTCCTCCTTTATTACCTTTAAGAAAACACATTTTTCTCCAGTTGGTCTCCTGTTTTGTTCATTTTGAGAGTGACATGCAGGTTCTCCCCACGGCAATCACCGCCTTGCATTAGTCTCAGATTTCTCCCCAGGAATTTCTTACAACTGGGTGGCAAACCATACTGTAGCTGTACATCATTTCACCAGTGTTAAAATAGTTCATTTAATTTACCATACTGACTTTGGGTGAGGGTTGAATTTATAGCATTTAGTTTTTATCATCCAGATGATCCAGTGGGAGCAGGCCGCAATACAAGGACTGGCCTTGAGATGTCACTGTTGTTCACTAAGTGATTTCTAGCCTTTGCCTGTTTCATGGGCTCTGTGTGTGTGCTTGTGTGTGCCACGGTGCCCAGGCAAGGTGTGAAATTAACACCCACCTCCAGCCAAATGCTGGTAAAACTTTGATTGTGGTTGGTAAGATTTGCTACTTTAACAGCCACGTTGGCAGGTGACCAACCAGGTTGTGTTGTATTGTAAAAGGTAATGTGGCTGGTAAAATGTTACAAAATGGCTGGTGATTTTTTGAATCCAGAAGCCACACTGGCCAGTGGGCGAAAAAGGTAATTTCATGCCCTGGTGCCCAGGCCTCGACTCTGCTGAAGAACCACGAGCCGGCCAATGAGGAAGAGGGGAGGAGCATCAGAGCAATGCAGCTGCCCATCTTCCTGAACCTGTCTCTCACGCTGCTGAGACTGGAGAAGCCCCTCAAGGCCTTGCAGTATGGTCAGAGGGCCCTGGAAGTAGATCCCCAAAACACCAAGGCCCTCTTCCGCTGTGGCCAGGTCAGCTCTCTGTACTCTGCACATTCACTTTTTTAGTTCATCTTTCCCTACCCCATATTGAGCAGCCCTTGGGGGGGTGATGGGTGGTGGTGCTGTCTGATATTGGACTATTACCTGATAATTTATCATTTGAAACTTCTGTTACTATTTTACAGCATTCATTTTGTAAGATTTTAAATTAAAAAAAACACAAATTTTAAGGTGATTGGTACTGGTATGGTTAAATAATATATTGTGGAAAAAATGCTTTGTATTAATATTCCATTTGCATTGGCAGGATATTTTATAGACATGAATGTCCTGAAAGTTTTCTTCAGATTTTTTGTGTATTTCTTTGCAGATTGTGTCATTTCCCCAGTCTTAAAGCATAGTAAATAGTCTGTATTTTTAAAACAGAAAGTCTTAAAGCATAGTAAATAGGCTGTAAAATCAGAACCTGTAGATAATAATTGATTTGTAAAAGTTGGGTACATACAGCCTTTGGGTTTTATTCTTCAGGCCTGTCTGGAGATGGACGATTATGAGAAGGCCCAAGATTTTCTCCTCAAGGCTCAGGCTAATAAGCCCTTCAACAGTGACATCAACAACATGCTCAGGAAACTTGCAAGGTATCCTGCTAACTTTTTTACTTCCTTGTTCAAAGGTGGCGCATGATGAGTAAGTGACTTTGATATGAAAGAAGAAAGGTTTTTTCTGTGGTGCTTTGCAGCTGCTCCAAGGACTTCATGGACAAGGAGAAGGAGATGTACTCCAAGATGTTTCCAAATTTTCAAGCAACATCAAAGAAATGAAGGTAGAGATCTCCGGCTCTGACTGGTACGATGATGAATGTAGAGTGTTCTGTGAAGGGTTAGCGGTGAATGTGCTGTCCAAACGCTTTAGTTTGTGTTTGCCACAAGATGGCAGTGTCTGAACAGAGCTGTGGTTAAAGTATATGGTCTTTAGGAGCAGGGGCCTGTCCCAGAAAGCAGGATTACTGATTTAGCTGGATAACCGCACTGAGTAAAACCCGGAACCCTCCCAAATCTGGAACATGGACTGAAGTAAAAAGAACTGTTCCGGGTTTTACTCGGTGCCGTCATGTCACTAACTCAGTCATCCTGCTTTCTGGAACAGGCCCCTGTACATGTTGGCTTTGGCAGCTGGTATTTTTAAAACAGAAAGTAAATAATAGCTGTCTGCTCCTGTTTTCCTCTTTCACGTCTTTCCTGTGCTTATTTAGAGGTACATATGTGTAGTTTACCACAAACTCGGACGAAGGTGGTTAGAACAAAACTGGTACTTATTTACAGGTATTCTAGCCCTGATAAAATGTTTTTTAATATTTCTTATCTTAGTAATATCCTCAGAGGAAGCGATATTGGTAGACGCATCAAAAAATATATGCAAGCTTGTGGTTCAAATCTGCATTTAAGCACATGATTATTCATCGACACAGAATGGGAGGGTGTTTTGTGTTCTTTCACGAGTAATGTGCACAGTGTGTGAGCGCCAGCATACAGTAGCACTTTAGGATAGATACAGCCTACAGCATGGCCATTTCCTTTCTGTTTGTGTTGCTACCTGTTATGTAAAATAATTAGCATGTGTAACTGCTATTTTCAAAGTTTCAAACAGATTCAAAAATTGGGGGCCACTGTATTTTGTGTATATATATTTAGAATTATGCATTCATACGTGTCCTTTTCTGTTACTTTCTTCTTGTCTTAAGTACATTACATTAATTATGTTGCTATATCTCAATTACATCCACCATAACTTGGCAATTGAACTCTTACTGATCAACTCCAATGGATATTATCCTGTCAGTAACAGTTGCTTCCAAGTGTCAAGGTTTAAATGTCATCCTCTCACCAGCCAGGTCTCTGGCATTACTTCTGGAGTAGCTGTCTTTGAAAGTGTGAAATATGATTATGGGTTAACATGTCGGAAACACTCCCGTTAATTCTGTTAATCTTGCTGTTCTGTACGGCCCACTCCCGCTTGTGAAAACATGTTTCGGGTATTAATAGTTACAGCAATAAGTCTGGTGAGAAGCAACGTCACAAAACTAAGGGATGTTCGTGCTAGTTTGTTTTGAGCTGAGATGGCGTTCATGTTGAAACGTAAGACGCCACAAGATAGCCATCTCGCCGCATATGTAAGGAGATAAGGGAATCTTCTGCCGCAGACCTGACGACAGACAGCATTTTGAGTGAGATTTGTCAGAACATGTTTTATTTCTCTTCGTTTTTGTGGGTGTGTGCACGCACACGCGTGCTGGCAGCGTTTCCTGGGTACAGTGAAAAGAAAGCACAACCGCGGCTTGTTCCTCCGTGCTTTAACTTTTTTATTTATTAAATTTTTTTCCACTGTAAGTGACAGCGGGTTTCGCAGATCAAAGCTCCCTGCGAGTAATTTGGGAATCGTATTAATGACACGCCCTGGATGCACTTCAAAGGGTTCTGGCACACCTTGCTTCTGCTGAGGCATCTTCCTTTTTATCACAGTGTGCAATCTCTCCTTTCTACTCCAGCTTTAGTGTGTGTGTGTGTGTGTGTGTGTGTGTGTGTGCGTGTATGCATGTGCGTGCAAATGTGTCCGTGTCAATGTGTGCATGTGCGCGTGTGTGTGTATTTGTGTGCATGTGTGGATGTACGTGTTTGGGAAAAGGTGAGAAAATAATGAAACAATGGAGACAGAGACCCTTTTGTTTGCCTGTGGGGCAACATTGAAGGCTGTGCCACTGCACTGTGGAGCAGAACATAGAGCTGAGTGCTGCTTCCCTGTGCCCGCAAGCTACTGTTTACCTTTTTAACAAAACACACACACATTTTTATACATTCAACTCTACAAACAAAAATAAAATGTATGTGGATTTCTGATGCCAGATTTGGAGCTGAAAAAGGCCATGCTCAAATTCTAATAGTTTTATGTTTTTGTTTTTTTTCTTCAATGAAAGAGTTGCATAAACCCGGTAGAGGAAATTAACTATTTTATGTAATATGTTAACGATGAACGTTCTTGTTTTTCTTCCATTGCATAGACATAAACAGCCTAAATATTATTCGAGAATTCAAGATGAAATGCCGGTCCAAACTACTACTAAACACTGCTGTTTCTGTAATTGAATCAGTCCAATGAAATCTTCCATCTGGAGGTTCTCTAGGCAAGAGAACGGCACTTTTAGAATGTTGGCAGGTCTGCAGTTCCATGACTCACATTTGGATTTGGGTAACTGACTTCAGCTCTGACCACCATTGTCCTTTTTACCTCAGTCACCTCAGTGTGGTGGCTGCCAGTTTGCCCTCACTCATCATATGATTTCCGTAGCAAGGGTTTTCAACGTGTCTGTGACCTTCTCCGCCAGACATTACGGGCTTTCTGCATGCAGTTAAAGTATGCTGTCTGTTTATGTTACTGTAGTTTTACTCTGATAACAATCTGTGGGTTACGTTCTGTATTGCAGGGTTGCCCTGTAGCAGGAGTGCCCATACTCGGTGCTGGGGATCTACTCTCCAGAATGTTTTACTTACAACCAATTTTCTAACCACCTGATTCCACTGTTGACCTCTTCATTATGAAGGGTATTAGTGGAACAGGTGGTAAAGTAAAACATTCTGGAGAGTAGATCTCCAGGACCGAGTGTGGGTACCCCTGCCCTATAGTCTTACTGTCCTGGGCCTCCTGTTTTTGCCATTTGTACTAATATTCAGAATGTTTTCATATCGAACAAATGACCCACTTTGCCAATTTTGTGTACAGCACATAAGGTTTGAAAATGCTTTCTCAGTAATGTACAGTAATGTGTGTCAGGGTTTGGGCCGATACCATTTTCTAATCCACTCCGGTTCAGGAAATGAGCTACAATTGAGATCATAAAATGGAAGAATTGCTGTTAATATTCTGTAGGATATTTTACTAGTTAAATATAAATTCACTTCCTGAATTATTGAATTGAAATGGAATCAACTCTCAACTCTGGTGCATAATTGAGATTATCTCCAAGGCGCTTAGATTTCACCATCATTCACAACCTCTCTCTACCAGCCCACCTTGTCTGCCAGCCCCTGTGATCTGTTACCCTACACTCTGTTGCAGGTTACGGAGGGTAACAATCTCCCAATGATGCTTAAAAAGGCCACTGTGAGAGAGGTCGGGACCAGCTTCTAACAATGTACAGATTTGTGTGTTTGTGTTTTCCAAGTGTCAAACTGACGGTGGATATGGAGTCAACTTAGGGTGAGGAGAATGGATATTACTCACCATGTTATACTGGTGGAGTAATACTGTGATTTATCCATTGTCTTGAGCATACCTATGCTTCAGGGTTAATTGCTTTCCCTAAGTGTTTTGGATAAGGTTATTTTTTTGAAGTAATGATGTACTTAATTAATGTAATTTAAGTACATGTTTTTGATGTGTTTTGAAGATCAGCTAATCATAGTTTTACCACAGCAAACTCAATGTTAGGTGCAGTGCTTGTTTCTTTAGTTATGCAGTTTGTTACCTAAAGAGGTGTGTGCAGGAAATAAAGTTTTTCTTTACACTGAAGGTGACTTTTTGGTACTTGTTTATTTGGCATTGTCCAAGCTGCTTGTAGCCTACATCATTACAGCTCATAAAAATGATCATATCAGGAGAGTTTTCTAAAATTAGGGATGATTGATGTCAACGCTGTTTGTTTTGTCACCACACGGTGCGCAAGTACAGGTACTAGGTATTCCACAGTTTAACCTCAGGGTTTGTTTTTATGAACAGGTTTTTATTAAATACAGTTACTACAGCATGGTCAAAAGAAGACGTGAAAATCTGGAATTCAAAATATTGAGTTTTTTAATGTCTCACCTTTTCATAGAACCCTTTCTTTCAGCTGACTCATCGCGGTTATGTAAGCGTTCCAGTTCATTACCGGTAATTGCATATTTTGTGTGTTACCAGAGGAAGCAGGTAGGGTTCCTACTGAAGAATATTATGTTTTGCAAGTCAGTACGTTCAGGCATATTTCAACTGTATTAAGTTTTCATTTAATTATATTGCTCGTGTTGCTCTTTGCCAATGGGGTAATTTGAACGCAAGTTCGTCGCATAAAAGCTATTTTGGGTCCAGCACAATGAGCCTTGTGATCCTGTCACCTGCCTTCTTGACTTTAATATTTATATCTCTCTAAAATTAATGTGGTTTTATCTGAATCTGGTCATACACCCTGAATAATTCAAGGACTTTCACCTATAAGCATCTTTCACATATAAAAAATGTATATTAATATAATTTTACTTGCTTGTATGTTGCGCGTTGATCTTTCTTTGAGCTTTTAAACAATATAATATCTGACATAGAATTGCAAAATAACATTGTGATGTAGAAATGGCTGTTTGACAGGCATATTAATTGAATGCTGATTTCTACACGCAGTATTTTCTTGCGTTCTCCAGTTCAGCAGCGGAGCTTGCCGATGCATATTAAAATATATTTCTATAATATAAAGGTGTCTTGTGACAGGGGAGCACAGTGCCTTCCCTTACATGAATCCCCCTGTTGCCAAACATTCATCATTTCCTGTGATGTTTAGGTTTTTCTGGCCTAATTCTGTTGCCTTTGCTGTGACCCAAAGTCTTCTTGACTGATATAACAGCTGCATATGACCACGTGCTTTTACATTCCTCTCTCTGTACATTGAGCTGTATTGGGTTCACCGTGAGACGTACAGTATGTGTCATATTTATGGTCTCAGGCTCTGTGTACAGTTTTAAGACATTTTTAACAGTAATAATCTTGATGCTAATTCATGTTTTCAATTTGGTTCAAAAGGAATCTTATGACTGAAGGAATGCTGCTTGTGTGGCAGAGGTGTGTACCTTTTCTGCACACGCACGCACACACACACACACACACAGCTCCCAGATGGGAGCACAAGCTGGCAGGGCAAAGATGTCACGTGCACAGTTGACATTCCCCACTCAGTGGTGCGTATGGTGCTGCCATGTCCAGTTTTCCAGTCCAGCGCTGGCTACTGGCGCCCCAGAGTTGCAGAAAATGGACAACAATGCAATCAAAAGATATGCATGGTTCTGGGCATGCATTGTGGCAAAGCTTCACCGCATTATAGAACAAGTTAGCGTAGGGTTTCAGGAGTCATAAAAAAAATATTTCCTAATTGCTTCAAGCTGACTAAATTTACATTTATGGCTTTTTACAAAAACGATTATCTCAGATTTTACAGGCAAGGAGTAAGACTACGTGGATTGGAGGGGATAAAATAAAGATTATTTTTCATTCTGAAGAGTTGAGCGTATGGAGTGGGTAAGTTTTCCAGTGGGTCCTCCTGAACTCCCCACATCCCATAGACTTGGCACCTCTGAAAGGCGCGCTTTGATGAGCTCCGCTTCCTGCTCTGCAGTTTGGGTTGGCAGTGGCTGGTTTCTCCCGCGTGGGCAAAGGGGCCCCAGTTGTCCAGCACCAAAAGATTAATGGAGCCCAAGTTGAACCCAAAACTGCTCTCACCTGTCCCGTCTGTTGGCCTGCTGTGAGATAATTAGCGCTCCACAGACAATGCGGCTTTGTCTCCCCCCCCCGCCCTCAAGCGGTCCCCTCAGTAACGTGCAGGCCGCGTTTTCCAAGTGTGCCTTCGCGGAAGGATCTTCACACAGCAATTTTCTGCAAAGCCGATCCAGCTTGTGACTTGACACATGTTTGTTTTAGTGGCCGCCGATCGCGAAGCTGCCGTCTCTGCGTTGTGGATAGCCTACAGCACAGCTCTCATCTCTGTGGTTTGGTGACCAGGACGCAGAACCTGAACATCGACGTGGTTCAGACGGTTGAACTGAGCTAAACTACGTTAAAGCCATGCTGAGCGTTGAGGTGCTTTGTGTAATGGGTCAGTCGTTGTGTGAAGATGCAATGTACCTATACTGTGCATATAACTGACCATTCACACGGCAGGTACAGGGAACTTCCTGTAATAGCACTTCTTTCTTCCTGGTGGTTCAATAGGGAATGTAGTGTAATGGGTAAGGGACTGGGCTTGCAAGCTAAAGGTTGTAACTCCAACCCTAACAAAGCACACCTCATTCAACAGCTAGAGATCTCGTTGAGCTCGTAATTAGTAGGACCAGGTATGCCAAATTAAGGTTGAAATGAAAACCTACAGGACGGTAGATCTCCAGGAACAGGGTTGGGCAGCCCTGGGCTACAGGTTTGATTGCCAGGTAGGACACTGCTGTTGTACCTGTGAGCAAATGTAGTGAACCGGAATTGCTTCAGCATATATTTAGTCGTATAAATAGATACTTTGAAACTCTCTCTCCACAACTGAGTACCTTCATTCTGGACAGTCTGGCTGCAGTGAGGTCTGACTTTACTCCATTCTGTTTTTCATTCTCCTCCAAGCGTGATGTCGGCTGGCTGTCTCAGAGAGTGTGTGCTGCCCGAAAGCCCCTTGCGAGTTGGCAGTATACACCGCCACTCTCATTGGAAAAGATTCACTCCAAGGCCTTCGCCTGAACGCTTGACTCAAGGCTTCCGTGCACAGGAGACATGTCGCTCTCCAGTGGAAAACCTCACCACCATACATTACATCTTTATAGAAATGTGGTGAGTGGGAGTTTGTTTTACGACACCGTTCATAAACAGCCCCGGATTAGCACTACTTATGGGAAATCTACAGAGTGTACCAGGAGTGTACCGGAAGATCTGCCTGTCACAGTTTGCGTGTGATCAAGACCGACGAGGAGGCTTTGTAGTGTGCAGTGTAAAACTTAAAAGACTCAGGGTGGAAGTCTTTGTTGTGGAGTGAAAGAGAAAGTTTTCTTTCTGTTGCGAATACATTTGCATGAGTTAGAGGATCCCATCTCCTCAGCAGATCCCAGTGCTACGCGGAGCATGAGACGGGCTTTCCTTCAGATGGCACAGCGCAGACCAAACGGACCTGTGCTCCCGACAGAGAAACTGCCGACATTCTGAGCGAGAGGTCACAGAAATACCCTCCAACCACATAATGTGCCCTTTGAGTGGGGCCCCCAAAATCAGGAGAAACCCAGACAAGCTCTTCTTTTAATTCCTACAGGTACCTCAGGCGGTTCAGCAAAAAAAAATGAAGGACGTGCTTGTCCTCCTTATGACTGAAAGTTCGCTCAAACCCGTTCCTGTTTGCTTTTCACGCTAATTGCTCCTGATTGAAAATAAATACTGGCTATTTTTGGGTTGCTGTATCAATGGCATAAACCTTCCCCTCTCCTCCCCAACCCTAAATGGAAAAACAACGTTACTCTTCCATTTCCACAACTGCTCTTTTACCTTTTCCCCTCTGAGAGGAATACATTAACTCCAAAAATAATGAATTACACTTAGCCGGGCCACACTTCCTGTCTCAGGTGGTGTCTGATTGACTGGGTGGTGAATAGGCCTGTGTCCCCCTGGATGTTAGGGGGCTGCAGATTGTATCAGAGATCCAGGTGGATCGTCGACTTTTTAAATCACTTGCTCAGGATAACAGAACCTTTCCCCACTTTTAATTTTGGCTTTGATTTGTGTCCCCAGGAACATTTCACCAGCATGTAATTTAATATTCTTTACAGTGACTTTTTTCATTTTTGCTGGACTAATTAGATAACTGTGCCTCTTTTGTTTACAGCAAATGATATTGGGTTTTTCTTTAGTACTGTAAGTTATTTTATTAAAATCATTAACAGTAAACCAGAGCACGCTGGTACGCTCAAATCAAACTAGTCTGAGGTCAGCCTATTTCAGTTTAATATCAATTAATCATGTAGTGTCTCAGCTTTAAATGCATGCAATTTGGGGGCTGTATAATCTTAAAGACCGCTACTGGTTACCCACATCTTTAACGAAGCACACTACTGGTTACCCACATCTTTAACTAAGCACACTACTGGTTACCCACATCTTTAACTAAGCACACTACTGGTTACCCACATCTTTAACTAAGCACACTACTGGTTACCCACATTTTTAACTAAGCACACTACTGGTTACCCACATTTTTAACTAAGCACACTACTGGTTACCCACATCTTTAACTAAGCACACTACTGGTTACCCACATCTTTAACTAAGCACACTACTGGTTACCCACATCTTTAACTAAGCACAGGTGGCTG
Organism: Ilyophis sp. 1 JC-2022; assembly: GCA_022702515.1. Classification (NCBI taxonomy): domain Eukaryota; kingdom Metazoa; phylum Chordata; class Actinopteri; order Anguilliformes; family Synaphobranchidae; genus Ilyophis; species Ilyophis sp. 1 JC-2022. Next base: position 65,100,325 of record CM040401.1, on the reverse strand, counting down.
CTAAGTGGTTCATTTGGTAAAGGTGATAGCCATGAGCACAGGCCGAGCCTAATAGCCCTGTTATTAGCCATCCAAGACGGTGACCTGTGGCCGTGGGACACAGCTGGCTTTAGTTTCACATGGTTTTTGCACGGTTTCTCTTGTGTTCCTCTGAAATGTTGCTGTTATGCCCTTATAGCGTAATGAGTCTGCCAATATCACAAATAAGGATTTGGTATCTCTTCTATGCACAGGTTTGGTTGAGTAGCAAAGCATGATTAATAATATTACCGAGAATACACTCTGTACAGTAAAAGTCACGGAACACATTTATTTTATTAGGATAAGTTACAATCTTTTTTTCCAATCTAGGCAATGAACCTCTCCATGTTTGCTTTACAGGCGACCACAATGCAAAATGTTTGTACCAATTTCAGACGGAACAAAAATCTAACAGCATATGTATTTCTTTGCCTAACCTTTTTTTGAACTGCTCAGCAGAAGAGTGTCTGCTAAATGCCTAAATGTAATGCAAATATATTTTTAATTTCATCAGGATTTGCACCGTTGATTATGCTTTCTAAATGTGCCTTATATTGCCAGAACACTTTCCTCTTTTGGGATATTTTTGGAAGTTTGTGTATTTAAAACATCTTTTTAATTATTTGTTGTATGTATGGGCATAACTGTTTAAGTCTGTTATGTTTGGTAAAGGGTAGCGGGGCTATTATGCTGTCCCAGCAGAAAGCCTCTGGCGTGTAGTGAATGCTTGAGGAGGATTGTGTATCCAGCCCGACGTTTGCATAAACCCTGCCCCCTTATACAGCTGGAAATAAAGCCATGGCTGTGCTTTACAGCAGCCCAGATAAGTCATGACAGATTTAAAATCCCCTTCTGGATCTTGGCTTCCACTCTTTTCGGACACGGCAGACGTTTATGAGGATCAGAATCTGGCCCAGAAACTGCCCAGGTTTCCCCAGGGCTCTCGCTCCGCTCTCGTCTCCCATTGGCTGCCGCTTCCCAACTTGTGGGCGAAAAAAGCAGCCCACAGGCTGGGAAACAGAGATGACACAACAAGTCAGTGGCCTGGACCCAAGCCTCTGTGCCTAGCGAGGAGTTTAGCCAAGGCGTGTTAAACATCCAATGCGAGAATGAGGCACAGTGCAGGAAAACTCATTCACATATTGGAAAGCAATATACTTAACTCACCACTCATTTACAAAGAACACTTTTCAAGATGCAGCTATTTCCATTTTAGCAGCAAAGTACGGTAGTCTAATAATTCTGGATTTAGAAAGTAGAATGCTTAGCAATCTTAGCAGAGCCAGGAAAGAAGGCTGGCTCATCTCGAGAGGTAAATTGGTGTAATAGCATCTAGCTTGCCCTCACTGTCCCTGGTCCTTGTCTTAATCACGTAAGTGCGGTGTGTTCCACTGGTTTTCCTGTGGACTTCCTGTTTGTAAACCTGGTTTCCGCCTGTCTAGCAGAGAGGGTCTGAGGGAAAGGCTGATTGTGGCCTTAAATTGCGGCTCCAGATGTCCCGTCATTAAGAGCCAGCCGTCTCCAGGGCACGGAGCATCTGACTGCTCCCACAACAGCAGCGGGCCTCTCCCAAGGAAACGCCAGAATTGCGCAACGCAACATTCCGCACAAAAAGCTGCATGGGCAGCCTCGGTCAAATCAGATGACATCACGTGTCTCCACGGGAGGATGTGCGTGAATCGACCTATTTTCAGAGCCTCCATGCTTCAGAAGCATACCGTAAAAAAAATGTTTAGGGTTTTATTTTTATTTATTTTATTTTTTTATTTTTTTGTGAGCTCATAAGAGACTAAAAGCGCGCCTGGTGTTTAGACTGCGGCCTCGCGGGGGGGCGGAACGCTCCGGTTCCGCGCGCGAAAAGGCTTTCCTGCGCTACAAGCCGAGCAGAGCAGACACCACCTTCAGATGGGACAGGGTGATAGCACTGGACACAAAGAGCTCTGCTTGAGCCTGTGTAGGGTAGAAAGGCACAAAATGAGTTCTGATGGGGATCTCACTGGGGGACAGAGGCTTTAGAGCCACCCAGCACTTCTGATGCTATCATTCAGCTGAATTCCATTCACTCGCAGAGCACAGTAACCTCCCCGCTGAGGTAATGCATTGACTTCCTGACTATTTATACACCGTATCACGCTGTCCCCCCTCTCTTCTGATCAAGGTGTAGTGTACAAGCATTCCATGTCACCCGATGCTTCACCTGAGGCCGCTCCTAACAGGCCGCCGGTTCTGGCGATAAACAGAGGTGCGTTTTGCGATCCTCCGGGGCGATGAAAGCAGATCAGACCGAGATCCAACAGCTGGCTATGATTAGCCCCGGCTGGGGAATCTGATGAGCACAGAAACGCAGGGACGGGCTCCCCCAGCGCATCCACCCAAATGTGATGACTGCACTGACAGCCACATGGCCTTTCAGAAGCATTCTCCCTGACAGACTAGAGCCAGTATCAATCAATCAGATAGCGAGGCTGTAACAAACGCATGCACATATACACACACAAGCACACACCGACACACACACACACACACAAATGCACACACACAAGCACATGCACACACACACACGGAGGGCAAACATTGCAGCCAAGTCAGCCAGCCAGTCGCAGCTGCTTGCCAAAACAGCCACACTGCGGGAACAGCTTCACCATGACAAGTCAAACCAAATGCAGGGTCCACAGAGAGAGCAGAAAAGAAATAAGCTTAAATCAAGTCAATATGGCATTTAGTGTGATTCAGGGGACAGTAATTTAAGAAAACACCGCTGTCCTCTCATGTGCCCCCTGTCGGCCACCTTTTCCCCCCAGATCAGCTTCTCATTCATCATCTCCAGGAAGGCCTGTGGATTCCTTCTCTTCTGTTTCTTACGCTTTCTCTGGTTTTGCGTTCTCCCCTCTCTGCTCCTTCCACACATCCTCTCAGCAGATTTGGGGATAAATTCTGGGCGGTTAAATATAGAAGTGTTTTTTCCCCCCCTCAAACACAACAGCGGCTTTGTCGCGGGTTGATTTCTTATCATCTTATCTGGGAGATTCAGTTCCTGTGGTTAACATGAGGGGATGGGGGCGCTTTGCGTTTTCGGGGAGGGTTAAGTACATGTGTGTGAAGGGGAGAGCAGAAGTGGGAGAGTCGTCAGTGGGGGGTTACAATAAAAACAGCGCTGCTTTTGTTCCACTCTTTCCTTGCACAGAAAGCATAAGGCCCCGTTCTCCCAGCCACTGTGTAATTACTAACAGCTCCGACGGCTCAGCCATTCCAAATGTTTTTGTAGGTATTTCTGGGTATTCCTCCCCCCAACCCCCCTCCCCCGCACACACACACACACACACAAAAAGGACACTTTTAATTCCCACATTCATATTTCAAATGGGGGGTAGATTTCGGGAACAGAGCTGTCCAGACTGGGGTACCATTTTGGGGCTGCACTGTGTTGACATAAATAATGGTGGCCATTCTCTTGGGGAGCTGTTTGTCCTGGCACGGGACGCCCCTTGCCAGGCCGTGGACACGCCGGCGCCCGCAAGAGACTGTGAGTGGAAAAGGAGGAGAGGGAAAGGAAAGGTGAAGAGGGGAGGGCAGTGGACGCAGGAGGAGGAGGGAGAAATAACAGAAGAGGGGAGAAGCCTCGTGTCTGAAAAACCAGCATAATCGGCCACTCTGTCACCATTTTAAAAACACATTATAATTTGATTAGTATGTTTTGCCCTAATAAATTATATGCTAATTTAATAGACTACCTTGTGTTTAGCCCATTAAGACTGACAAACATTGCATCTGTGATATATCAGTCTCTGTGTGGAAGTTACGGCCGCTGTGAATGAGCCAGTGAAAATGTCAATGGAGAGAAGGCAGGTCATTTCACTTACGTATTGGGCAATTTTTTAACAGCCCTGTGGCACAGTTATATTGCCGCGCTCAAGCAGTTGGAGGAGTACATGCTATATACTCACTCCTTGTTACTGATGTTACATGCACCACATCATAAGGAGTGTGGCTTTTTTTATTAAACGGTTAGCCATTTTCAGGCATAATGCATTTACAAGGGGAGGCACATGTGGTTGTGGAGCAGGCAGGCAGTGGTTCAGTGGCTGGCTGTGCCCCATGCTGGTTACACTTAATATAGTGCATTTATCGCAACATCATGTTTTGATTTTCTTCAATTCTGTTCAAATGGAGCAGAGAGCACTCAAATCCGTACTCATCAAAAGCCAGCAGAACCCAAGGAAGTCTTGCCAATCGGATGATGTCACCACGGATTGTCTATTCTGTAAACAGATGCTCGGATCCATACCCTTTACACTGGAAGTCCTGTTACTGGTACAGCTGAATTTTAAATAGTCTTGATTTGCTGAGACATTTTGAATATTCCTGAAGGGCCGTGGATGGAGAAAGAACCTCCGCAGCCAGCATGGCAACCTCTCGTTACCAACTGGAATCTCCCAGAATCTGTTTTTTACACGGAGCCTTGGTGATGTCACCGTACTGCCACGCGAATGCTATCAGTGTTTTTTCTCACAAGGAATTCCAGCAGTGCCACAGCACACGCATGGAGCTGCAGAATCTCCAGCAATGACATCTCTTACTCTGGCCAATGACATCTCCATCCCATGACTCTGGCGAGTTATTCTTTCCGCTCGCCGAGTGCGGACACTCGATACGTTACCCATATCGTGTATCATGTAATAGCGTGGATTAGCAGCTGAACGTCTCGCAAAGCCTGTGAATTGTCTGCAACAATACCCCTTACAACTGTGAGCCGAATAGCCCATGCAGAACTCAGACCATCATCACTGCATCAGTGATTACAACTGTGAGCCGAATAGCCCATGCAGAACTCAGACCATCAACACTGCATCAGTGATTACAACTGTGAGCCGAATAGCCCATGCAAAACTCAGACCATCATCACTGCATCAGTGATTACAACTGTGAGCCGAATAGCCCATGCAGACCTCAGACCATCAACACTGCATCAGTGATTACAACTGTGAGCCGAATAGCCCATGCAGAACTCAGACCATCATCACTGCATCAGTGATTACAACTGTGAGCCGAATAGCCCATGCAGACCTCAGACCATCATCACTGCATCAGTGATTACAACTGTGAGCCGAATAGCCCATGCAGAACTCAGACCATCATCACTGCATCAGTGATTACAACTGTGAGCCGAATAGCCCATGCAGAACTCAGACCATCAACACTGCATCAGTGATTACAACTGTGAGCCGAATAGCCCATGCAGAACTCAGACCATCATCACTGCATCAGTGATTACAACTGTGAGCCGAATAGCCCGTGCAGAACTCAGACCATCATCACTGCATCAGTGATTACAACTGTGAGCCGAATAGCCCGTGCAGAACTCAGACCATCATCACTGCATCAGTGATTACAACTGTGAGCCGAATAGCCCATGCAGAACTCAGACCATCATCACTGCATCAGTGATTACAACTGTGAGCCGAATAGCCCTTGCAGAACTCAGACCATCAACACTGCATCAGTGATTACAACTGTGAGCCGAATAGCCCGTGCAGAACTCAGACCATCAACACTGCATCAGTGATTACAACTGTGAGCCGAATAGCCCATGCAGAACTCAGACCATCAACACTGCATCAGTGATTACAACTGTGAGCCGAATAGCCCATGCAGACCTCAGACTATCATCACTGCATCAGTGATTATTGTGGATTTATTCACTGTTATACAAATTAGATCAAATAATTTTTACGTGTGAGTGCAATCAGAATATTGTACTTCAGAGTTTCAATAGGTATCCACTGTGTTACTTTGTGAAAAGTAGATATTGTATTATATTATCCTAAAAGTATCATGTTTGGTGTAGTAGCTCATTATGCTCTGTTCATTCCTGTGTGAGAGTTTGGAGCACTGCAAGCTCAAAAGGTCGCAGGTCATGTTGGCAATGACTCATACAGAAGTGATTATTCTAAAAACTCTACCCAGATTTGGCTAAACTGCCCACTGGAGACACTTAACTTGCAGAAGCGTCTAAATGAAGGATTTTAAATTTTAAAAAAAACATATTTACTGGTTTCAAAACAGCAGGAATCCACATCAGCCCGAGGGTCATGTTTATGTTCTGCGCAGCACCTTTTTGGTTTCTCCACAAATGCTCATTGTAGTCACACAGATTTGGGACAATTACATTAGAAACTGACATTTATGGGCTGACCCTCATGGACATGGTGCTGGCTCCATATGAATACATGCTTTGTGTGTAACATTCACACATAACGAGCTTCTCTTTGTTAAACACTGAGCTGTGTTGCAATCACACATGTCCAGGCTCTGTAATGACACACAAGGTTGTAATTAATACAATGTAATTTTGAATGTTTTACTAGCATCAGAGCGGATATAAAACTATGGGGAGGAACTAGAGTAATGTAAGACAGAACCTGATCCACCTAGGAGCATACATATTACATTTAATTTCCAGAAAATTGCAACAATACTTGAAGTCACACCACAGTTCAATTAGTCCTAAACCTTCAGTGAAGAATGTTAGGGCTTGATTTACCAAGACCTTTAGCGTGCGCAAAACCAATTACATGACCAATGATTGGTCATGGTATTTGGTTTGCACCAGTCAATGGTTGTGTTATTAGTAAATCAAGCCATCAGTGTTTAAAAAGTGCATACTTTAGAAAGGAAGCAGTCAAGCTGTTTTTACACTGATAAATAAGTACACGTATTTCTGGAATCAATAAAGAAGTTGGCTCCTTTTATGTGTTAATGGATAAGAAAAGATAAGAAAAACATAGATGTTTAAGATAGTTTCTCAAAAGAAAAGACAAAGAGCACTGGTGTTATTTGAATATGGGGCCTTAGGATACAAGTGTGCTCATGTAAGTGAAGGGACAGAATGTCCAGACCTGTGGCTGCATCCATGAAGTGTGTAATGGCATAGTTCCACAAGGTTACCTTCACATATTCAATCACTGCATCAAATATCTGCATCAAAATGGTGGACAATCTGATGATTCAGTGAAGTAAATCATAAGTAGCACATAGTTAACCTTGGATGTCTGCACTTAAATTGTTGACAGCGTTATGTACTTTATTTATACTCTTATCAGCCAGCTCAAATATGTGCCATAATTATGTGCCATGATCGTAAAATGGCCACGCACTACAAAGTTAGCCATCTCCCTGGCTCGCTGTATGTGACAGCACAATACCACCCACTGTCTCATCTTCCACAGGAGTGACAACAATGTGTGCACTTTCCCCCACTGGTGGAGTTCACAACCTGCCACTGTTGCATTAAAAGGCTGATTAGATCATCATAATGCACATCCTCCAGCCTCGTCTTGTTTTGAGAGACAACAGGCCTGCGGGCACGTGTACCATACCCACGAAAACCCGAGCAGCACCTCCCAGCTCGCCTCGTCGGCCCTCGCTCTCTCAGCGGGACGCTGGCACAGATGGGGGCAGTAACGCAATCCAAGCGCTGAGTGCCGTCTCCGCTGCGATCAGATGGCAGGCGGCTATCGGTGCCATCTCTGGCGTGTTCCGACACCGAACGTCTAGGGCGTCCACGCCGGCCGGGCTTTCTTCCCAATGTGCAGCTAAAAGACATAAAGGAGTGAACAAGAGAGGGCCTGTTTCATTTTGTGATTTCACTGTATCTGTGCAAAACAAAAATAAATATGAAAACAGTATTGTTACCTGCAGCATCCATCTTGACATACCCAATATACTGTATATACTCACCACTCACGCTGCATGTGTTACGATGTTCTACTGCCCCCACCTCTCAGCCAATCTGTTATTGGTTCCACCCGGGCCCTCTCTGTTTTCAACAGATTTTCCACTTCAGCTTCTCCCCTCGTTCCCAACCCAACCATATGATGTGTTCAATTGCTCGTGGTGTCCAGAACTGACCCTGCTCTCCAGACAGTCGGTTTGAGTCCAAAGTACTCCAGTTTGTTCTAAAATAGAAAAATATTGTCTGGTACCAATAATTGCATAAAAAACTATTAAAGTGCCTCTGTCTGAAATGTGGACAAGCTGCGAGCAATGAGAACAATACATGTGGTCAGGAACATTATGTTCTCAAAGGGTGGCAAGAGTAAAACTGATTTTAGGGCACAAGGGCACTCTTCTAGTAGGTTAATATATGTAGAAAACACCTTTATAATCTGGTGAGTATATTTCTGACAGGGTCCTTACCTACAACCATTTAGGTGTGGTATCAAACAATTATAGTGATGATGCACAATTGATCTCTTTCACTATTTATTATTACTTGCAAATGGCCTGCTCTGCCAGCAGATAAAACTCACTCACTGAACACAAACTCACTAATAAGGTTATGTGTTGACCCGCCCACCCTATTGGTACCTTGTCACTGTCAATCTGTCACCAAACCCTCCGGGTGACCCCTGGCCTTCATGTGTGTATTCTACCAGCACCGATGCTAAAATGCAACGTTCTGGAGTTTTTCAAAGTTCTGCATTCCGTTTTATGACAAATGAGAGGTTGTAAGGCAGGCTAATACTCCAGCTCTCGAAGATGTGGCGGTCAATTGGAATCTTACCTCACGTCAAACTTTCTCTGAAAGACAAACCGGTGATTTCACAGAACAAGGTACAACATTGTCTGGCCCCGCCATCCTACGCCAAAAATTACAATTTTTTGTTTTCTTTTTCCCCTGTTTTTTTAACACAGAGGAGAAGAATGGAGGCTTTATACGAGCCCTGGCCCCGTGTTTATGCTAGGGTGCCGGTACGGAGGAATGAGGGAAAGGCCAGAATGGAGCAAGCGTTGGGGGTGGGGAGGTGAGAAGGAGGTGCATCTCTAGCTGGGAATGGGGAAGAAGGTGGGGGGGGGGGGGGGGTAATGAGGAGGGTAGGGGGGAAGAAAATGGCTCTTTGAGTGACAGTAAATTGGGGAACCTGGAGCTGCTTATAAGCTTCCTGCTCTAAGGAAAACATACAGAGAGCTGGGAAGGGCGCAGGGCGAAATCAAAAAGCTGGTTTAGCGGGAGCTGCGCGGGTGTGGACAGCAGCCTGCAAGCCCCGTCTTATTTTTACTGACAGAAACAAGCGCGCGTGTGTGCGGGGCAGCTTACGCACACTTACGTAAGAAGGCCTGGCCAGAGCGAGCGGGCCCAGGATCGATACGCCCAGTCCATCACACATCAGACTCAGTTCTCAGACACACGTGGGTCTTAAAGCTTTCAGCGTGCTGCCGTTTGCCCGTGTCGGTTACGCGAAGCTCTGGGCAAGCGCTGTGTGAAGCCTCGGACTACAGGGTCTAATGTGACGATAGATCATTCTAGGTCTCTGAGGGGTCACTCTCCTGTCACTCCCTGCGGGTTTTGGGAGTTTCGGGAGTTGTCTTCCCATTATCAACTAATTTACACTTTGGGGAGAGCTCAGCTGCCCGTCTCACTGAGCTACTGACTGGAAAGTCCAAAGACCGTGTGAAAATTCTACACGTCTACTGGAGTTTTCCCTCCCACTGGAACCTTTGGAAAAAGCAGCGGTCATGCTTTTCCCATTGTACCGTACAACGAGTGAGTTGGCTTCAGTTAGCAATCAAGACATGAGTGTGGAAGCCCAACACACCCAGAGCCAGGATCATTCGTCCCTGGTGCAGTGTTTTTCATACAGCCCTCTCCTAAACCACTACCGAGCAAAACCATCACTCTCTGAATAAACAACAAGTTTCCATCACCATTGTTTTTTTATTGTGATTATTACTTACATAGCAGAAACCCTTATCCAGAGAGACTTATCTTACATTTTACATGTCTATTTATACAGCTGGATATATAATGATGAAAGGTTAAGCAGTTCAGGTTAAGTACTGTGCTCACGTATACCACAGCAGTGCCCATGTGGGATTTTAAACGACCATCTCTGGGTAACAAGTCCAGTTATCTAGTCGTCATCACATTACACTGCTGCTGGTTTATAAGCCCCTTCTCCGAGCTGAGGGATGGGCATCACATATTACATTACATTACAATCACTTCGCAGCAGGGGTGGGCATCACATATTACATTACATTACATTACAATCACTTAGCAGCAGGGGTTGATTTGAAGAAAAATGCAAGAGGATTCCATCCCCCCGTTCAAAAAAATTGACAAAAAACATTTGTAAAACTGCCATCACTCCTTTCCATCCCCTCTGTTATAATAGTATTCTATGATATCACAGACTCCACCATTCCCCTTGAAACGGTTTTACAGATCAACCACTGCTTAGCAGGCTCTCTTATCCAGACCCACTTACAACCATGGAGGACATTAGTGTTAGTCTCAGGAATATAAGCGTGCAATATAACCAAGAAGGCAGAAAAACCTTTATCATCATCAACGTGTGAAATTAACCATACGAACCAGCAACTATTATTGTGAACAAAAGTAAATGCCGCTATACATCTAACCTGTCTTTACACAGCTATACTCCTAACATCCTGAAAGGAATTCTTTTTTTTAAAGTAAGGGTATAGCTGAAAAGGGATATGCCATTCCTGTTGCAAATCCCATATGTGTGAGACATTTTCTGGATTAGAGGTTAGAACCCCAGTCCGAATGACACTAATTGCCCATTGAATGAGGATCATCGGTGCAAATATAATCCATGTAGATGAAGTGTCGTTGAAGCCACCCCAGCAACACGTTTTCAGGATCAAGTAACAACATACCAGGCGGGAGTCCATTGGTACAGTCTTCAAATCACTTATCGCCACTTGGAAAACAAACGGATTTAATTCCATTGAAAGTCTTCCATGAAACTACCATGAGAGGAACAACATGTACAAAATCAACTCCAATTGGCATAGTTGATGAGGTTAAAGTTTGGATTACATTAGTTACATAACCATTTTTTTTTTTTCCACGATCGCCATGCGGCAGACAGAATTATTTGAAGTGTGGAGGTGGCAGGCGACTGCAAAGGTATGCTTTCACATGGAGGAGGGCTTGTTCTTTGTTTTTTCTTGCGTGTGCCTGTCTGTCTCGCATGCCCACTTGCCGTGAAGCTGGCGTCAGGATGTGTTTATAGCTGCCCGTGATAATCCCGCCATTGGCCCTCTCCCTCAGATCCCTGCATATGGTCCTAGTAAAGTGGAGCCTTGACGCTACACTGGCCCCTTTCTCCTCAGCAGAAGGGTTTTTTGTGAAAGGAGACACTAAATAAATTCTCCACAGTCTGAAGGCTGCCTTGTTCCTCGGCTATTTAATAAAGAAAAATACCTCGGCACTTCCAAATGAATTCCTGTCAGGCCCTTTTTACTCCAGGTAGGCCAGTGTGAGCCAGGCAAGGCCTAGTCTACGTGCATAGCGACAGCCCGAGTGAAAAAGGCCGTGGAAAGTGGACAGGGATTTGGAGTTCGACAGGCTAATGCTAAGGCTAAGTACGACCTGTCACACAGACCTTATCGTGACTAATAGCCTTTGCAGAGGTCTTGGTGGTCGGATCTAGGGGTCCAGAGCAATAATTTTGTTTCTGTAAGAGACAGGCGCTGAGCTCACCAAGCTTAATGCTCAGAACAATGTTAGCCCTGAGCTCAATCTGGACTGCTGTGGTTCAGTGGTTTGGTTTGTTGCAACCAGAGAGCCACAAGGAGTCGATTCCTTCAGTCGTACTTCTGTCTGTCCACAGTTTGTTATTAAAGCAGCTTTTATTATTAGAGTGCTTCAAAACTTAAGCAAATATGTGCTAGTTCAGAGCTCAGACTGCAAGCCTGTTGGGTAAATGTGTGTGTGCTATTCACAGTGAGTTTACGTACCCAGGGCTATTCTACCTTTACCTAATGAGCAAGAAGAGTGTAAAGCACAAAGTACAGATTCTTAGTCAATATTTTATATGAAAGTAGTAATAAATCCATTATAAATTTGTTATTACTGTAACTGTGTTTTCCAATGTTTATGTTATGATCTAAAATAATATTCATAACCATAGTAACTTTTTTGTTTGTATCATTTCATTCCATTCATCCTTACTGATGTTAAAAAAATGTTTACATAATGAGTACCTTTTAGCACAGAAATATGTCTAACCGCAGCCTGAAATATTTCAGATTTCCTGGAGAATGTAGCCATTTATATTTTCAGCATTAAGAAAATAAGCCCAAGGGCCAGCGCATACACCAAGTGCTGATTTGATAATGAAATGCATGAATCTTAATGATAAACTCTTGGCACGTCCATCTATGTATTTCTACGTACTGTACTCACGATGTAATAGCTCCAGATAGCCTTTAACAGTCTCATAGAAGCCAGGTGAGAGGTACAGAGAACACTACCATCTACTCAAGCCAGGTGGCCGTCCATGTCAGAGGGCCTATAGGCCCCACCTCCTTTCTTGAAAGACAGGGCCTGTGCAATTCATTAGCAAAACAGATCTGGGCTGTTTGTCACCATCTGCCTCCCAGTAACCCGCCACCTCTTGTGAACTCTTGCCAGAGAGATGGCACCTGATTCCTCTGTCCGTCCGCACTATATTAATAGGACTTGTTTGGCCGCGCTGGACGTGCCAGTAATCCAAGCCAGGGAACGATTTATTTTAATCTGCCGGCAAAAGATAGCGGCCCGTCACGCCGACCCTGTCATCCAGCCGCCCGTGTGCTGCTGCCCTTTACACCAGAGCTGGCTGCCCTGCCCCAAATGTATCAGCGTGTCCCTATTCCTTCAGCTGCATGGTATTCTCACCTCCTCCCTGCCTGGCTGCTAGCCACAGCACTGTAGTGTACTACAGACTGGCCACCATTTACAGCAGCCAACATACTGCAGAGGTTCATTTCTCTCTCTCTCTCTCTCTCTCTCTCTCTCTCTCTCTCTCTCTGTCTCTATGACACTCTAAACATCTTTATCTGAATGGCATGGGGTATTATAGGAAAAAAAGTAAAAAAGAAGACAATCCTCCCTAGATCAGTATAGATGCGAAGTACAATATATGTGTGTACATGAGAACTTATGTCCTCTGCGTTTGGGCACAGAGGCCGCACAACCTCTATTTTCTGCATTGCGGGGAAATATTGAGCAACATGAACCAGCGTATGGACCATCAGGAGGGTTGGGGGGGGTGGATGTTTTAGAATTTGATTACACTTCACACCATCATCTTTAGAGACGAGGTGGAGCTCTGCCTTAAGCCCTCTCAGAGAGATTGCTATTGATGGAACATCAGAGGCGTGTCAGTACAGACAAATATCAATGTCTCTATAGAGAAAGCCATCTATTTTGAGTCCTCAGTATGTCCGCTCATGGCCTTTTTATATCGCAGGAGAAGGTGCTCCTCTGTGCTTGTGGAAATTGCATTGTGATGCAGATGTCAAGCAAGTGGACTTTACTCAGGGGTCATGGAGTTGAATTATGTGTGGTTTAGAATTGTAGATTCCGCAGAAAGATTCAAAATTTGCTATTTGTAAAAATGTACTATCAACATAGTAATCAGAGGTGCTGTTGTACAAGAGGAGGGAAGACAATGCAAAGAAAATTCCCATGGTAATAATTCATTTTTTACATACAAATGTCAGATTGAACCCTATACTTCTGAGCCCTCAACTGTATAAACACAGCTGTTGATATCAGTTACAAAATATATAAAGGTGCAAAAATCTGACACTTTAGCTCTGTTATAGTACGGTAAACTGCCAACAAAGACACATACATAACCTTAATCATGATAAATATTGACGGAAGATCTTCTTGTTTGGTTCACATACGCTTGTTTGGTTCAAACACTCTCATTGCGCAAGTCTGGAGTCACATGACACCCGAAATGCTTCTGTGAGACATCACAGGCTAAAATAGCTGCGTGTACGGCTCAACAGCGACGGGCGGTAATTCAGGAGAGAAGTCACATGGAGTGGAACAGCCATCATTCATGTTGTCCAGCATGTATGCCCGAGCCGAGATATAAATATCCGGTGAGCGTGAGGACAGCATAGCCAGAGCTGTCTCCCGTAAGGAGACCCGAGGGGCTGCCATTGAGGCGGTGACGGCTGGTAGAAGGGTACAAATTCTAGGTATTTTTGCGTTAATTGGACTGATTCGTCAGCTATTTGCGGCTGTGGTGGCGCGGCTGATTTAAACGTTTTAAAAGATGTCGTGCCAACTTCGCTCGATCGTTTGGAGCTGCTCTGGGCCCGTTTGTTTTCCTTTCCTGCAGAAATATTAGCAGTAAGCCTAGCCTCCACCAAGCAAAACTACCCAAGTCTTTGCCAGATATTCTTACAAAATTTACTAAAGGTTTGTCATAGATGCTATTTTCCCAGTCTACATAGCCCACAGCACCATTCATGAAAACTAGAAAATATACGCAATACTGATTTTTAAAGCAATTCATATTGATAAAACAATATTGGTATAATACACAGTTAATTAAAAAGCAGTGTGAAGATTTGTTTTTGCATTAGTTGTTCTAATAAAATGAAAGACAGCAGACTTTGTTCAGTTGTACTGCTCACTGTACTCGCTGTGTAAGTACCAGAATGCAGCCACAGGAGGCCACGGGGCTCTGGTTCTTGGACACTCAGCGGAGCGAGATGGATCCCTTCCCAGAGTTAACGAATGCAGAATCCCTGCAGAGAATTTATAATCTGGGAACACACATCTCTTCCAGTTTAGGCCAGGGCAAGAGGGAGCTTTTTTGTTTAGTTTTTTTCCCCCTGCGTCGTACTTCCACAGTAATACACAGAAATATGAGGTCTCCAAAGATTGTCAGGCATCTTCACTATGCAGTCAGCAAGGCTCTGTAGGCCTACCCTAGTCCCCGCCCTGCCTACCCCCAAAACCCCAAACCCCGCCCCCTCCAGCCATACAGTAGGGTTACCTTCCATCACTTGTTCCCCGGTGGGAAATGAAAGTGAGCATGTCTCTGCCCGGAAAGTTCGGCTTCCATAAACAAGCGGGGGTAGGAGGCTAACTCCCTGCAAATTGAGCTGTTACACACAGGTCCCTCTGAGTGTGAGGCATAGAGGGGGAGAGAGAGGGGAGGGCTGGGGATTAGACCTTCTGTTTGCACAAAAAGGCCCAGAAACTAGAGCCTCATTCAAAATCTTCATCTTCTCCCAGTATGATTCAATACAACAACAGGAAGGGGGTAAAATTGGGGTGGGGGTAGGGGGTTGGGCTTTTTTAACACACGTCCGCATATAGAACTGTAACCTTTTCCCGTCTATTTTCAAATTCCTAAAACATATTTGCTTTCATTGGCATCCCACATTCTGCAGATAGCTTGGAAGAGTCTGACTTCTGTTTGCCATGATGCCAGAGTTCCTCTGCTTGGAGGAGCTCCATGTACAAGCCAACAGGTTCATCAAGAGCTGCTTTTTGAGCCTGGTGGTGAATAAAGGCCCTCGTCTATACCTGCCGTCAAAACTCTCCACAATCCTTTTCTCTCTTTTTCACCACATCGGTTTTTTGATGGAGAACACAGATGTGTTTGATGCCAAAATAATATTCTCCCATTTTATTATTTGTTTAAAAACTAATCTAACATACTGACTACATCAACATACTGATTGCTTAATGAAAACAATTTTCTCCATAAATTATGTAAAATCCCAAAATGTCTGGGGGACAACTCTTGTAAAAAAAAAAAATATATATATATATAGTAAGTACTATGGAAAATTCAAATTAATAGCCAAACGTCTTGTGGGGACTCTAATTGAAAGCAATCCAACAAGATGTTGAGATCAGTGTGTTCCAGTGTAGTTTACCAGTAAAAAAAGGTCAAATAGCAAAATAGAGAACTAAAAACTGGCCAGTATTAAGACAGAATCAAATTCCCTCAGAAAAGATTATCCCCAAATTAAATTATCTTTGTGCAACGTAAATAAATGTATTTATTATTTATGTTACCTGAGGCAAAAGAACGACTGTTTATTGGATGCACACTTTTGAACCTCGCAATATCTTGCTTTTTTTTCTGTCAGCGGTTTAACATTTTAAAAATATATATTTTGCTGGTTGCAGCAAAGGAACAAACTGTATTTGAACTGACCTCTGACCTCCTGAACTTCTCAGTTATGACTTATAACAGGGCTGATCACCGTTGTGTGTGAAGAGACGCCGGCTCACGCTGCGGCTGTAACTCTAGCCAGCTCGCAGGAATAAGATCCAGCACATCGTTCTCTCCCAGCCCTGATGCATAACTCCTTGAGGTTTCCACTAATTAAACGGAGGACAGCTGTGATAGAGTGGTGGTGTTTTGTGGGTCTTGTTCTCTCGTTAAGCGTGTATGGAAGCTACGTTCCAGAGGAAGACAGCAATTGGAGTTGGGTGTGCATATGTGTGTGTGGGGGGGAAGTGTGGAGTAATGAACAAGTTAACCCTTTAAAACCTGGCAGCAATCGAAAAAGGCCAAGCGTGCACCGAAAGGCAAAGCTGAATATCATCCATTGGATTGTACTCGACCATGGATGGGAAACTCCAGGCCTCATGGCCCCGTGTGTATGCAGGTTTCTGCTGCCACCAGTTACCAACTATTTACTTAGCCCAATCATTTACATGATCTGATATTTTAGCTACATTGCACAATATGAACAGCAGCTGATGAAGGTTATTGTGCCTGTCTGCATGTATTGTAGCCTTTTATTGTGGTATAATTCTGATTGAGCCAGGGTAACTGGTGGCAGCAAAAACCTGCATGCACACAGCGCCCCGCGAGTTGCCTATCCCTGTACTAGGCAATGGCAGCTTGTTTCTGTGGTGTAAATGAACCCTTGAGACGGAGGAATGCCACTGAAGATCTTTAGTGTAGGGCTGACACATGAGACGAGGAGTGTTGTAAAGACAAGTGGATATTGAAAAGAAACAAAGAGTTTTCAATTACATGATGAGGGGCTGCTATAATGCCCCATTGTGCCGTTGTCAGACTGAGCTGCAAGAGGTTGGTATATTGTTCTCGTGCATGGCATGTCTCCCTTCACCCACAACCTCAAACATCAATCGTCCCAGAATGAGTCATGGAATCCAGGCTGTGTCAGACACCTCTGCTGTGGTGCAGTATCATATTTTATTGATTTCTGACAAAAATGTTAAAGGGGTGAGGGTAAAGGGGGAAAATATGAAGATTAATGTTAGTGATACCATGAAGCAACTCTACTGTGGTGCCTAAACTTGCCTCCGCCGAGATAATGAATGTATAAAATAAAGGTGGTTGTGTTGAGAGCTCAATCGTTATTGTTCAGGGCAGAGCCTACCAGCAGTCTGGGCTGGCTAGAGTGGAACTACCTCACAGCACTTCCACTGAGGAGGAGAGGCAAAGATAATATAACACTGAGACAAAGGAGTATACATGAACACACACACACCTGCATTCACAATCACACTGTACAGACACTGACATGCACGCAGATACGCACAGACACATTGGAATGCATGCAGCCCATGCGCATACATGCACTGTTGCACCCATGTACAAAAAGCGAGGGACAGAAAGACACAAGCGACACACATGCACATACAAGTACACCTATGAATGCACACACATAAACACAAGTACACCTATGAACGCACACACATAAACACAAGTACACCTATGAACGCGCACACATAAACACAAGTACACCTATGAACGCACACACATAAACACAAGTACACCTATGAACGCACACACATAAACACAAGTACACCTATGAACGCACACACATAAACACAAGTACACCTATGAACGCACACACATAAACACAAGTACACCTATGAACGCACACACATAAACACAAGTACACCTATGAACGCACACACATAAACACAAGTACACCTATGAACGCACACACATAAACACAAGTACACCTATGAATGCACACACATAAACACAAGTACACCTATGAACGCACACACATAAACACAAGTACACCTATGAACGCACACACATAAACACAAGTACACCTATGAACGCACACACATAAACACAAGTACACCTATGAACGCACACACATAAACACAAGTACACCTATGAACGCACACACATAAACACAAGTACACCTATGAACGCACACACATAAACACAAGTACACCTATGAACGCACACACATAAATAAACACAAGTACACCTATGAACGCACACACATAAACACAAGTACACCTATGAACGCACATACATAAATAAACACAAGTGCATCTATGATCGCACACACATAAACACAAGTACACCTATGAACGCACACACATAAACACAAGTACACCTATGAACGCACACACATAAACACAAGTACACCTATGAACGCACACACATAAACACAAGTACACCTATGAACGCACATACATAAATAAACACAAGTGCATCTATGATCGCACACACAAAAACACAAGTACACCTATGAACGTACACACATAAACACAAGTACACCTATGAACGCGCACACATAAACACAACGCACACACATAAACACAAGTACACCTATGAACGCACACACATAAACACAAGTACACCTATGAACGCACACACATAAACACAAGTACACCTATGAACACACACACATAAACACAAGTACACCTATGAACGCACACACATAAACACAAGTACACCTATGAACGCACACACATAAACACAAGTACACCTATGAACGCACACACATAAACACAAGTACACCTATGAACGCACACACATAAACACAAGTACACCTATGAACGCACACACATAAACACAAGTACACCTATGAACGCACACACATAAACACAAGTACACCTATGAACGCACACACATAAACACAAGTACACCTATGAACGCACACACATAAGCACAAGTACACCTATGAACGCACACACATAATATGAACGCACACACATAAACACAAGTACACCAATGAACGCACACACATAAACACAATGAACGCACACACATAAACACAAGTACACCCATGAACGCACACACATAAACACAAGTACACCTATGAACGCACACACATAAACACAAGTACACCTATGAACGCACACACATAAACACAATCAGGTGAGGCCAAACGACAGTGAGTGATGTAATTACCAGATCACTTAGAGAAGATCAGGCATCAGTTTCAACCTGGAACGCTGAATAATTGTCCTGGCTCCTGAAAATGGAGGAACTCTAAGCATACCCACTGGCACACAGTACTTCTGCCCTCTGGATTGAGACTCACAAGATGTAGTGTGCAGGTCCTGCTAATGATACAATGGCACTTCAGGGGCCACATGTATAAAACTTTGAGTAAAATAATGCGTAAAAGAATGCTCAGGGAGAAAGTCAGAAATCTGCTTTTGCAAAGTTGAACATTTTCTCCCTCTGCCTTTCAGTCATGGTGACGCCATATCACACTGACTCCAAACATTGTGTACCTATGGTGTCCAGCGTGTGCAGAGGTACGCAGATTCTTTTATTTTATACATCTGAATTTCTGCGTGGAAACTCGCTTACGCAGTGTTCTGAGTGCATTTTTCTGCTCAGCACTGTTTATACATGTGGTCCCAGATGTTCACAGTGATAATGATGTCACAATCAGATCTTCTAAGACTCTCACCGTGATAATGATGTCACAATCTGATCTTCTAAGACTCTCAAAGTGATAATGATGTCACAATTGCATAAAGATTCCTTCATACATCCCACCGCTGGTGACAGAATAATTTATGATCAGTGGGTCACTGGCCAATATGCTTTAAACATCCCCAAACACTTTGACTGCAACACAAAAGCAATGTATCCCATCAAATAAAAAACTATGGTTAATTGCTACTTAAGTTTCAAAAACATTAATTTGTGGAAGGCGTGCGAGTACTACAGTGACTACTGTTTGTTGTCATCCCAACTGCCAGTCAACAGATTTTGTTTGTTCCACAGCGCATGCCGGATTAAAGAGACGCTGTCATTTGTAGACCCTCTCAATCTGGTGTGGGATTAGCATTCCCCCACTGCCGCAACTGATTAGCCTTCTGAGACGCTACTCCCAGTGTTTTAGCGGCGACCTACTGCAGCTCATGGAAAAGCTCTCAACAGCTCTGCTCCCTGCAATGTAACACTGACTGATGGCCCTTGTGGCTGCGGTTTCTCCGTCTTTATTTTCTCTTTCCCTCATTGAGCTAGCGCTAAAGAATAGGTCCGTTCATCGAGGGCCGAGGGAGACTGAGAGAGGGGAAGAACATGTGGAAAGTGCTGCTTAAACAGCTCTCAGCCAAAACAAAAACAAACCCGTCGAAAAAAAGAGAAAGAAAAAAAAAAAATTTCAGAAATAAAAAAAAAGAAAAAAAAAGAAAAAAAAAAAAAAGAGAGAGAGAGAGAGAGAGAGAGAGAGAGAGAGGGAGAGAAGAAAGAGAGGAGAGAGACAGGGAGAGAGAGAGAAAAAAAAGAAAAGAGGAAGGAAGAAGGGGGCTGATTGTTTTGTGGTTGTTGTACGTACGTGAGTGTGCCCATAAGCCCTGAGAGCCCTGACAGTGAAACGGGCAGGGGGAGGAGAGGTGCGGGGCTCCAGAGAGAGAGAGCTGCTCTCTCTCTCAGGCAGCCGCGCGCGGCTCCTGCTTTGCATGAGAATACAGGAAGAGATGGGATTGGGACCCTGGGCCCCGCAGAAAACCAATACAGGTCAACATAAATCTGCTCCGGGGCTCTTGTAGACCTGGGGACACAGGCGTGCATGGAGGGGGGGAGGGGGGGGGGGCTTTCATGTGGAAAACACATCACTGAATGAGTGCTGTCAGCAGGGGGGCTGGGGGGGAGAGATGGATGAGGGCTTGAGGGAGGAAAGACGGGAGGAAGAGGAGCACGGCAGAAGGTGCCGATGGAGACCAGCCCCAGCACTGTTGTAAACTCTTCCCCTCCATCTCCTGTTCTTTTCCCAGGACAGGAGACACACTTTTTAAGTGGGAGTTAATCCCCACCCCGCTCAGTCTTTGTACAGAGTTCTTTATCTTGAGTGGATGTACGTCGAGGGCGAGAGCAGAGAGCAGAGAGCAGAGGATATACCCTAACGTATTTTCTTCTGTTATTTTTGATACTTTGTCACTCCTAAAACCCCACCGTCTTCTCCCCAAAAGAGTAATATCTGTTCCCTAGGTAAGGGGTGGCTCTATTTTAAGGATGCTGAAAACATCCCTGATATGCCTTTCCACAGAGAAAATACTGAAAAGCACGTGTCTGTGAAATGCCAAAACACTAGATAAAAAAATGCAGACATATAAACAATTTTATCATATTTGTGTGTGTGTGTGTGTGTGTGTGTGTGTGTGTGTGTGTGTGTGTGTGTGTGTGTGTGTGTGTGTGTGTGTGTGGGACTGAACTTAGTGTAACCTTGACAGCTGTTCTTAGAAATATCATTCAAAGGCTTAATTTCCACACTGTCCATTTTAGACACGTGTGCACACAGGCAGACTGGTTTATTGTTTGAACAACTAAAAAGACTTCCCCGTTTTTGTTATGTCTATTTAATTAATGTATGGCATCAATAATTTATTATCAGAAGACCCCGAAATTTTCTGAGCATCAACGTTGCTATACTAAGTGTGACCACTAGATGGGAACAATAGTCTTTCCTCTCTACTCTTCCACAGTAGGCTACAATGCTTTGGTTCTATGTATCAAAGCTAGATACTAAAATGTAGCCGAATTAAATGTTACAGTGAGAATATAAAGTTGTCATAGTAAAAGGATTTGACAGCTTTTTAATGCACATGTACGCGCGTGTATGTGTGAGTGAGACAAAAATAATGTGATATAATTTATCATTTTATATAATGGAAAGATGTGTCCTTCGAAATATGATGCAAATTGCAGTTGCCAAGAATGTGTGACTATGCCTACAATGTTGGACTTCGCTGAGTAGCCTATTGCGGTCTTAAAGGCTGTTTGAAAGATAAGTTGAGCCAGCGCGCACCAGCTGCCGTGTACCTTTGATGAATTGGAATGCTAATATACGCTCTTTGTATTTGCAGAGATTTCTATCTTCGTTATCAACTGAACGTATATCAAAAGGAAGAGGTTGTGGTCTGGTAGAGTAGTTATTTTCCTGAACCCATCGTTTGTTTAACACAGACAATGCCATTATTTAGTCTTGAAATTTAACCTGCGTAACTTTGTTTTTTTACCTTACATTGAATACTCAAAACATCACTGACAAAATGAGAAGGGACACACGTATCAGATGAAACGACCATTCAAGATTGTGCTTTTTTTTTTTGCAGTCTTCGAAACCACTTTTTTTTAACGTATTGTTTGCATGCGAGTCATTTTGAATGCACCGGAGAGGCTATGAGTAAAGCTTATATGTCTGCATTCGTGACAGCCAGACAAGAAACATGCAACTGTGGCATCGTTTAATTCTCTCGAGCGTGTTTACCACGTGGGCCAGTACTCATTTCAAGCCTGCTTTCGGAATGTGTTTAATACATTTTTTAACAAGGAGCAATATCCGCTCTTGCATTAGTACATTCATCGCTTGGTTCCAAACGCAACAAGGTCCGTAGGAGGGGAATTTGGCAAACTTGTAAATTTACAGCCCACAGCAAAATATAGATGATCCCTTACGTGTATCCATGCCTCATGGACGCACATTGGGGTGGAGAAACTGTATGTAAAACGCCTATTTCAGAGTGTTCAAGGCGGGGCAAGACTCTTTCGTCACCTAATTCCCACCCCCATACGAGTGCAGTCAGAGACGGGAGAAGAGAAAGTTTAGGCTCATATGCGATGGAAGGTGGGAGTGTTGGGCGAAGCCAAACAACGCTGCTTTCTTTTAAACGGCTAAATATAGCTGATATAGCACGCAAATAATTCTCTTTAAACACAATTAATTCCACCGTCGAACAACCGATCTCGTCCTTGCCCGGAAATTAATGACAACATCGAAGGTAATGACTGCAAATAACGGTAGACCTAGCTGTCTTCAGATATGGTATTATGCTTGCAACCGGTTGG
Organism: Ilyophis sp. 1 JC-2022; assembly: GCA_022702515.1. Lineage (NCBI taxonomy): Eukaryota > Metazoa > Chordata > Actinopteri > Anguilliformes > Synaphobranchidae > Ilyophis > Ilyophis sp. 1 JC-2022. Next base: position 65,077,430 of record CM040401.1, on the reverse strand, counting down.
CTATTAGTTTTGTAAATGCTAACATTTAATATCTACATATTTTAAAAGTAGAGAATTTATTAAATGCCATACATGTGTGTAGTATCTCGAATATATATTTTTTTGTTTGTAATTTTAAAAAATAATAAAAATGCATTTCCTTTCCATTTCCCTACAGCTAATACCGTATTTCGGACTTGATATCCAAGAAAAATAGCACTTTTTGCGGAGGAGTTTGAAGGTCTTTCTCAAAGAGAAGAATTATTCAATGGCTCGGGAACTATTTTATTCGTTGTATTTTTCATAAACTGCGTAATTTGGACCATACGGATGAACAACCTTGTTTTGAGCTGAAGATAGACTGAACTGATCTCCTTTATTTGGGAAGCGACACATCGGTCTGGAATAAATGCCCTGAATGGTGTTCATATATCTATACTTTAAAAAAAAAAAAGTTACAGATTCATGTGGATTTTTTTTTCTGGCTTCCATAATTGTCATTGTTTTAAGATCAACATGGAAGCCTTTCATTTGAAGATTGCAATTTGCCTGTGGTGTCAGCTCATGATTGCTGGTTCCAGTTTAGACATTGCGGCTTACGACGCAGAGATGGGCATACAGGCAAAGTGTGAGCCCATTACCATTCCCATGTGCCAGGACATTGGGTACAACGTGACCAGGATGCCTAACTTCATGAAGCACGAGACCCAGACCGAGGCCAGCATTAAGCTGAACGAGTTTGCCCCCCTGGTGGAGTACGGCTGTGACGTGCACCTGCGCTTCTTCCTCTGCTCGCTGTACGCGCCCATGTGCACGGACAAAGTGTCCACCACCATCCCGGCGTGCCGGCCCATGTGCGAGCAGGCCAGGCAGAAGTGCTCCCCCATCATGGAGAAGTTCAGCTTTGGCTGGCCCGACTCGCTGGACTGCTCCCGGCTGCCCACCAAGAACGACCCCAACGCCCTGTGTATGGAGGCGCCGGAAAACGACACCAAGACTGAGACTAAAAAAGGGGAGGGCATGCTGCCAGTGCCTCCAAGGGCCAGGCAGCCGGGTACTGGCAGCGGGCGCACCACGGGCAGCCTGGGGTCCTGCGAGAACCCAGAGAAGTTTCAGTACGTGGAGAAGAGCCAGTCCTGTGCTCCCCGATGCTCGTCGGTTGTGGACGTCTTCTGGTCCAGGCAGGACAAGGACTTCGCCTTCATCTGGATGGCGGTCTGGTCCACGCTGTGCTTTGTCTCCACGGCTTTCACCGTCCTCACCTTCCTCCTGGACCCCCACCGCTTCCAGTACCCTGAGCGGCCCATCATCTTCCTCTCCATGTGCTACAACGTCTACTCCGTGGCCTTCATCATCCGCTCAGTGGCCGGCGCTGAGAACATCGCCTGCGACCGCGAGAACGGTGAGCTGTACATCATCCAGGAGGGGCTGGAGAGCACCGGCTGCACCATCGTCTTCCTCATCCTCTACTACTTCGGCATGGCCAGCTCCATCTGGTGGGTCATCCTCACGCTCACCTGGTTCCTGGCAGCAGGTAAGAAGTGGGGCCACGAGGCTATCGAGGCACACAGCAGCTACTTCCACATGGCGGCCTGGGGGATCCCCGCCATGAAGACCATTGTCATCCTCACTATGAGGAAGGTGGCTGGGGACGAGCTGACGGGGCTGTGCTACGTGGGCAGCATGGACGTCAATGCCCTCACGGGCTTCGTCCTCATCCCGCTGTCCTGCTACCTGGTCATCGGCACCTCCTTTATCCTGACGGGCTTCGTGGCCCTCTTCCACATCCGCAAGATCATGAAGACGGGGGGCACCAACACGGAGAAGCTGGAGAAGCTCATGGTCAAGATCGGCGTCTTCTCCATCCTCTACACCGTCCCGGCCACCTGCGTGATCATCTGCTACTTCTACGAGCGGCTCAACATGGACTACTGGAAGTTCCGGGCGCTGGAGAGCAAGTGCGCCACTCTCCCTGGGCGTCGCAATGAGGACTGCTCCCTGGAGGCCTCCGTGCCCACGGTGGCCGTTTTCATGCTCAAAATTTTCATGTCCCTGGTGGTGGGCATCACCAGCGGGGTGTGGGTCTGGAGCTCCAAGACGCTGCAGACCTGGCAGGGCCTTTGCAACAGGAAGCTGGCAGTCAGGACTAGCAGGAAGCCCTGCAACGGCGTCAGCTGTGGCAGCACCCACTGCCACTACAAAGCCCCGGCGGTGGTGCTCCACATGACCAAAACAGACCCCTATTTAGACACCCCCACACACGTCTAAAACCTGGCCCAAGCGATATCGGAGCGTCTTTCTCGGACTGAGCTCAAAAGGAGGGAGTGGAGGGGGGCAGTGACATTATCTCCCTGAGAGAAACACGCACAGGTTGGACTACATGTGATGTGTTCAGTAGCAAAGCCTGGCAACTGCTGCCTTTTTCGTGCCGTTTTAGGGCAAACACTTTTTATCGTCCGTTTTACAGGCTGCAAGATAACGCCTTTCCCACAGCCTAACCCTGGAAACCATACAGACGTACGCACAAACAACATTCATAAAATAAAGGGAAAAGATTCCAGCAACAGCGTGCAGTATAAATTTAATCAGACATTTTCATTTCTGGCACATGCACCATTTGTCAACTAATTTAACATAATTTCAAAGGAAAATGGACTTGCATGGATGTATAAAATTGGGTGTATTTTCTATTTTATAATAGTGTAAAAAAAATCTATTTATTTTACGGAGTATTTAATTACAGTCCTCTATGGTGTTTTGTAAGTTCCTGTGTATTGTACATAAGCAAGCATAGTAAAGCCTTAACTAAAGGATACAGGAACTGAGGGAGACTAGTGCCTTGGACTAAAGGGACTGGATGTGTACCCATACTGTTAAAAAAAACGAAATAATAAAACACATTTATATATTTTCACCCATGGTTTTACTTCCTTCATTGTTGAGTTTGTGGGCAACCACAATTATTAGCATTGTTTAGGGTATGTCTTTATTTGTTTTTCAAAATATGTGTCGGACTTAAATGTTATTTATCATTTTGTCATTAAGATAACCTCCTTGTTCGCAGGAAAGCATACCTGTCCACCCTCTGTTTTGTGGAAGTAGGGCAGTACACAAGCTTCATTTCTGTCAGGTTTGCACAGATGTACGTGCTTTTGAGTTTTTTGGAAAGATTTCCTTGGGTACAGAACTAAAGTGTAACTGGCCTTTTTAACTTTCTTGGTCATTTACATGGTGGAGTTCTTTTGGTCATTTACATGGTGGAGTGCGTATACCTTACAATCCCTGCTTCAGTTAGAGGGCACAGTTTGTGCACTGGGGTCATTTCATTAACTGTTTGGATTTGGTTAATTTAGTGGCATATCTACAGCGGCATATTTTCTTTATTTCTAAATATCATATAATGTCATTTTATACTATTTCACTGTAGATTTGAAAGGAAATAGGAGTAAATCACAGATGTCCCTTCGGACAAATGAAAACTAAACTAAAGGGGCCATGAACTAGAACTTTATTGAGGTAATTGGCTACAATCTGAATAATTTTTTTCTCCCAGACATAGCTGTCTAAGTAGACAAATTGAGCCTCACAAAAAGAATGAAACAACAAAGCTGTTTAGTCGACTTCTAGGTACTGTCTGTGCATATAAAACAGTCACGTGTTCAAGCAGAATTTCTGCTTTAACTAGCCTATTTTAGCAAGGCAGATTTTGTAGGCAAGTCGATGAAGCTCATATTGTATGATCGAATCTGTCAGCGAGTATCTATGCTTACATTTCATGTATTAGTATCTTTGTTATGTTTCAATAGAAGTGAAAATCAAATCTACAGCAATGAGACTCCCCGACAACTATGACCGGTCAGTTCATATAAACTAATTATACTTAATTCATGTTGTTGTTGAACAAAAAACTGCTTTGGCTGTAGCTTGCCCCAGTTGTGACATCCGTCTTTTAACCTTTGTTCCCTGTTCATTTTCCCAAAGCTTCCCGGCATGTTGACTGGGTTCAGTTTGCTCTGGTTTGTTTGTGCGCTTCACCCAATGCAACTGTCTTCCACAACTCCAGAGAGCCAAATCTGTAGCGCTGGTTTTCCCAGGCGTTGCTGTGTCCACGGTAATTGCAGGGGATTTTACTCAAAGCATTTCTCAGCAGCATTCCCAGAGTGAGGGGCTGACAAAAAAGAGCGACAGACAATAGCGCTGGGTTAATACCCCTCGGTGATGCAGCAGCTACATCTTAAAACGCGGAGGCTTTCCTTGCAACATATATTATTAATTTGTTGCCTAATCCTCCCCTGATCCATCCTTTGTGCTGCCCCCCTACTTACCCCACCCCGCTCACTTTGAAGTACCGATACAGAGGCAATTTTTTAGAAGGCTTGTTTTCTGAGCGGGAGTGAAATTTTGGGACCTTTAGCTGGTGGTGTGCACTACAGTTTTTGTTGAAATTGTGTTGTTTTGTTTTTTATTTCTTGTGTTTGTGTTTTTTGTTGTCGTTGCCGTTTTACATTTGAAATTTACTAGCAATTCATATGCTCTTCTGTAGTTTTGTAAAGATTAATGAGAATATACCCAGTCTGGCTCTTTCTAGATGATCATAAATTGATATAGTGGGCAAGATGTAAGCTAAAGGAGGCCAATTCTTAAAACTGAGTAACAGCAAGAGCAATAATAATAATAATAGTAGTACAAGATAAGTGACTCGTTTCTTACGTTGACCTTAATAAATATTGGATTTCCACATCAATTAATTGACGTTAAAACTCAGTTTATAGTAATTCCACTTGCTTCTAATGCAAATAAAGCAACAGTGTTCAGTAGAAAATTGGAAATATTTTCAGTTCTTGTTTTTTGATTCTAACTAAAGTAGAGTTGATGGGTAGAAATGGTCAGAAGTAAATTAAGTAAATTACATTGTAACTAATTACTTCCAGCTTTATTTTTACAACACATTGGACGGCTTAGAGTCCAGGCGTTTTAGTTTATAACACATCTACACTTACCTGAAGGCTCCAACAGGGAAGAGAACTCCAGTGAGAATGTAGGAGTTTTCAAGGTGGTATGTGGAGCAGGACTGTATGTCCTTATGAAGCTGGATGCTGGACAACCAATCACACTCCTTTAACAGGAAATAAAAAGGTCTGCTTGGAGTAACAGGTGGGAATAAAGAGTGAGATATATAGCTTATAAAGTCCTAAAATCATGTCCAGAAGTGAGAGAAGAGTTCAGGGTCGTATCAGTGTCAAATCTCCTCGAGAGTCAAAAGGAAAATTTAGAAAATAGGATTTAATCGAAATTAAGAGAATACTTAATTTTAGATGAAGGTCCTTAATTCTAAGCATCCTTTTTGTTTGTAGTTTTCCCTCTAGTTTGTGTCATTATAGAAAGCAATGCCATGGACATTATTTACAGGGCGCAGTTGATCTTGCTCAATGAACAATCTTTCACTTTTCTAATTCTGAGTTAAAATGGCAAGTGCCCGGCATTGCTGTTAGCCCTGTGTGATGACATTATTATCATGTGGGTCTGAAGCTGTGGTATCTGGTGTGAGTTTTCTAATCAGGGAAATGCAAACATTTTGTTCTATTTTTACACATTACAATGTTATTTTACTTCACAGCTTCAAGGGCATGATACTGTTGGAGAGCCAGAGAGGTCCAGGAGGTCATTTTCCATTATGTGTGAGGGCCCACCTCTGTTTCAGTGTTTGTGCTGTATGATTGACAGGGCTGGTCACAATTTCCCTTGTGACATCAGCACTTCACTAGAATTCCTTCCCCTTAATTTTAGTTCTGCCTCAGAATTGCATAAGCCCTCTGTCAGATGTCTGGACCTTCAAATGCGGAGAGCTTATACTTGAAACACCAACGTGTACCCAAACAAACACGTTTCTATGCAAGACCATTTTGAGTCTACATCCTGACTCATAAGCGGCTGAAATTGGGTTCATTTCTATCTTGTAGAATAATGTTACAGTGGGCCTGGTCTTTAGGATTATGTGTTTTTTATACCTAGCGCTTGACCTTGAATGACAGTTTTCCATGGTACATGTGAAAAAGGATTAGCAGAGGCATGAATGAGCACGATGGCACTATTGCATGTTTTTTAAAATCATCTTCAAGGGTAATATACTGATGTATATTTATTTCCATATAAATGAGACAAATTAATATCCTATAAAAGTTATATCCTATAAAACTATAAATCTTTATGAGGCTGAAACACCAGGAACCTCTACAGCTGGTGGAATACAAAACTGTAATTCCTGTTTTGGATACCCACTGCTAAAACACATGTGACTCATTTGGTCAATCCCGTTCCATGTCATAGCCTGTGTTTTTTTTGTAGGGCATAAATGCTGCTATAATTCTGTCAGCTGGTTTTAAGACTCCATATTCGCCAGTCGGCCCTGTTCCTGCCGAAAGTTATGTCTCTGTATCTACAATATGTTCTTTCCCTCTGCTCTGTAGCCCAACCCCCCTCCGCCCCCCCCCCCACACACACACACACCCCTCCCCAACAGATTCTTTCAGTGCAGCCATTGGCCTATTCTTGCCTTGGCAGGGCTAAATCTTTAGACTGGTAAGGGCTGTTACATTTAACCATCAAAAAGCTGTGTTTGTTTTGGAGCCTGGGGCTTTGACACTGTGGCCTGTAGACCACATGTACCAGTTACAATAAAGCGCAATTAACACATGCTTGCTTTCATGTTTGCACACCAATGACACACCTTCACAGCAGCTAGAAACAGGGTCCCCCAAAAACCAAAGATTAAAAAAGGAGAAAAACAGCCTGTTCTTCCTCAGACTCCCAATTGGCAGGAACTTTAAGTTTAAAGTTAAAATAGAAAATCCATTAAAATATGAACACTACTAAAGTATAAAATAGAACATTTATTAAAACATGAAGACTTAACAAGCATTTTGTGGTTTCGGGGTGACTGAAATATTAGTGGCTGTACATTTAATAATTTTAAGGATAATGGTACAAGAAAGAAGGCTAGTAAGAGGTCATCTGGAATCTAAACTTCTCTTCTTTGGTATATCTGGCTCGGGGAAGTAATAGTAGCTTCTGTTTTAGAGGGAAATAATTTATTTAATTGCACAAAACTGAAGCTTGGGCGCTGAGTGTGTATGTGTGAGTGTGTGTGTGTGTGTGTGTGTGTAATTCTGCTCCATGCTGCTGGCTGCACAAGAGGATTCCAGCCTTGCCCAGTATCAGGGTGTCTATGCCCTGCTCATGATGAAGGATTGATTAGAGAGACTTTGTGGCATAAGCCGTCTTGGAGGTGTCAGGAATGAAGAGTAGATGTTGTTCCCTCCACAGCCGCCCACCAGCCCCTTCGGTATAAAGTCATCTCAGGATCGCCCTTACTAATGACGTCTCCCGTTTTATCGCAGCTGAAATAGATAGCGACTAGCTGTCAAGCATGAATCATTCATTCTTACCGAGATGGACTTGGATCTGGCAATTTACACTGTTGAAAATTAGGCCCTTACATAATAGGAGGCCTTCCACAGAAGTGGCGGATGTATTACACACGAATGCATTTCAGAAAGTGGCCTATTGCATGCGCCCTCAAGACAAAGGTTATTACTTAAAGTTATTTTCTACAGGCTTCTTGTATCAGTGAAATGCTCTTAGTGTGAGCCGCAGGTTCTCAAAGTGACTCCATGTCAGTCTGGAGAGATAGAGTGCTGACAAGGTATCGCATCAGCGGAATTGTCTGGTGGCTGAAGGGAAAAGGCCTCTGTCTGTCTGTCTGTGCGTTTGATTAAAGGAGATCATTATAGCATCAGGCCTTTCTTTCCCCCTCTCTCTTTTTAAACAAAAAAGCCACAAAAAAAAAGGGAGAAAGCCGGTGAAGGGGAAAAAAAATATAGTCCCTCATTACTCCCCGCCCCCGGGCGCTATCCCTTTCCCGGGTGGTTTTGATGTGGAAATGAGCCCCATTGAAAAAGGCCCATTGAAAAGCTGCAGGCCCAAAAGAGATCCTCCCCCCCCTAACAAAGTGGCTCCGCACCAAACGTAGTGTGTAATCCACGCTGCCCTGCCCCACCTGCTGGCATTCCACATGCCCTTCTTACTGTGCCACCAGTACACACACACACATACACACACACACGCACGCGCGCGCACTCACACGCACGCACGCGAATGCAAACAAGCACATGCAGTAATGCAATACCCCTGTGTCAGAGCACATGCTTGTCGTGACAGTCAAGCAGTCTTTGCTTGGCCTTGACCCTTTACTGCATACAACTGTAGACTCTGGCAGACATGGTGATAGAGGACATGTCTTTGGAGCTAATAGAAGTTTTGTAGATCTTGGGGCATTCAATTTGAAACTCTGTGGCATTTGATTGTAAATTTGCCTTTCACTAGTTCTAGTGGTGTTTGCTTACCACGTTAAATGCACTTAAGTTGGCTAGAAGTTGGCATTTAAGTATGGCTAGAAGCATGTGCCAAATTACTAAATTGTAAATTGGACATAGCTTGTGTACAACAGTTCATAGTATTTCTTTATTTTATCCTTTAAATCTCTCCTTTTAAATTATTTCCAGCAAAAGGAAAAATAAACAGAAGGAAACAGCAGTTTTACTCTAAATGTCAATGAAGCCCCTGTCGTACGGTCAGAACAAGGGTACCTTTCAGAGGCAGTTTGAAAACCTAAATGAAGCAAAAGGACTGAGCCCAGTAAGGAAAAGACTCAATCTGCAAGTCATTGGCTTGTCAAAAAGACACAGTGTACCTTGCCGGCAATCAGTTTGATTGCAGGACATGCTGTACGTCCAAAGGACGGCCAGAATGACAGGTAACTCAGCCTGAGATCACTTTTCAATGCTGTAAGCTTGTAACACCCTTTGCCTGTATCCTTACCTAGGCTAACATCATATTTGCAGCTAATTCAGATCAAAGGCCTAAAATTACCGTTGTGATATAGCAGCCAAGAGTCTCGTGTCAACATTGATCTCATCAGGTAGAATGCTTTTCTTAACCATGGATTCTACAGACCAAAATAGGCTATCATTGTTTTATCATTTATTTTGTTCACTTATGCCAGAAGCTGTCTGTCTACCTCATGGCCATTTTTAGCATGGAAAAGGGTGACATTTCTTTGCCTTGCAGAATCCCTTCCATCAATAAACTACAAGTTTTGAAGGTAAATATTCTTTAAAAATGTTGCCTTGGTTCAGTTGAGGGCTGTGTTTGCGAACAGGAGGAATAAGTCACACAGCAGCTGGGGAGCCTTTTAGATCAATCGAAGCTTTGAAGCAGGGTCCCCAATGAAGTCACCATTTCTGAGCAAATTCTGCAGCCATTAAAAAAAGCTCCTTTGAATGAGCGTAGTTGAATTGCGAGCCGTTTCAATGAAAGAGTTGGCTCTGCTGCATTGTAGCCACGAATGATTAAAAGTCGGATTTGCGTGCGACATTTTTAATTGAAAAGAATGTTGTACTTGAGAGAGAGTCACTACAGAGCAACCAACCAGGGAAAGTGACAACTCCCCACCCCACCGCCTCCCTCCCATCACTTAAACAGAATGAACGATCAAAGGCTCCAGATTATGTAGGTCAGATGTTTGCGAGCATTGCCCCCTTTCAAGCTGCCATTTTGATTTGGTTGCTAGGCAGCTCTCCGCTCTGCACGCAGATAACAAAGCCCATCCAGAGGGAGTGATGTACAGAAGACGAGGGGGGAAACGATGCAGCATTCATGACCTGCTTTTAAAGAGTTCTGAAAGCACAAAGTAGTGTAAGACAGCGATGCTATTAATCGCCCGCCTAGTTTAGCCCCCCCCAAACCCCAACCCCTCTCCTCTACCCAAACGTTTTCGACGCTGTTCTCGGTATCCCCACAGTTTGTCTTCTGTTCGGCAACATCCGCATTTACGATTGTGTCACTCATCCGTCATCGAAGAGTAAACATTTAGTTGTTGTAGCGTTGTCTGGAGCCGAGGTTCGCTTGTCGCGTGTCACTGGGAGGCGCCTTGATTGACAGCCTGTTCTCGCCACCACTTTGGGGAAGGCATGGGGGAGCCCAGGTGCACCATAGGACAATCCCCGTGTGGGTGATGCACCGCTGTCACGCCGCTCTTCCCGTCCCCAAATGCCTCATCTCACGCTTGAGTATCAAAGGGTTACCCCATAGGCTGTTGCTTTCAACCAGACACTACAAACTCTCTCTCTCTCTTTCTGATTTCCCCTGGGACCGTGGAGAGTTTGGTTCCTTTGATGGAATGTACCCTTTTTTGTTGTTGGTTTGAAGTATACATCCATTAATGGATGCTCATTATTTTGTTTAGTTTTTTTTGCTTTGTAAAAAATATATATATTTATAAAACAAAATCCCCACGTTTTAGTCATGGCAGTGAAAGCCATGCACAAAATGAAAGGCCCAGAATCACAGGAAATGTTTTTCTTATTGATTTCTCTTTTAATTGTCAGGGATGTAGAGGCCGGGCACAGTAAAGATCTCCCTCAGAATGGTGTCCTTGGGAGAACATGCGGCTAACAGTGGCAGAACGTATCGGTTAAATACCTAGTCTGTGAACGTTCCTAAGAAAAACAATCTGTCAATCATCAATGTTTCATTTGCTACGCAAACTAAAAGGAAAAAATCTCTTTACTAATCCCGAATAATCCCAATTTAAAAAATGTCCATTCAATCAGAGTAAGAAAACTGTTTTTTCTTCCATTGCTCTTGGTAATGAACTGGGGACAAAGACATTTAGTTCATCAACAAACAAAACTAATTTTCTGGTCACGGTTCATCATCGGTTCAGCATGTCTTCCTGTCCAGTCTTCTCGTGTGACGATCACAGTGCCAACCTCACTGCCAACATCTTAAACCACAAGCAGGTCATTTATGTCTCTCCGCTCTCCTGGCCCAGTTGTTTTGGATACCTGGCTTATTTATTCTGGGCATTTATCTTTCCCTCTTGGGTCCAGAGGAGGACCTGAATTGGACTCAGAGTGTGGCAGTTCACTGTGCACAAAGGGAAACTTATAGCAATACATTCCATGGGTTATTTGTGTCTCCATTAATGTCCTTGAAATATAAAATGTGTGGCTAAAGATCTCAAGCATTCAGAGCTTTCTGTTTGCCCCCAGGCAGTATTCAAAATTAACCAAACCTAATGCATTTATAGAGCAAGAATACACACTCGTTCATGCAATGTGAAGGCTTTGGCGCCCCGTGTATTTATTTAAAATTTAGAGTGGGTGTATAATTTAAGCAACCCCCAAGCCCTTCACCCAAACTCCAGGACAAGAATCCCGAACAAAGAGGCATTGGTGTGTCCCAGCCTGGGGTTGGTGGGGGGGACAGAGGGGCCTTTGTGCAGAGAGAGCTCTCCAGGTGGGAGAGAAACCTTTATGGCCACACTCTTAACAGCCAAACATCGCCAGGCCCCCCCCCCCCCCCCCACCCCCACTTAGCCACGCACTTTAATTATCGAGCCTCGCCGAAAACACAAGCGTGCCTTGTTACACGGAGCAGGCCAAGACAGTGCGGAAAGTATTACTCCACCCCCCACCCCCACACACAGACGCCCCCCACCCCTCCTTTCCACTTTAAATTCACACACACAATGCTCAGCAGAGTGCCTGTGGTATTCAGACGCTACCTGTGTCCTGTATTGTGGTTTCATACCGTGCCGTGAAGCGAAGATGGAGGGAGCTCTTTGTGACCTGATTTACACAAGCAAGGGAGACAAAACCCAGCCTAAAGCAGAACTACAGAATCTCTTTTTTAAACAGGCTGCCGTTTTGTCAGAGACTTGCGGAGGTGTTACAACACTAGGACGAGGGAACGTTTTAGATTGCTGCCTGCTTAAAGTCACTTACAGATGCAAAAACAAAAACAAATAAATAAAAAGTGGGCGCCCCTTTTACAACAGAGCCCTCTGGGACTAGGCCTCTCTCCTCACTTCCTGTACCCAGCAAACAGCCTCGTTAGAGCGATCAACAGGGTTCTGTTTTTCTGCATCTAGGCCAGTTTACTGCAATACGCAGGCCTCGTAAACGGGACGTCTCACAGCGGTCATGTCAGCCCAGTGCCCATTAGCAAGGCGAGACATTCAGGTCCGGCTATAAAGGCCCCAGTTGGGCCACATGTAACTTGTTAATCTTTAGATTGGGAGGGGGTATTTACCCCCCCCCCCGGCACCCAGATCTGCTTCCCCCAGAGTTGTGTGGCCGACTGGCGTCACACTCGCAGGGGGGGATGAGACAGGTACGACTTTTTTCAACGCGTGGTCGTCTCTCTCGACTTGGCCAGGCAATTTGTTAGCAGTTACACGAGGCCTTTTTTATTTTTTTTCCCCAGAAGAGGCACATAAAAGAAGACTAAGATGTCTCAGAATGAACGAACGGCCAGGTCTTTTTTTTAACGAAGAGTGAAAAAAGGACATAGGAGCCTATGTTCTTATTGGCATCTTTGAGTCAGCAGCAATTATATTTTCCTAGGTCATCTGACAGGACAAGGAGTAATGGTGTAAGAATTTCAATGCAGGGGATATTCAGATTTAGTAATGTGCATCTGTAAGACTAGTTTCTTCTTTTAACCGGCAGCAGTGTACAATTTAATGAGGTGGGAAGCAAAAGCATCTGTGTGAATGTGTGTGAGATTCATAAAGTGTGGCTACTCAGCAATGACCGGTCAGTGAATGTGTGTGGGATTCAGAAAGTGTGGCTACTCAGCAATGACCAGTCAGTGAATGTGTGTGGGATTCAGAAAGTGTGGCTACTCAGCAATGACCAGCCAGTGAATGTGTGTGGGATTCAGAAAGTGTGGCTACTCAGCAATGACCAGTCAGTGAATGTGTGTGAGATTCATAAAGTGTGGCTACTCAGCAATGACCGGTCAGTGAATGTGTGTGGGATTCATAAAGTGTGGCTACTCAGCAATGACCAGTCAGTGAATGTGTGTGAGATTCATAAAGTGTGGCTACTCAGCAATGACCACAGTCAGTAAATGTGTGTGGGATTCAGAAAGTGTGGCTACTCAGCAATGACCAGTCAGTGAATGTGTGTGGGATTCAGAAAGTGTGGCTACTCAGCAATGACCGGTCAGTGAATGTGTGTGAGATTCATAAAGTGTGGCTACTCAGCAATGACCAGTCAGTGAATGTGTGTGGGATTCAGAAAGTGTGGCTACTCAGCAATGACCAGTCAGTGAATGTGTGTGGGATTCAGAAAGTGTGGCTACTCAGCAATGACCAGTCAGTGAATGTGTGTGGGATTCAGAAAGTGTGGCTACTCAGCAATGACCAGTCAGTGAATGTGTGTGAGATTCAGAAAGTGTGGCTACTCAGCAATGACCAGTCAGTGAATGTGTGTGGGATTCATAAAGTGTGGCTACTCAGCAATGACCAGTCAGTGAATGTGTGTGGGATTCATAAAGTGTGGCTACTCAGCAATGATCACAGTCAGTGAATGTGTGTGGGATTCAGAAAGTGTGGCTACTCAGCAATGATCACAGTCAGTGAATGTGTGTGGGATTCAGAAAGTGTGGCTACTCAGCAATGACCAGTCAGTGAATGTGTGTGGGATTCAGAAAGTGTGGCTACTCAGCAATGACCAGTCAGTGAATGTGTGTGAGATTCATAAAGTGTGGCTACTCAGCAATGACCGGTCAGTGAATGTGTGTGAGATTCATAAAGTGTGGCTACTCAGCAATGACCGGTCAGTGAATGTGTGTGAGATTCAGAAAGTGTGGCTACTCAGCAATGACCAGTCAGTGAATGTGTGTGGGATTCATAAAGTGTGGCTATTCAGCAATGACCAGTCAGTGAATGTGTGTGAGATTCATAAAGTGTGGCTACTCAGCAATGACCGGTCAGTGAATGTGTGTGAGATTCATAAAGTGTGGCTACTCAGCAATGACCAGTCAGTGAATGTGTGTGGGATTCAGAAAGTGTGGCTACTCAGCAATGACCAGTCAGTGAATGTGTGTGGGATTCAGAAAGTGTGGCTACTCAGCAATGACCGGTCAGTGAATGTGTGTGAGATTCATAAAGTGTGGCTACTCAGCAATGACCAGTCAGTGAATGTGTGTGGGATTCAGAAAGTGTGGCTACTCAGCAATGACCAGTCAGTGAATGTGTGTGGGATTCAGAAAGTGTGGCTACTCAGCAATGACCAGTCAGTGAATGTGTGTGGGATTCAGAAAGTGTGGCTACTCAGCAATGACCAGTCAGTGAATGTGTGTGGGATTCAGAAAGTGTGGCTACTCAGCAATGACCGGTCAGTGAATGTGTGTGAGATTCATAAAGTGTGGCTACTCAGCAATGACCGGTCAGTGAATGTGTGTGAGATTCATAAAGTGTGGCTACTCAGCAATGACCAGTCAGTGAATGTGTGTGGGATTCATAAAGTGTGGCTACTCAGCAATGACCAGTCAGTGAATGTGTGTGGGATTCATAAAGTGTGGCTACTCAGCAATGACCAGTCAGTGAATGTGTGTGGGATTCAGAAAGTGTGGCTACTCAGCAATGACCAGTCAGTGAATGTGTGTGGGATTCATAAAGTGTGGCTACTCAGCAATGACCAGTCAGTGAATGTGTGTGGGATTCATAAAGTGTGGCTACTCAGCAATGACCACAGTCAGTGAATGTGTGTGGGATTCATAAAGTGTGGCTACTCAGCAATGACCACAGTCAGTAAATGTGTGTGGGATTCATAAAGTGTGGCTACTCAGCAATGATCACAGTCAGTGAATGTGTGTGGGATTCAGAAAGTGTGGCTACTCAGCAATGACCAGTCAGTGAATGTGTGTGGGATTCATAAAGTGTGGCTACTCAGCAATGACCACAGTCAGTGAATGTGTGTGGGATTCATAAAGTGTGGCTACTCAGCAATGACCACAGTCAGTAAATGTGTGTGGGATTCATAAAGTGTGGCTACTCAGCAATGATCACAGTCAGTGAATGTGTGTGGGATTCAGAAAGTGTGGCTACTCAGCAATGATCACAGTCAGTGAATGTGTGTGGGATTCATAAAGTGTGGATACTCAGCAATGATCACAGTCAGTGAATGTGTGTGGGATTCAGAAAGTGTGGCTACTCAGCAATGACCAGTCAGTGAATGTGTGTGGGATTCAGAAAGTGTGGCTACTCAGCAATGACCAGTCAGTGAATGTGTGTGGGATTCAGAAAGTGTGGCTACTCAGCAATGACCAGTCAGTGAATGTGTGTGAGATTCATAAAGTGTGGCTACTCAGCAATGACCGGTCAGTGAATGTGTGTGAGATTCATAAAGTGTGGCTACTCAGCAATGACCGGTCAGTGAATGTGTGTGAGATTCAGAAAGTGTGGCTACTCAGCAATGACCAGTCAGTGAATGTGTGTGGGATTCATAAAGTGTGGCTACTCAGCAATGACCAGTCAGTGAATGTGTGTGGGATTCAGAAAGTGTGGCTACTCAGCAATGACCAGTCAGTGAATGTGTGTGGGATTCAGAAAGTGTGGCTACTCAGCATTGACCGTCTTGAGACTGTCTTGACTGTTACAGTAGTGACTTTCATACTGACTCACAAAGGATTGATTGATATTGACAGGATTGATAATGACCGTCCAACACTGACTGTCAATACTGTAATAAGTGTCTGAGACAGACAATCCTGGTCATGATTATATGAGAGCAACAGTATCAGGAATGGCTGTAAAATCCCGACAAATTTTTTTTGACAACAGGATTGTGAATTATGACCTGGATTTCCTTCCAAATTGCATTTAACAAATTGCCGAAATTCCTTGGAGTCCTTGGCCCATTATGTTGAATATGCTTGGGACAAGTGTACGGTCTTTCTCACCTAATCTTTTTGGAATTTGCCAAATGTAAAAGGCTCTTGACTATACCCACACAACCATGGCTACTTTGCCTACGGTCTCAGGAAATGCCAGGGTACTACTCAGGGTTTACCTTCTTGCAATTTGTGATTGGTCACTGCCGTCCATTTGGAAGCGGTTTTGCCAAACTTACCTTCTTAATGCCAATGCCTTCTAAATGGCATTGTAAAATGAAAACAATTGAGACCCCAAATACAGGATGCCAGGCTCAGCCTAAACTATGACATCCAGGTAACCAATCCCTTTGTGCTACATCATAAATCATACGTTAAAACAACCCTTGGCTGCTTGTCCTGCTAATGTAGCAGGTTTAAGAGTGGGATGCTCCCCACAGTCTGCTATCAAATCCTGCTGTTCCAATGCTGTATATGCAGCTCAGCTGGTGGATCTGTGGCCTGCAGAGTCAAAAAGAGGGCACCTATATGTGCTCTCACAAACTGACAGAGGACCCTGCAACAATGAGACAGGGTTGAGAATAAAATAAGGCATTATAAACAAAACAAATTTGGACACAAATGAGTTTTGGGAAAAAAACAACAACCATATCTTCAGCGAAGTTATGACTATATGAATAATAGTCATCCAAGTGTGGGCACACCAGGTAGGGACATCAACTAAAATAATATGGGGGGGAAAAAAAACCTCTCGTGCGAATTCAGCTCATGTCTTTTGCTTTCTTAACGTGCGGCGTGACATCGGGAGAAAGAACTAAAATCCACTCACAGGGCTCTGCTGTTAAAACAAACTGCGGGAGAGCCAGGGAAAGAGAAATAAAGACAGACACCGATACGGGAGGGATGTAGGAGAGTCTGGCACGTTTGGGGCGAATGGTAAATTCAGATTTGTGTGCTCTCACAATACCCTTGTTAATCCCACCGTACCAAGAGGAAGCTGTATTCTGCAGAAAATCCGCCGCACAATATTTGTCTTGCACGGAGGGCCTTTAGGCCGAGCTCTGGGGATGCCAACTGGCACTTAGTGAGAAATGTATTTTTCATTTTAAACTTTTAATCAAATGTGAAATCCACGCCCGTCTTCAAGGCCTCGATAGTTTGTTTTTCCCTGGTGCAGAGAGCGAGGGTGTGAAACGATGCCCGGGGCATGGGGGGGTGGGGGGGGGGGGCAAACCAGGCGCTGCTGATGGGGCACAAAATACCTGTTTGTGTTTGTTCTCTTTTCCTGCCATCTGGAACAGACCAGGTCATAAAAAATGTCAATTGTTACCCACCCACCAATGCTGCCCCCTGGCACTACGGGTCTACGACCCACCACAGTGTTCAGTATTGTTAACTTACATACACTGAAGACATAACAGGCTCCCTTTCACTCAGTGAAAAGGAACTATCACATTATCTGAGCTCAGCACTTCCCAAACTGCCCTGTGTTTATCGAATACTTCATTACCTGCATATTTTCTTTAAATTCTTGATATTATTTATAGAACAATAAACATAACACCAGTGTGAGACAATATAACATCGTCTAAAGCTCTCTTAAGTTTTAAACACAAGTGTCCATTCAAAATAATGCTTGAAGAGATCTGTTTATCACAAGGGAAATTGTGTATTTTGTATGGTTTCTGGATTGGGCATAGTTTTGAGATCTTAAGCCTTCACAGGGCTGTGGAACTTTGGGTTCAAAGGTGCAAGGGCAAAACTACAATGTAAGGTATTGGTGTAATGGTTTTGATTTTTAAAGTATCTTTTAAAATACTTTTTTGCCTTTTTAATGACTCTGCTTGCTGAAATCAGACAACTAGACTTCATACGGTTCTCTGTTGTGTTGCTTCAGCTGTGTTATAGCTTTGCCATCCATCCTGTTGGATCAGTATGAAGGCTGCTATTGGCACCCAGGTGAAAAAAAAAGATACTTGGAATATACTTTTTCAAAGTATACTTTTAGCAGTTTTTGTACTAATTATGTACTTTGTGCTAAATTGGCAGTGCTTTAAGTATACTAAGTGCACTTCAAGTGCACTGTGTATGTTAAAATGGGACTATTTTTAGTTGGTATCTTAAATACACTTACAGAAAACTTTCATTATGTCATCAGTGAGTTTGAAACGAATTACAGTGTGTTTGAGACTATACTTTAAAAGTACATTTTAAACATACTTCACATTAATTACAAAAAGGAAAAGTATACTTGTAATCACCTTTGTATACTTAAATTATATTTTTATTATACTAAAGTATACAAGTTTTTCACCTGGGCACTGCCACCCTGGTCTCATGAACAGGGCAGTGCACTCACCATACCTGCAACATGAGAAGGACCGGTCCACTCTCTGTAGCCACGGCTACAGATGTTCCATTGAATTGGCCTTCATTCCGATACTGACCAGATGGTAGCCAACGGAGGTCTGGGGACTGAGGCACTCAGTGATCTGTAAGGGTAGTCAGGAAGAGCAGCCATGAGGCCCATCAACAGGGCATAAGAACCCATCTGTCCAACAGTTCTGATCCAGTTCTGTCAGTACAATGAAGACGGAGAAAACTCCAACATGGCATCCATAACACTCTCCAGTATGAAAAGGACCCAGACCCAGAGAGGCTGCCAAGCGCTGGGGGGCCTCCCTGCTCTAGAGCCTCAACACTGGGCCTGCAAGGGCTGCTTAACCTGGGAGATAGTCTTACCTCCCCCATCTGCAATGCATTACCAACCTGACACGCTGCCCACCATTCAAAGGGCCCTTTATGGAGCTGTCAGCAGGCCTCCGCCTGCTTCCCAGTTAAACCTTACAGGCTGATAGGGCTCTTTTTGACTACTCGGCACCTCAGGAGAAAAAAAACTTTCTTTTCCAGGGCCCCGTACGCCCACAGAAAACAGCTGTTGCATTTTTCAATTTATTTTATCATCCGGTTGTTGTGGGGAGAGGAGGCACAGGGAGGGGTGTTTTGTTGTCGCACGCTTTTACGTCTCCATTCACAAGTTCGCCTTCACCGCACGCTTCTGCGTTTTTGTTCCCCCTCTTACTATCATCGCAAAGTTATTCTGAAGGGAGCCGCAGGATGCAACGCAAACAGATGACATCACTGCCCATATTTACAAGCCGTCTCGGAGTCAGCGGGCAAATCTAGGATCAGTTTTCCCCTTTCCATGACCTAACATTCGATTACGAGCTCAAAGGCCAGACTGATTCCAGATCTGCACTCCCACTCACACTCTGAGACACCTATTGTTTATCCTTATTTCTCCCTTTGCCCTTGCGTGGTGTTCAGAGCTTATGGTCCACAACCAAGCCACAGTGCACTATGCACACGGCCTAAGCAGTGCTGATAAATTCAATTTTCAGGGCAGAATTAGAGTTAGAAAAGGTGTTCAGACAATACTGAAAGGTGACACACATCTGACTGGTCCGGCCCAACTGGGATTTGGGTCAGTGGGAAGACTAAAGGAGGAGGCGGGGGAGGGGCCCGGACTCCCTCGCAGGTACTGGATCCAGGACGGCCGCGGCCAGCAGGATGTGGTTTCCCCAAACGCAACGCCACACCCCGGGCCCACGAAAAAGTGCTGAGTTGCTGGGAAAAGTGAAACTAGGGAAGGATGCAGTCCATTCCTACAAGGGCAGCCGTATTTTGTTTTGCTAGCTAAATCAGGCACACATGGGCCAGATTTCACACTTTAGCCTCAGCATTTTCAGAACAGCTGCTGTTTTCAAAATTCTAATTCTGCTTATTCTACTTGTGATAACATATTCATAATTCATTTTTTTTAAACTTTTTTTTTAAACTTTGACTCCCTCTGCCACTCTCAGTGACCTTTTTAATAACTGGATTCCAAGCTCTGGAACTGATAAGGCTTCAAAGAAAATTTGTAAAAATGATGGCCCTTTGATCATACCAAAATATAGGCCACCCTGGACTCACAGTAATGGGAGGCTATCGCTCAGAGAAATGAAAGTATGAACTTAATCCTTCATTAAGGAAATCTATTACCCAGCTCTTGTTTGTTTTTTTTGAAAGTGACAAAAAGAATATAAGACCATGCATCTCATTTCCCAGACACACCAAAGATCAGACACGCTGGTATGACTGATAACTATAAAAAATATGTTTAATGAAAGCTACATCATTCTCAAAAATGTGTTTGATGCAGCCATACTTTTAGATTTATTTATAGTTAAGGTGAGTCCTATGCAACAAAATGGCTGCCCTGCATCATCCAGGTGGGTACTATACATTCTTGCTGGTAGAAGTGATTTGTGATCCCCTCCACCTCACCTCAGTTGAGGTGAGTCCTGTCCTGCCCTTCCCAACTGTAAAATAATTTAAGATCAGTGAAGATAGCAAGAGTTCATGGACGTGATATAAAAAAAACCCAAACACGAATCCTTGAGGTGATTATGCTGGTTTCAGCGCAGCATGACACGTGTCGGCGTGCTTTTGCTTTCATACTGGAACAGTCGGAGAGCTGCAGCACCTGTTTCCCACTGGGACTACCTAACGCCGTGTTTGGGAGGATTACTGAATGTGCGAGCAGTAGCCTAATCCGTAATCGGATAGGTTTAGAGCTCGGCCTGGTGTTTGATGCTCACCGTGTTTCAGAGACGAGGCGGTCCCTGGAGGCTGAGCTGCTAGTTCCCCTTGGGCAGATGAGAGCGCATCCTCGCTGCGCCTCTATTTTTACGTTCCGCTTTCCCCCCTCGTCTTTCACTTTGTTTCTCGCTTCAAAGAGGAAGGACCCACTTCGCCTCCCACTCTGGGGAACGGAAGAGCAGATTGCATTATGCATAAATAATCGCCGGCGCTTCGGTTTAGAGATGTGAGAAAATAAGGCCGTTAAGGTGACAAAGCTTTGTCTGAAGCACGTTCGACCACTTCCAGGACACTTTTTGTGCCGTTACAGAAACTCGGCGCTCAATATTCCACCTTTCCTTTCAAAATGTTAATTTAGAGATTAAGTTTTGTAACTGTGTTACCGTGATGGAAGAAGTGCAAATTGGGAATAAATCTCGGAGAGTTTGTATTTGTCGCAGCGGGAGAAGGAGAGTGTTTTTGCTGAGATGAAAACAGCATTATCCAAAAATGTTAAGCTTGTCTGAGAATAGGCATTGCACCATTCAGTAAATAGCTTCTGGAAACAACAGTGCTTCAGCTTATGAAATATTGTTTCGTTTAAAGATACATTTTCTTCTGTTTTTCTTTTTAAAGTGGAAACAGGCTGAAATTGATAGATTCACAAGAGCAATCGTATTACTTTACCCATCGTATTATATAACATGTTATAATGCTGTTGGTGTCCTTTTTCAGCATCTCATAAGTAGTCAGCCTGTGATCTTATTTTATGAATGCCACAGAAATTTAAATAAGTAGCTTGTGTATAAACACCACAGTCCCTGACAATGAAAATGAGTTGTAAATAACAGCCAACAACTCAACATTGCTGGTTGCACCAATAAAAACACAGGCCAGCAGGGAAACAGGTTTTTGATGCATTTCTGTTACTTCCATTTTATGTGCATACCATAGACGTGTTTGTCTGCTTTTATCTCCTAATGGCAAACATGATTCAGATGGTACAATGAGGGGGAATTGGCTACGATCCCAGTTCTCCCCACACTGAGCAACCCTGCTAAGAGATCAAAGCCTGGGAGTCAATAAACTTTTTATCCTTAACCTAGACTTACAAATAAGTGGCAAGTGTTTCCTTTGATCATTGTAAACTATTTGTCTTTTGTAGTGGTCGTAATAAGGTGATCGCTGAACTCACCAAACTCATGTTCTTTAAGGCACAAGTTAACACTTAATTGTGAGTCAACGACACATGCTGGGTCAATCCAGAACTAAGAGAGAGAGAGAGAGAGAAATTGCATGGAAGTGATGCTCTCCAGAAATGTGCAGTAGTTCTGTCAATTCACATGATGTTCATTCAGCAATGATATGAGCCAGCTTTAAATAAAAAAGACCTGGACAGGAAATGGGACCCCCCTGTATATTTGAAATTGTGGTTGTGGGGGACCAATCATTTTTTGTGAGTGATTCACTGTGATTCACTTTTAGAAGTACAATGGGACATTTGAACCACGTCCTAGTGACCAAAATAAGGTCGGGATGCATATGTCTCGGCCCCCTCCGACCCTGCCCCCCCCCCCGCCATCTGTGAGAGTGCTAAATTAGCAGCATGCCATTGGACCAAGCGGCTCCCCTGCAGGCCTTGTGTAGCTCTGCCAACAGTGAGCTGAGGGGTCTTCTAAGAGGTGGGTGCCCAGGCGCCAGCATGTTCAAAACAAGCCACCATGTTGAGAGGGGGATTATGGGTAATACCACCGGACAACAGTGAAATAATGTCTTCCCTGCTCTTTGAAATACCTGACATCGGCGCCTTAGTGGGGTTTGTCAACGAGGGGCTCGTCGACTTAGAAACTGGAGCCGAGATGCTAGGGGCCGGTGTGGTCGAGAGTGGAGATGACCCGGGAATTCTGTTTTAATGTCGAATGCTGACAGAGAAGGAAGATCGGACCTCACGCAATCTCAGAGGAGTGCTCTGAACGAGGAGGGTTTTCACACGCACTCCGAGTGTGGGAAAAGGAAGGGAAAGTTCCTCCCAAAATTTCACCAAAATATGTGCTGCGTTAGGTCATTTGCAAAACCGTAAGCACCAAGTTAATGCTGCTAAAACGTTCGCAGCTGATGAGCAGCTGCGCGAGAGCCTGCTTTCATGAGAGCAGGCGACGAAGGCCGCGCTGACTTTTCGAGCGAGGTCATTGGCCAGGATTCCCCAGGGGACAGTTCCAGTAAGGCGCAGCCACGGGGCCCTCCTGGCTGGTCAAGCCTTCTGCACGGTGGCCAGACCGCTGCCCTCACCACACACCCGCAGATCCAGGGGGGATTAAAAGCACGCCCAGTGGGCAATAAAAGCGGTTGGCGCCAGAGCCGGCCCCGCAGTTTCACGTTATCGCATCTGTCAGCGGGAAGCAAGGGGCTGGATTAAGAGGACTGGGGGGGGAGACATCTTGTTTTTTTTCCCCCTGTCAGACCTCCCCTCAGCTGTCACAGTGGCTGCTGGCCCTAAGCACTGGGGAAGAGGCAGAGGAGATCCCAGCCTGTTGGCCTCCATCACCCCGGATTTGTGATGGGAAATCTTGGGCCTGGGACTCAACTTTTCCAGTCCATCTGTCTGCAGGATGTTGACTCTGCCACAGAAATCTCTTAAGTAGCAGCATCTTTTGGGATAATTTCTTGAAGCCATGCAGTTAAAAGCAGCTACAAGTTTACTCAGAGAGAGTTAACTCAGCTGAAGTAGATCACCGTCTGCAGGCAAATTCGTATCATAATTAGGGAGCAAATTAATCCCTGCGGGTAATCATTTATATTTTCCCCCTTCAGCATGGTATTTAGCCTCAGTAAATATACAGCAGAATAAATGGATAAAGCTATTTAAGTTACTCTGGATAAGGGCGTCGGCTAAACAAACAAATTGCATTATGTAATCACATTACTCTGGCAATGTGTTCCTGATTAGTTAAAGTGGCATATTTGGAAATATCTTTATTTTTGTTGATTTTACGTTATAAGCCTCAGTAGTCCACCTTGCTGGGTTTCCCCCGGTGGGGAATGGACTGTATGAGCAGAGTCTACGGTCCTGTGATCAGGGGGGGGTGGTATGAAGGACTGGGTACGCATGACCGTATGACCGCTGGGTTTGGCTATGGACTCTGCACAGGCACAGAGCCCACAGCAGGGAGAGGCCCCAGGTAGGTGGGGTTTGGGGAGGAAGGGGTGGCAGTTGGTCAGAGCGGTGAACCGTGTTCATTTCCAGAACAAAACAGCACAGGCAGGAGGACAAAGACAAGTCCCCTCGCTCAGCCCGCTCTGGGCTGCCCCAGGCAGAGGTTACATCCGTCAGGCACAGCAGGGGACGTGCCCGGTCAGGCTGAGCGGAGTGAGTGGGCTTTTTTTTTTACCACAGATTTTAAAAAGGCCCGGTCACAACTCCAGGCCCATCTCGTTACTGCACAGCATGCTCAATCAGTCCGCCATGCATGGCCTCAATACGCAGCCTGCTCTTGTTCAGCTCTGAGCTGCTTCAGCCGCTGCGGCTGCTGCACTGGAAGACTGCAATTAGAGCAGAGGGAATTGCAGGAGCCCAATCTGCCATCGACCAGCGTTGCTTAGGAGGCTACCCTTCAAACAGAGCTCCTCCCTTCCTAGGTGAAACTACTGGAAATAATTGCAAAAGGTAGGGCCTGGATTCAATCTGGTCATGATGGCAGACACCACTGCCTTGTGTAAGTGCATCAGCCTGGAATACCACTCGGGAGCACTTAGCCTGGGTGTCTACGGCAGTAGTCTGCTGAACGTGGGATGGCCACTATTATCTTGGTGTGGTGCATTATGGGCCAGTGGTTGCAGCAGTGGTGGTTGTTTCTCAAGTTAATTGCATTTTCGACAATATATATAGCATCACATCACGCTTTGTGTGATAGTATATCATCGATTTGATAAAGGCCATCCCAAAGAATGAACAAACCAGTTTTGGCTGAAATATGGGAAGTCCTGGCTCATATGGGGCCATTGGTAACCCAAGCTGAAGGAGAGGTTTAGCATCGCAGTATAACTCTCTTACTCCTTCTAAAACTCAGTCATTCAGTACTTGCTCTGTGTGCACTCCTATGTTCAGCTTGGGTTCCTCGTCCCGGGCCAACGGGTCCTTATCCTTCGCCAGCACGTGTCTGGTTATCTCCCGTCCACCCCCACAGACAGGTTATTCTGATTTTAACTTGTCTTCTTAAGTCTGATGAGCCAGTTCTGAAAGCTCTGGCTCCTGTGATTTTCTGATTGTGTATCAGCCTGTGCTGCTGTTAGCCTCCCTTTGCTTATATTAGCGTCTCTGTGCTGATACAGAATCCCTCATTTCCCCTGTGATAGCTCTATCTCTGGTCTTATCAGACTGCTGTCTTCTCACGGACACATTGTCATCCCCACAAACGTCTCCAGCCCGCAAACGCATTCCACCTCTGTCTCCACCCTTCTCCCCCTCCCACTTCCTTATCCAACCCCCCCCCCCCCCCCAAAGCTCTGCCAGGTGCCCGTAGCTCACCGATCTCTGCACACCCTGCACTTTCTTTTCCTGGATGACATGAAACATTTCACTTTCTCATGTTGTCGATTCTGAAGACCGCCCTGTCATTTTGTGAAACCAGCAAAACTCCTATGGAAAGCGAGCCGCTTAACTGCCGTTAATAAAAGTAACTGCACGGAGACAAAGAGGGTTGTCCTTCTACAGGCTTCTCTTCAGAGATAAAAGGGCTGTTATTGTCTTCATCCAGACCCAGGTTCCTTCTCTCATTTGCCTATACTGACACACAAGCAATAAAAATATTTTTTTAAAACAAGATTGTTATTGCTGTTGAGCTGAAATATTGTAAGAGCATGTCTTTCTGCAAATTCCTGATGTTAGTAATGGAACTTAAAAAATATACAGCATGCTTCCCAAATTATGTGTAATTTATTATGTGCCATTTTATTTCATAGTCTAATTTTAAATAATATCTCAGGTTGACATTTGGTAGATGGAGAAAGTGTAATGGTCACGGTTCTCTTTGCTTTGGGGGGGAAGGGGTCGTTATAGTTTGCAGTCCAAAGGTGCTCCCCTGAGCATGGTCAAACAGACACACATCACGCATATAGAGGGGTAGTTGATAGCCCTCAGCCCAGAACAATAAAGCAACCAGGAAACTGCTGGTCAACCTGTTGTCTCTGAACAAAGGTGTGGGGCATGGTGGTGGTGGTGGTGGGGGGCACAAACACCCCCTTACCTCAGCGGCAAATTCCAGCCCCCGCCAGGGTATGCTCAGGCATTCCCAAACCAGCTGGTAAGATAAAGTGAGTGTGAAGTAGGAGGAGAGGAGGGGAGTGTATCCTGAGGTTTTCATGCAGAGACACACCCTGACCAGGCCTATAATGTACCCCTCAAGGGGGGGGGAGGGGGGCTGGTTTTAGAGTTTTATCAGAGAGCCAAGAGTCGAACCCCCCTCCTCCGGAGCAGTGGCTTGGCTCTGAGACCTGGAGAGTCCGAGGGTTAAAATTCATCAGCAGTTTTTTTTTCACTGTGTGCTGCTCCTGCAAGCCCAAAGTTTTTGATTTACAGTGTGTAATAAGAGTCTGGACCCCATCTTAAGTTATTACCGATGCTCTGTCATTTTTACTTTGCTCTTAAATTCAGCAGAAATGCATTTGCTGTTTAATTTGGGGCCCTTGGTACAGTGTGTGCTTGAGCCATCCAACTAAACTATCTTTGTTTCCATTTTCTCCAGAAAACTTTACATTCATTTTTTGAATGTTTGAATGTTTCTTCAAGTTCTCCTTAGATTAGTGAACGCGCTAGTGTCTGTATGTATTGTGAGATAGCTTTGTCATGTCATGTTGTAAGTTTGTGTAATGACACTTACTATCAGTGGTGACACTAAGTTGGCACCGTTACTGTTTGTTTAACATTTTGAATGCACTTTGTAAGTCACTCTGAGCTAGTGCTAAATGACTAAATGTAAAAATGTTTGTAAGAAAAGTTCAAAAAAAAATTTTTTTTATAGTCCATAGCGAAATTGTACTGCGAGACAGCCATTCAAATTAACCATAAATAACGAGAGTGAATGATCCATCCGCACTTCACCTAGACTAGTTTGTCACACTGGAGAGATGCGCACAGAAAGACATTCTCCCAGACCGACACAGTAAGGTGTGAACCGTGAACCGCAGAAGATGCTTGGTGTTGATTGGCTCCTGTTTTTTTGTGTTAGGTCCCACCCTAACCTCTCTTCACTTACCTCCTCATTCATTCTCTTGCTGAAAATGCAGTGAAACCAGTCTCATCATGAAAGGGTCACCTTGCGAGTGTTTGTTTCCTTAGGCACGAAAATCAAGGTGTTTCATCTGTATATTTGTTCAGATGAACAGACTTGTAGACTTGAGGGGTGTGTCTGTGTGCATATACACGCATATACAGTGCGTGTGTTTGCATGTGTGTACGTGACATGCGCTATCACTAATTGACAAAAACTTTCACTCAGATCTTCAGTATTATAGGTTTTTTTTTTTTCTTTTCTGTTTTCTAGGTTTTATGTCCCTGACTCTGTTCGTATTGTATATGGAGCACTCCCCATGAAAACCAGTCCAAGGCTACCGCTAACTTCAGCTATTGATGCCGGCTGAGAAAACAACGGCTGCTTTTGTCTCCATTCAGTCCGCATTATGTTGAACGTACAGTATTTATTTAAAGACGGAGAATCAAAGCGTACATAGTGATTAAAATCACATCGTCCTGTCGCTATTGGTACCGGCTGCATTCAGTATTTACTTCAGAACATTCTGTGTCTCACTTAATGGTGCTTAACTTTTGCAATCAAAAGGAGTGTGGTTAGGGGGGGGCGGGGGGCGGGGTGCAGAGTTTAGGTGAACAGGGTAACAAGAATTTCCTGTTTGCAGACTTGCAGTAATATCTGGGTGCTAGCATTATCATCTCTATGTACTTTTGTTGTGGTCGGGCACTGTAAAGAGAGGAAGGGGTTAATTATGGTCTGGGAATCCCTGTGCAGTGCACACTTGTCGCCTGCTGCCCGATGACCTCACCAGTGTTCTGGGCAAGATTAGGCTTCGGACGGACTGGAAACGGCACTGGGAATGAAAGTCTGTCAATATTTGTTTGGCAGCCCCCGCCCTCTCTGGGGGTGAGGGAGGCATGTTGACAGGGTTCTGGGGCCTCGCTTGCTGGCTGCTGCCATAGGTTTGTACTGGGAGTTCAAAGGTCATGCTGCGCGTGGTGGACCGTATGTGCTGGTCTTCTCTCCTGTCTGTTAAACAGTGTCCTGTGTGTATGAGAGGTGGTGGGGTGGTTAGGGGGACATGTGAACACTGTCCCCTAGTGAACCAAACTTTTCTATTTAATAAACAGATACACTCAGTCTGGCAACATTCGTGGCTATGCTGTTTCCTCCAATGAGATTTTGTTCCAATTCAATTCAGTCAATGCAGGAAAGAAATTCAATTCACAAATTCAAAGATTCCCACATTGTTCTACGGAGATTTTTCAATTAATTAATTGAATTTCAGTTTATTTCCTGAATGGACACTGATATGAGAGTTGACCCAAACTCTGCTTGGTATAAGGGGAGAGACAGAGTCTGAACGAGAGTGTGTTCAGAGCCAGGGGAGAGGGAGCGAAGGGGCGTGGCCTTAGTGTGGAGGATGGACAGTGGTGGCTGGCGAAGGTTTGGGATTCCTGACCGTCACATCCCTCACAGGCCGGCCTTGTTCAGGGGCCACAGTTGTTCCAGGAGACGGACAGCCCAATTTCTTTTCCCTCCTCTTACCAGATGCTGCTGGACAGCTGCTGTGTGAAGCCGCAGACTTCCATGAGGGGGTGCCAGAGAGTGGGAGTAGGGGTGAGGGGGGTGACGTCTTCCTGGAGGCAGTTCAGGGAAGTCAACAAAATTAAAGACCAGGATTCTCTGGCTCAATCATCTCCTCCAGAGCGCATCAAGCTGATCCATTTAAGAGCATAATTAAGCACAATCACATGATTGCTGATTACTCTTAACTTTAGAGGGATAAATCAGGACATACCTTGCCACAGGACAAACACCTGACCAAGGAACAAAAACTTTGATGAGGGAGGAATCTTCATTTTTGATCTGATCTAATCTTTGTTACAATAACCAGTTTAAGGAGAGAGTGATGCATCTGGAAACCGGAGATCTGACGCTTGTATTCTTTAGCGTGGGTCTCGTTCAGCTGGAGATTATCAATAATTTCCTTCACAGGGACCTTTTTTCCCAGAATTACATACGTAGCCGACTCCTTACATGTTATCCATTTATACAGCTGGGAGCTTGTTGAAGCAGTTCAGGATAAGTGCCCTATACTGAAAGACACAACAGACACCTTCCTTCTGCGATTTGAACATACAACATTCTGGATACGAGGCTGATGGCTTTATTGTTCGACCACACCATCACTGCAGCCTGCATAGTGTTTCTGATGGTCTCTACCAGACCTGGGTCAAATGCATATTTGACATACTCAAACTTTTTAAGATGCCTGTAAAATTTTTAAATGCAAGTCTTCTATAAAGTGAAGGGCCTGTCTGAATTCAACCATGCCTGGATCGCAGAGTCAGAAGTTGGATTTTGGAAACGGTTTTATTATTTTTTACAAAAAATATGGACAAACTTTGGATATTTTCCCTGTCTCACTGTTGTCTCATAATTCAGACGAACTGCACCCTTTGTGTGGTAGCATGCTACTGTTTGAATAGATTATATAGATTTTTTATTATTTTTTTGCTTAGGTTGTTACACAAACAAGTATGTGCACTATGACACATAAAAGCTATAAAGGATAGCAATCATAGTAGCACATAGGATAGTGTGTTGCTGGAAGAAATGCCTTTCAATTCTCCAATTATATGTAATGAGACATGCAGTCAAGTCCATAAGTATTTGGACAGTGAGAGCATTTTTGTTGTTTTGACTCTGTACTCCAGCACATTGGATTTGAAATAGAACAGTAACTATGAGGTTCAAGTGCAGACTTTCAGCATTAATTTGAGGGTTTTTACGTCCATATCGGGTGAATGGTGTAGCAATTGTAGCCACTTTTATTGCATAGTCCACCCCATTTTAGGGGACCAAAAGTAATTGGACAAATTAACATAAACTTTAATAAAGTTATCATAGTTAATATTTGGTCGTATATCTTTTGGATGCCATGACTTCCTGATGTCTGTGACCCAACAACATAAAAAAACTTTTGATATCTTATTTTCAGGCACTCTTACAAGCAATACTACAATCTCTCTGCATTTGAATTTGGGGGTGGGATTAGATTAAGATGTAAATAACACAGGAATAGTATGGAACACATGGTTGGCTAAATGTCTGTAAATCATCAAGGGTCTGAGGTATCAAACGAGCCTCAAACCATCGCTATGCTGCCAGATATGCAGTAGATAGGGATGGATCACTTTAAGGGTTGTTTCTCTTGACCTATTTTCCTATTGAACTCTATGGAAAAATGAGTCCCCTGAAATGGGGGGGGGGCATGTATAAAAATGGCTACAATTGCTACACTGTTCACCCGATATGGACGTAAAAGCTCTCAAATTAAAGCTGAAAGTCTGCACTTTAACCTCATTGTCACTGTTCCATTTCAAATCCAGTGTGCTGGAGTACAGAGCCAAAACAACAAAAATTGTGTCACTGTCCAAATACTTATGGACCTGACTGTACATCATTATATCTTATTACATTCCAAAACAGGAGAATCCATGTAGAAAACTAGACAATGACTGACCAAGGATATACTGGCTGAGAATATGATATTATTACTTTTTCAGCATTAAAAAGTATTATGAAGTGTAATGCTATAATAATAATAATAATACTAATATCAATTTCTGTCATATGGAGTGATACTAATAATACTACTAATAATTATTATTTTTATTATTAGTCAGATGCTGCATGGTTTGATAGCCTTACCTAGAGTGATGTACATAGTTTAAATATTACATTATTCATGTACTTGGATATTTGCTGAGCCAGTTCAGATTAAATACTTTGGTGTAGTCCTGGTGTTGCTATATCTGCCTTTGTCTGTTTCGGGAAATATAGAAACATTAGTGCATAAGGCCAGGTATCAGTGATGAGCCTAGCTGGTCAGATTAACACATGAAGTAAGACTGAATAACTCAAGAGAGGGTTTCGATTCCTGACGTGGTAAAACTCTTGTGGGTTTTTTTGTTGTTGTTGGAACGTGGTGTTGACATGTGCACAAATTAGCTGGCCTGAAACGAGTTCATCGGAGGAAGTGGGGGGTGTTGGCGATTTTGGCTGGCTGGCTGCAAGCACTTTCTCAGACAGAGACACAGAACAGGAGCTCTCAGGATACAGCCCCCCCCCCCCCCCCACACACACACACACAAAACCCTGTTTAAAAAAAGGAGGGGGGGGGGGGGGTGTTTAAGGGCTGGCAGCAAGCCAGGATAACTTTTAATCCACTTTTTAACACACACGGCACACGTACACAAACATGGCACACACACACACACACACACACACACACACACACAGCACACAAGGTGTAGTCTTGTCTGGAAGGCAATACCTTCAGAATTGGGCGAGTAGCCAGTGAGTGTGCATAGCCATGTGTGTTTGTATAAATGATTCCTCTTTTATACAGGATTAATCTGCCCCAGGGGTCAGATGGCATGCAGAGGGAGGAGGCCTTAGAGGTTGAGGTACAGGCATGCGACACTTGATCTGATGGGGAAATAGGAATTGGAACCCCATGTACAGGGTCAGAAAATGCGATTGGATGTGATCTTGAGCAGTACCTCCCGTTGGCACATATTGATGTAAACTTGCATTGTCACACAGCACGAAATAGGTGGTTATTCAAGGTCTTTATGCATAAAAGTACAGATTTCCATTGTCCCAAGGCTAACCGTTAGCAAGGTGAAAAAAATAAAGATGCTCAAAAGGTGAATAAAAAAATATATATACAGGAATCGGCTGCTTTTCATTTGCAGTGAGTGAATTTCTATCGATTGTTAGAAGACGCAACCAGCAAACAAGCGCTCAAAAAACCATGGAACAGTGACTTAGGAAGTGACCTAGTGAGTAGAAATTAGTCACGTCCTAGACAGGCCTTCACCTGTACTCTGGCATTTGTCATTTAAAAACTTACTTCCAGACCCTTTCAGTTTGAGAGACAGAGGGCTTGAGTCACTACTCACTCATCACAGCCAAGGGCGAGTGAGATTTGGCTGTAGGCATTCGAGGCACACAAGGTTAGCGCTGATAAAGACAGACGAATGGTCCCGAATGCCGACACCTTCGCCCGTGTGGGGGAGGGACCCTGACAGCGCCTGGGAGTCATCATTGCAACCGACGAGATTCCGAGTGTGGAGGAGTGAGCCTGAGCCAGCGCGCGAATGCAGCACGCAGTTACCTCAGCGCTAACATGACTCGTACATCAAAAAAGCCTCAGGGTTAACTGCCACTCGTGATGGGTCAATGAGAAATTAAAAGTCCAGGGAAGGCATTCATAAATCTACCCTCGAAAGGTCCGTGCGTGTGTGTGCGCGCGCGTACTGTACCTTGCTAAACACTTTGCCTGTGGTTGATTTTCAAATGCTTTTTCCCCCTTTTTTTTTGCTTTTATGTGAAGCTCCGTGAGTGCGTGCTAAAAAACGGAGCGCAGTAAGCTACAGCACTTATAATGTGCCAAAGATGTCTTTGAGACTTTCAATCAGAAGTTTCATTCATATTCATTGGTTGGAGCAGACACAAACCAAACAAATCTGCCTTTCACCGAAAACGCAGCTCCAGTGGGAGGAGGCTGGGCCCATTTGAGCCCGGTGCCAACTTACGGGTGCTCCTTTTATTAATAATGCATTTATGCATTCATAGAGGGAACAAATAAAGAGTTCAGACCCCTTGAGCCAAAACGAAAGACAGCATGAAAACACATGTTTAAAAAAAGATCAAAGGTGGATGAATATATTTTGTTCCCCAGTGCTGAAAACATGTTAATTTTTTTCTTTTTGTTCAAAAAGAACAGGACCTTGAAGGCAGTTTAGTATTAGCGGTGGCTGGTAATAAAGAGGTTGCGTGCTTGCCAGCTGGTGAGTGTGGAGGCCAGGCCAGGTGATAGACAGCAATAATAAAGGTGAGTTCCCACCTGGTGAGTCCATGTTACCCTGACCTCCTGAACCCCTGGGCAGCAGACAGGTGCCCTGAGGGGGGGGGGGGGCAATTACAATCCCACCAGGTGTGTATTTTCCCCCAGGTTCATGAAACCCTGAAATTACTGTTGGAATGAATCCCTTTGACTACAATTTATGATTTTTTTCAATTCCAACAGGCTTGTTTAAACTACAAAAAAATATATTTCAACCCCAACTATAACAACCTTGTATTTCAGCCACATTCAGAAGATACTTGCTGCAAATTCCATAACCATTACAATTCCCTAACCATAACCACAGGGGTATATCGTCACTGAGCAACTTTGCGTATGTGTATCATATATGCAAGTGCACACTTTATGCAGTAACCCTTGTGCAAATTAGCTATTATTGGGTCTTCACTTCATTGGCCGATTTAAACGAAAGTTCCTTGAAGGACACGTACCTACCGAGCTCTTGGCAGCGGTGTGACAACTTGTGAAGGTGTAATTACCGACGAGGTCGGCGACTAGCACAGAGACAGCGTGTTGCAGCCAAAACATTGTTGCATGTTCTGAAAATTAATTTACGGGAAGGATACAGTGGCAGTGGTTGCTCGGGACTGTGGAAGCTTGGTAACCCTTTACGGGAAGGATACAGTGGCAGTGGTTGCTCGGGACTGTGGAAGCTTGGTAACCCTTTACGGGAAGGATACAGTGGCAGTGGTTGCTCGGGACTGTGGAAGCTTGGTAACCCTTTACGGGAAGGATACAGTGGCAGTGGTTGCTCGGGACTGTGGAAGCTTGGTAACCCTTTTGTTAGCAGCTGGAATTTCCTGTAGTTAAAAAGCAGAGCGGACAAAAGGAATGCAGGGGCTTAGTGCGCAGAGGCTAAATAATCTCCGCTAGTATGAGCGAGGTCCAGCATAAAACGCGTCAATGATTCAATAATTATCCCGATAAACACAAATCAAGCAGTGCTAAAGACAGGGTTATACACATTCCTGAACGCGAATCCTTTAAAAGACAAAAGTTCAATTTGAAATCATGCAAGGTGCTTTCACACGATAAAAGTGAACCTCAATATGGTTACGTCTGCGACTCCAAGTTGTCAGTGTCAATGCGTTTATTTTCAATGAGAATGTATGTCACTAGCAAAAAAGAAAAAAGCCCAAGTCTTGTACATTAAGAATTTTTCTTTTATTAAAAGGGGGGCGGGGGGGGGCAAGAAAAACTTCCAGTCCCTTGACAACTGCGTCCCAATACATAAAAGTTGGCAGTGATGGTTGGGATGCTCATTTTCACAAAGGAATCCGAGATGCAAATGAGTTATTTTGGAATTACAAAGGAGCCTCCACGGTTTCCATCGGTACTCCGTTCTGAGTTTCTAAAAAAATTAAAAAACTGTCACAGATGAGACTGTCACAGATCTTGAGACCTAGCAAACAAAGAGGCAGATTTACAATGAAGACAGCCAGCCTGTGACCAGGTGGTTCTGATAGTCAAGAGCTTTTTCTTTTTAAAAAAAGAGGGTAGATTCTGTCGGAAATAACCGTTAGGTTGCTACGGCGATTCGCGTAGTCGCCATAGCGAAAAGTGAGGGTGACTGGCCACCGCGAGATCGGAGGGAAAATACGCATGGCTCCCCAAGGTGTTCTACTACACTGTACGATACAGCACAGGACCAACACAAACCACAAACAAGCACACTCTGCACTTTGGACAGAACCATGACATTAACCTCTCCAAATTAATATTATATGCTCTGCACATCCTTCTGCAACACCAGCCCACCCCTCTGCCATGAAGATGCTAAATGGCAAGTTTCAAATATGATGGGGAGTTCACTTTGTGAAACTAGCCTGCTCTACTTCTTCCGCCCGTAGGGGACACAGAGGGAGCCAAGACAGCAAATTGAACAGATCTGAGATGCTGAAACAGGTATGGGCGTCAGCTCTTCATCAAAAACACAAGAGCGACACCTGCTGGTGACAGACGGAATGGCATTTTTGCGCACAGCTATGAAATGGAAAGAGTTCTGACAGATTCAGCCGAAATTTTTAATGCAAAGCAAAAACAAAATAATTAAGGGTTAAATAGCATTACCTGTAACATACTGATCAAAACATTCTACTTTAATCTCAGCAAATTATTATTTGCAACAAACGAGTAAGTGTACTGCACTTTGGAATATTAATTATAGAAAAGGTGCCAGACTCACCATGTACAAATATTTATTCCACAGATGACAACTGGATTTTAAGGAGCTTTTGGAAACTGTCACTTTGTGGTATGAAATTGTAAAAAACAAACTAGCCTTGAAGCTGTTCACCCAAACAGTCCACAGGTGATATAAGGGAATTTGTGTTATTTAGTAACTGAACTGGGGAAATCAGTACATAAGCATATAGCTACAGCTATTCTACCTGACCTGAGCCTCATCTGTACTGCATCCATACTGCTGGCATATACACTACATCCATAAACAGGGCTAGTATATACTGCACCAGTACAGAGCTGGTATATACTGCACCAGTACAGAATTTAACCTGGTCTGTTGTGTCAGTGCACAGAATTTCTTGTAGCTGCACACGTATGCGTTTCCACTTGCCATCAGTTCAAGTTTTTAAAACAAGGCTTACACCCTGCCGAGAAACATCTGAATTGTGCCGGGAAAAAAGACAATTCATATATACATACATTTTCCTTTTACACATTCATCCCAGTCAACACTTTTTCATGCATTTTAGGCAAAGAAAAAATGCAACCAGATGCAATCGTTTAATAGAAATGTAGCATGAGGAAAAACCTGAACAGTGCATTCACCGACCAGCACTGCTTCTGATCACTGTACACAAGAGGTAGTGCAGCTGAAGGGGATACTCTGCCCCCCCTCTTTGCTAGTTATGAAAGTACAAAAAAAAGGGGTGCCACATGTTGCTTCCGAGACAACAGGGGCGGGGGAGTGGACTGCCACTCAGAGGAAGGCCGACGCCCCCCCGCCTGATGGACCAAATGGACCTGGACCCCGAATGCTGTAGAGTTGTATTGGCCTGAGCGTGACAGGCTGCCGTAGCTCAGGCTTGGTTCATTGTTCCCTTACTCAGCCTTATGAAACCCTTGCATATCTGTAGTGTTGCTGCTGAACAGACCTTGTGTTGCATATAGAATGAAGAACCTGAATTTGTTAGAATTAGAATTTTTTTTGTTTAAAAAAAAAAGAATCCTTTGTGTGTCGCTCCCCGAAGAGACCCCCGTCCGAGCAGGAGCCTGGGAGATGGACACGGGACGTGTCCCATAAAGAGTAAAAATAAAAAAGTACCACAGTTCACCTTGCAGCTGCCAAATCTCTTTCCACACAGCTGTCAATGCCCCCCACCCCCCCTTCCCAGAACCCTCCTTGTTCTTACGGCTTTCCTAACAAAGACATCCACGTCAAACACTGGCCAGGGTGACAGACTAAAATTGCAAAGTGTTCTGTTTTAATCATACCGATAACAAATCTCAAATAAAATCCTATAAGAGCTCAAAATCTTCAATACTAAAACATACTTTTTTTTTTCTCCTCTTAGTTCAAAAAATTTCACCAGTAATAAACACCTTACAAATACCAATTTTTTTTCTCAAAATATGAACAAAAAACAAAGAGTCTGATAATCGGGGGGGGGGGGGCCCGTTTAGAAAAAAAAGCAGGTAGAATTCCTAAACAAGTGAAAGAAAAGAAACAGACGCCGCCCGCGCCCCCCCTCTCTGCCGGGCGCTCTTCAGAGGGAGTGTTTTTGCCGTTTGGAATGTCGCTGGCCCGCCCTGTCGTCGTCGCTGTTCTCCCCATCGCACGCTCCCCTCCGCCCCTCCCTTCGCCGGGCCCTCCTGCTGTCCGCCTCCTCGCGCTCGCTGTCGCTCTCCTGCTCGCGGTAACCCCTGGGGGCGGAGCTGGCGGCCGCGCGCCTGCTTGTCCTCCGCGTGCGGCTCTCCTGCTCCTCCTCGCTCTCCTCGTACTTCTGCCTCCTGCCCCGTGCGCTCTGGCGCCTGCCCCCCTCCTCCTCCTCCTCATCTTCGTCATCCTCCTCCTCCTCTTCCTGCTTGGCGGTCCTTTTCTGCTTGCCGTTTTGTGGCCGGTGCTCTGGCTCCGCCCACTTGCGGGCGCGGCGGCGGAGGTAGCTGAGGCCCGGGGCCAGCCTTTGCAGCAGCTCCTGGAAATTCTGCTCGGTCTTGGTCATGTAGCCCAGCACAGCGCTGCCGGGCTGGTTGTACTCCTCGGCATTGGAGAAGATCAGCTTCATGTCCTCCAGGAAGTCACTGCTGTGGCGGTATTGACCCTCGGTGAACTTGCGCTGCATGGTTTGGAAATCCATGGGGTTGGAGATGATGTCCAGGTAATCCTCCGCCTCGTCCACAGACACCGGCTCCCTGCAGAGGAAACAGCAGCAATCGGTTAAGCCCCATCTTACTGAACCCCCATTTTATCCCCAGTGTTCCGAGTCTTCCGAAGGCGAGCCACTCAGCAGCCCCTTATTTAAGAAGGCTGTACCGCTGTGGCAAAAACAACTCTTTTACTAGAGAGATCTGGGGCCGTATTACAGAAATATTGTATCTTAAGTCCAAGTTAAGATGCAACAAGTCAAAGATAGGATTTTTCACAAATTCATATTACAGAAACAAATCTTAACTAACGTTAGGAAACCTATCTTATCTTACTCCATCCCATCTTACCTCAGGTTAGGAAATCCTAAATACTCAATCAGAAATCTTTGATCAACTTTCATGTCTGTTAAC
This sequence comes from Ilyophis sp. 1 JC-2022, assembly GCA_022702515.1. NCBI lineage: Eukaryota > Metazoa > Chordata > Actinopteri > Anguilliformes > Synaphobranchidae > Ilyophis > Ilyophis sp. 1 JC-2022. Next base: position 65,040,158 of record CM040401.1, on the reverse strand, counting down.
TAACAACCAACGCCACTTTTTCATATTGCGCACAGCTTAGTTGGGTAACATTAAATAAACAAACAGACGTGAGCAAGCACCGCAAGTCCGAGGCCATCCTAAAAATGGAGTAAAAACTACGAGCTTTCAATTTCAAGTTAGACGAATTAGAAGTGTGATGGGTGCTAATAAGTGTTTTGTCACTAAACCGCAACACATCGTTCGGGTCTGCCCAAAGCCTTTGCACAATTAAATGCCGCTTATAGATATTTCCCTCGTTTTCCAAAAGTAATAAAAGAGCAGCCATTAACGTTATGGAGTTAGCCAGCTAGCTACTGTTCGCGAATGTTATCTTTTTAATTCCAACGGCTAACAACAATGAAGTTACGACACCAACAGGGTTATCCTAAAGTTAGGACACTTTTTGGGGGATTTTGGCAAGTTAGGAAAAGTGTATTACCGAAGCATTCTATCTGGAGTTAGGATAAGAAAATGGACTTGAAAAATGTTTTTGTTTTGTAATGGCTATTTGCCTAAATCAGTTCCTAACTCAAATCACCATGGTTACTACACATATAAAATGGGATTCCAGCATTACAATGATTCTGTAATACAGCCCCTGGTCCAATGGATATGGACCCCCTCTGTTGTGGTCCATATTGCCCATAGGGTTGAGAAAGTCTTTTTTTGGGAGGTGTGTGTGAGGCGGTGTGTGAGGAGGTGTGTGAGGAGGTGTGTGAGGAGGTGTGTGAGGAGGTGCGTGAGGCGGTGCGCGAGGCGGTGCGCGAGGCGGTGCGCGAGGCGGTGCGCGAGGCGGTGCGCGAGGCGGTGCGCGAGGCGGTGCGCGAGGCGGTGTGCAGGCCCCCGTCTCACCTGAAGGGCCAGCTGTAGCGGAACTTGACCATTTTGTTGAGGATCTCCTCACACTTCTCCAGGTCCTGCTCCTTCCTGCTCGGCCGGCCTCTGGAGCTGTGCCGTGCCTGCAGGGAGAGGGAGAGAGGGAGGCCCATTCTCAAACCCCCAGAACCAGGTCATAATAATAATACATTTTATTTGGAATGCGCCTTTCAAGAAACCCAAGGACACAGTACAACACAGATTAAGAACAGGATTAAAAGTAAGAAACCTGGGTAATTGAGGTACACAGTCAGGTACACATGCATATCAACCCAGTTAAAGGGTAATTCCACCGAAAAATGATGTTTGATTTGTAGAAAAGTAGCTCTCCCCCCGATTAAAATGAGCTCTCAGCCAACTTTCTACCTGTAGTGAGAGCAGATATATAGCCCAAAACTACTGTGCATGTACTTGCTTTACTCAGAACTACAATAGCCAAGAGCGCTTATAGATTATGGGCGGTGTCAGACAACGGAGCACAGCGGAGGGACTGGGAATTTTACTGCTCGTCCTGCACATACTAATTCAAACTCATCCCTGTTAACCTAACGTTTAACCGAGGTAAACGAGTGGTGTAGCTAGCCTACATGTGGTAACTACCGCAATTCCAACTGAAATGGAAATGTTTTCTCCCGGGAAGTTTCATGTCGAAGCACTCCTAATTGGCAGCGCATTCAGCGCAGGATACGGTCATGTATTCGGGCTCAAAAAAGAAGCCAATAGGCTATATATAAAACATTGCAATTTTCGAAATGCCAAAAAGCTGATGTGTGTCCAAGCTACTGCATGACAAACAGATTAAAAAAACGCAGATTTTCACCTTAGTTTAATGCCGTTAACTCTGCTTCTGTAACCGTATGTTCAAAGTGAAACTGTTCGATTATTGTCAGCTCGCTAATGTTAGTCTACTTTTTATGGTCATTGATCATAATGTAGCTGGCATGGTTACCAGGTGATTCAATAAGGCAGTAGAAGATGTCAGGGAATGAGACCGGAGGCCACTGAGTTGTAAGGCCTATCATTTGTCCACTCTGTAACCGACAGAACTCGAGTCCTGTTTGGTTTAGTTTGCCAAAACATCTTTAGGAAATAACGCAATGTAATTTTCTGACATTATAATAAAATAGCAAAGCTAGGAAGCTTGATCTACGATGTGTCCCTACTGAGAAGTGACAGACGCAGCATTTCTTCCCTCGCTGGCTCCGCCTACGTGCCTATGTAATTTACATAGCTTGACGCCACTGTAGTCTTTCAAAAGCTAGAAAGTGGTCGAGGTATACTTCAAAATTACGTATACCTCTACCAAAATCTTAACTTTATATTGAGATATATCAGTACAGAATTTTTTTTTTTGGCCAGCCACAAAGACATTAGTTGTGCCTTGATCTGTTAAATAAGGTTAATGTTGTTTTTGGGTGGAATTACCCTTTAAATGTCTCCCACCATCTCTCTCTATCTCTAAACTGGTAGATAATTGGTTTCAGGGGTTGGGTGAGTTTTTTCTTTTACATCCTGCTTTGGGGGGCATTGTTGTCATTAAGAGGAAGGATTTTTCTACTGAATTATGGGTCAGGCGTGGCTAAACTTGGCTAAACACTTGGGGCTTGTTCCAATGATACTGGAAGTACACTTAAGGGCATGATGGCAGCATGCATTGGATTTGAATTAATGACATATCAGGGTTCTGCGCAACTTGTTGTATGGGGGGGGTTCTTTGCCAGGTTGTCTATGACAGGAAGTCCATTTTCAATGGTCATGAAATACTCATGGATCTTGTTTGTCATAAAAAGGAAAAGGCTGAGATCATGTATTGACTGGGTAATTGAAGTTAATCCATTGTCGGTGTATAATAAATTGAACAATAAAGGTTTGTTAAAAATAAAGATAAAAATCTTTCTCAGACTCTCTGGATTTTGTCTGAGAACATTACAGAAATCAAATGTGGGATGAACCCTTGTCTTTCATGCAAATAAGAGGAAATGACATAAGAAATAATAATTTCGCTTCGGAGAGTGTCCTTATTTGACAAACCACAACACACAGCTTCCCCGGGAGCTCTGATCAGGCTACAAAAGTGAAAATGGAGCCTGGCATTCTGATACGTCAAAAAGTCCCCTAGGGGAGATGGGGGTGCGTGGCTGGCTGGTGAACGGTACTTTGAGAGTTCTGGTCTTCAGAATCAACAAACCCAAAACTAAACTCAAGTCTGTCCATTTCAAGTCCGGATTCTCAGGGACCAGTGTTCAAACAATGTGAAGACATGCACACAAATAACGTCCCACGCCCAGTGCCTGTCCGTCCGTCTGTCCGTGTCCTCCGGGTGTGAGATGCCATCGGGCCCCGGGGCGGCAGGCGGAGGGAGCGAGCCGATAGCTGGGATTCTCTGGCCCGGCGAGCGGCGGTAGGTAGCGGCAGCGGGCCAACTCCACCGGCTCCCTGGGTCAGCTGGTAATCAGGAGGGAAAGCATGGCGCGGCGGGCGGGCGGGCTCATGAAGATGCCTGGCGTGTCTGCGGGGCTGCCCCCGGCAGGGGGGGTGGGGTGTAACGGCCTTGTCTGAGCGCGGGTGCAGCAGCAGCCCCCCATCTTACGAAAGCTGGCCTACACCGGAGAGGGGGGCCGGGGACTCTTCTGAGCCACATATTACTCCTCTCGAGTTTTTAACAATGTAACACCACACACGACCTTCACTACACTGACAAGCACCACCCGTAAGATAAGGTCTCTCTTTACCGCTGCCAAAGGGGCCAATAAGAACATTTAAAAGCAAACTGTCATTTTACATATATAATTTTTGAAAGTTCTAATTTTTTTTTCCTTCTCTTTTTTGCCAGTAATGTGTCACAGTCCCTTTAGCAGAACCGTTATCACCAACTTCAAAAGCTTCAAGGTTTCAAAGAGACTGAGCCGTGGCTGCTACTTGTGAGAAAGCTGAGGGGGGAAAATTGGCATGCATTTGAAGAGCGCTTGAAGTCATATTTTAAAAGCATTTCAAATGCACCCAGAAAACATTTTGAGAATGTATTTCACTTTTGACAAAGCCACCTCTTTTCATCACTGTAATCAAAAACACTGCAAGTCTAACTAAAATATAACCGTTTTCAGGTAAACTAATAAAGATTTGATCATTGCAGCCATTTAATACCCACTGAATCCGAACTGAGGGCAGCCAGGCTGCACAGAAAGATGAGGGAGCCACTGAACCGTACGACGAACGGGTCACATGGGGGGGTCATACACACCCCCACCCCAATGACGGCTACGATTGTGGTGCGGCTCGTTCTCATGGCGGTCTCACCGGCTCGTCGCTTTCGGGAGGACTCGCAGGAGACCCTCTCGGTCGGCCGACTCTGGAGCTCGGAGGGGTCTGTTTCTTGGGGGGCGCCTTGCTGGCAGGCTTGGAGCGCAAAGATGAGCGTTTACTCTTGCTAGCCTTCTTCGATCTCACTGCAAAAAAAAAACACACAAGCCATGATCACCCTCACCGGTCATTTAGCCTGTTCCCCTCAAAATCCAGCAGGCAGCCAGTGATCATCTGACTCTACGTATTCATGATTCAAACGGCAAATAAATCTTGTGTCATGTCAGTCTTTGTTTAATGTATTTATTGTCGACTTACAACCTCCAAAACTTCTACAATTGTAGAAGCCGTTGGTCATTACAAACTCTCCATCGGTTGAGTGCACTATACAGTAGATATGACCCATAGTTCGAACAAAATAAATTTCTTAAGCCAACAGATTAATTAACAGTGCAGCAGAAAGCTTCTTGACAGAAGGCCATCATGTTTTCTGGATACTTCAGCTTCTTAATACACAGGTCAGGTAGGCTGGTTGTGTGTTTCTCACACACAGGTAGACTGGCTGTGTGTTTTGGCCACATCAGGAGCATTGATGGCTGCTGTGTTCAGTGAAAAGCCCAGCAGGAGCTCTTTGTGTCCCTACACCCCAAACTCAATGGAAAACGCTAAAATAAGACGGACATATGGCGTGAGCGGTGACCTGCGAACACTAATGAGAGCGTCCCCCTAGTCTGTGGCGCTCCCTGCTGCGACGACCCCCCCCCCCCCCCCCCCGTTTCACAATACAGACATTCCAGATGATTTCACAGGCGTTACGTGGGGGTGGGAGGCGGGGCCTCACGGCGATCACCCTGCCACATACGATGTGTTAAACCGGCCTGAAGAGACAAAGCGATCAAAACGGCGCCGCCCGCCCGAATAAGAGCACCAGGGACGATAATGTGAAGAGCACATTCCCAGCATTCTCATCCCTCGACACCTTATTTATGGTGGTCTTCTTTTGTCTGAGCCTAGATCCATCCAGTTTTACTACCAATCCACCCATTACATTATATAAAGAACAATGAAAATTTTTAAAAGACAATTCCAAAACAATTCCAAATTAAACAGGGAGCACAAGCAGAAAAACTTACAATAGTGTCCAAATTCTGGGTCATCGTCATTCTCCTCATCTTCCTCCTCCTCCTCTTCTTCTGAATTCTCTTCCTCCTCCTCCTCCTCTTCCTCTTCTTCAGAGTCTTCGTTATAGTTTCTGCAATGCCAAATATATTACAATTAATGATCTACTGAAATGTCTTCTTATATTCATTTAGTGACAACTCAAGTGACAACAACTTAATTTTTTTTTTAATGTTTACCCCAGAATACTCTGAAATTCAATAGCAGGAAATCTCCACACAGATGACAGACACATACAATACTATAACTAGCACCATCAGATGTGACAGCAATAACAATGTAACTGCTATGTCTTTTTGCCAATACTCTGGATGAGTGCTAAATGTGTAAATGAAAATGTTAACTGGTGGTGTATCAGTGGTGCACTTATAAACCCTTTCATTTCAGAATTTTAACCTCACTCTCAGGCTTCATATCCATGATAATTCAGAAAAACCTCGTACCAAACAGAAATCCAAACAATTGGAGGATATGAACTATGGAATTGAGATCTCAAATACTTTAGTGGCAGAATTTAAGGCTTGAAACATCCATTGGAAGATGTGTTTTTCGTACTGCGTTTTAGTGTTAAAGATCCACGCGAGACGCTGGTTATTTTCAGGTGTGGTGGTGCTGAGAGCTTACCGCCCCCTGGTGCAGCGGCGGGCTACGGCGGGCTGGCAGGCAGGGCACAGCCACTCCCCCTCGGGGATGGAGTAGAGCGCCGGCCGCAGGCAGAACAGGTGGAAGGCCTTGTTGCACTCGTCACACAGGATCTGCTTGTCATCTTCTCCTGGGGGAAGGGGAGGGGGACAGGGTCGGGCTCACTGCACGCACCTCAAAAATGCCTGCGTGCAAAACCACTTCCAGAAAATTATAAACGTAATTATCCTGTGGATTAATATACAATATTTATGAGGTAAAAGCAGCGTAGCGGTCTAAGGCGCAGACATTTTTAGTCTGTGTGTTTGCGCCCCGAGGATCAGGGGTTCGATCCCCGGTCCTACCAGATCTGAGTATGGACGGTGCCCTGAGGGAGCGGCCGCTCCCGGGGTGGGGGATACAAATGGCCTTGTGCGAGCTGGAATCACGGTCAGGAGCTTGAAGAGTCACAGCGACCTCTTTCCTACTACCGGCTGACAGGGTATAGCGGCAAATTCTCAAGCGGTTGCTACACGGGAAATTTAATTAGATAGGGTACAATTGGCTACCAAATTGGGAAAAAATGGGTAAGAATCTGAAATTTAAAAAATATATAGACATGTTTAAAATAAAACTGAACTGAATTATCTGAGAGAGAACCAACAGGAGCCCTTTAACTTCTTCACCTGATGATCCCTTACAGATGGGATGTCTCTCCAACTGACACTTAAGAGTGTACACTTGTACAGCCTTAACAAGTTACACCAATAGGATATCTCGAATTAGACCATGTGACTGGCTCAGTGTTAAAAACAGAAGCAAGCTGGATATCCAAAAGACAATGGCAGTGGTGTACTGTACAGGAGAGTGAACTGGGCTCCGGAGGGCGGCCGCTGCCAGGAGATTGTGACAGGGGCAGGTGCCACCGGCGCCTGACGGTGGGAGACGGGCGTTCCTGGCGGGGCTCGCCCCTCCCGCACGCCGCTCTGCACATGGGGAGCATGTGCTTTGGCACCGTGGGCTCTGAACAGGGGGGCGGGGGAACGCGGTGCCGTTTACAGCCAGGGCCAGAGACTGGGGCAGTCCAGGAAGACATTACTACTGCGAACGGTGGGTCTGGCCAAAACATTAACGACTACAATTACAACGAAATGAAATACAATTTGGTGAAAAGGTTTTAACAACATGAGTGCAACATACTAGGATGGACACAATATATGTTTCTGCCAAATGTCCTCAAACTAAACATAGTTTTCTGTCACCACCCTGTACCAAGCCTGCTAACCTGAGCGTTCCAACAGTGCTTGCAGTCCCCCTACTGGTGAAAGGGTAGAAGTGCCATTTTGGGGATTACCAAAAAGCACTGAGAAACACTGGAGCATTCACTGTGTCAATCTTATAACATATTCCAGTTGTAAAATATATTTTAATGTGCACCTACACAACCTGGAGAAAAGGCGGATTGGTCAGACAGAAGTTAATAAAATTTTTTAAAAAAGTGTTAATGAAACCCACAGAGGGTGACTTTCTAAAAAATAAAACTTTTGAAATGGTTCGACCTTCAGACTCAAGCTCTGCTGCTTGTCAATGAGACAGGAAACCAAACGCAATGACTCAAGAAGAGAAGGCTGTTGGGACCGGATCAGATTACAAAATGTCTGCTTGTAAAAACCGAACGACCAGCCAGCGAATCCCTGAGTCTTTCACAGAAGCAAAACGTGGGTCACTAGTGGTCAGAGGATTTACTTCACTGTGTGTTCAGATGTTGCCGATGGAGCCTGGGCTTCGGACAGGGTGTGGGGGGGGGGGGTAACTCACCTTTCTTACGGCACACCTTGCAGCGCGCGTTCTCTGCAGACATGTCCCATTTGATGCAGGCATCCAGCATTCCCAGTTGGACGTGCATGCGGGAGAACGTCTGTGCCTCGCGGATGGCGCCCTTCCACTTCTCCACCGCTGTCGCCACCTACAGGACACACGCAGTAAACGCGTGTTTTTAGGTCGTACAAGGAGGTGGAACTAGAGGTAGGCCGATATGAACGCAGCTCCCGTTCATTAAGAATAAAGAGCTTGTGGAGACGCCGTGTGGTGCAGTCCGTAGGGCAGTCGACTCACCCTCCACCATGGCACTTTGTGTGAAATTAACACCTGCCACCAGCCAAATCCTGGTAAAAGTTTCTACTCTAGCAGCCACTGGCAGCTAACCAACCAGGTTGTGTTATATTGTAAAAGGTAAAATTTTGAAAATGGTGATTTTTAGAATCCACAAGCCACTCTGGCCAGTGGGTGAAAAAAGTGAATTTCATGCCCTGGCTATAACTACATGCTAAATATACAACCGGCTACTTGAGGCAGCCAACTAGTCTCAGCACAGCCATAATACACACACTGTGGCGAGTGACCAGTGGTCGGGGAGACGCGCGGGATTCTCACCTTGGCCTCCGCTGCAAGCTTCTTCTCCTCATCCACCTCCTCGGCCTTGCCGCTCTCCTCCCCAGTCTGCTTCTTCTTCTTCTGCTTGGGAGCCATGAAGCCCTGCAGGAACTTCTTAATCACGCTCTCCTGGAGGGTGATCACACACTCTCCGAAATCCTTCAGGTTCTCCAGAGAACGCACCTGTGTGGGAATGAGAGAGCGAGAAGGTCAACACACAATTTACCATCTTTTACAGCAAACAGACCGGTTATACAGGTTATTTTATGATTACTCACGATTGCCCACACAATAGCGCAGGCTAATTAAACAGCCATGTGATTATATATACACATCTGAATGAGAGCATTTCAGAACAGACACGACTAGAAACAAACCCATTTTGCTTGTTATGCAAAGATATTAACTCGTCACTTTGCTCGGGAAAATAAGATCAAACTAAATGTTTTACGATCACTTCCTGTGTGTGCATTCCATATTTTATTTTTCTGTTTTATTTTTTTATTTATCCTGCTGCCTGCAATCCCTCGTCCCTGTTTGATGGTACAGTCAGGGGTGCATTTTTAAGTACCCTTTCTTCGAATTCCGACGTGTCGTCCATGTGCCCCAATCCGCCCTTCTGCAACCGGGAGGCCACCTCGATGATGTCACTGCGCAGGAACTTGAGCAGCTCCTGATGGCCGTCGCAGGTCCGCAGGCCCATGTTGGGCTTGCGTGCAAGGTACATAGAGTGGACGATGTCCTGGTACCTGCGCCAGAGGAACACTCAGTTCCACTCATTTCCTGTATCATCTGACACCTCTAACAGTCTACATCCAATAACTTTCCAAAAACTCAAAATACAAAAGAAGAGATTAGCTGTTCACAGAGATTAGTCTGTGAACAGGTTAAGTTTAATATATCTCCTGGGAAAGTAAAAGCCCTGTGATGATGCCCTCTATCTTTTGGATTAGTCTTAGTTGGCAAGCATGTGCACATAATTATGTATGCGCACATGTCCCTGTGAATCTACAAATGCTTCAAAATACTAAATCCCTTTTCGTTTACTCGTTTGGGGCTGAAGTATCCGTTTTGTTTAACCGACACAAATGTGTCAATAGACCAGTCAATAGTACACCTGATCCAGAAGGACCTCCAGGGTACGTCTCTCACCTGTACTCCAGCCTGCTCTTGAGCAAGCTCTCCCTCACTCCCTGCGGGTGCAGGCTCTCCATCAGCTCCTCGAGCTCACGTGGCGTGTCACACACAAACCTGCCAATCACAATGCCGGGGGCGGAGTCAGCCCAACCAACTCAGCTACAGAACTGATGACTTATTGCAGAATTTGTATAATTATTGCTTTGCTATAAAATGTATAGGATACTTTTTGGCACCTTCTGGTATAAGTGTTATGTCCACTAGGGGGTGCAATAAGGGCAAAATGGCACAGAAAAGTTCTTTCATAAATCACAGTGGAAAAAACAGGGTTGATCAGCCTAAATTGATTGAGAATATTAGTTTTTGTAATTACTTGAAGTAAAAAAGACTATCATATCATAAAATAATAGCAGTCTAGATCATTTATTTTAACCAAACAATTAAACCCTAATTTTAAAATGAACACTAACGTGAGCGCACAACATTATCAACCCAACTTGTGTTCCTCACCAGAGGTTCTGTCCCCGTTTGGGGGTGGTCGTTTCGATGGGGTTCACCGGGGCAGCCAGCACACCCTGCTGACCTTCGTCATTCAAGGCGTTATCCGCATCACACTCTTCTTCTTTCTCCACCTCTGCTGGGGCTGGGAGGGAAAAACACAACGGCCATTAAAGACTTTGAAAAAAATCTCTAAAATGCGAGTGATTACACCTCACAATGTTTACATGCACAGTGGGTTTCTTATCTGCTGATAACAATCAATCCAGGAACATTTCGTTCTACCCTTATGCTAAGCACACAAAACTCAGACATACAGGGCATATCACACCACCGCACACAGCAGGAGGTAACCTGTGTGGTAATCTCACCCTCATTCTCAGTCTCCTCTTTCTTCACCTCCTCGGGGGGCAGAGTGAAGCTGTAATCGATGCTCTCGTGCACCCAGCCCTTCTCTATGTACAGCCCGGGAACTACATCAGAAAAGACCCAGTACCTGTGACAGACACACACTGCAATAAGTCACCGCATTTTAAACTGTCCCAAACGGCTTATCTGGGCTTCTTCAAACAAAGCAGAGAGCGAAACTATTTTGGTTTACCATACTTATATGACAGTTTTAATTGATATAATTCCAATTAAACCTAAAGTCATAAATATTTATAAAATGGTATTCAGAGCAGCTCTGCTTATCCAGGTGGAATATGCCAGTGACATGCAGTATCCAAAATAGTTTACCACCATCTTATTCACAGAAAGGTCACATCAGAGCCATAATGGCCAACATTTCCTTACATCCAATGTTGAAATTACATCGTGACACCATGAAATGCCACAACACGCCTTAGTCACCAGGCGACCCCACCTGTTGTGGTTGCGGTCTGTTCCCAGCGGGACGCGTCGCAGGACCAGTTTGGCCTTTTTTATGCCCTCCTGGAAGGCCCTCTCCGCTGCAGCCTTCTGCTTCCTCACCCGCTCCACCTCCGCCTCCTTCTCCATCCGCTCTGTCAGAACAAGCAGCAAATGCATAAATCCACAGCGTTAACTTAAGCGCCACACAAGAGGGAGGTTGAGAACGTCGAGCTTCAAGCAGAAAATGGGCTTGAGGACAGAGTACTAGATGTGACACATGGGCAAGGCTCGTAAAGCCATGAAAGGCAGCATCGTAGTTCACCATCTGGCGAGCAGAGATGAACTCACCCTTGTTCTGCCTCTCGTGCTCCTCCTTCTCCTTCTTGGCCTGTATGGACAGGAGCCTCCTGCTCTTCACCGTGGTGATCATGTCCTCCGGTTCGGGCTCCGGCTTTGGCTCCGGCTTGGGCTCCGGTTTGGCCTTGCTCGCGTCTTTCTTACCGCTTCCCTCTTTCTCTTTCTTCTTGTCCGCCTTTCCTGAGGAGGAAACGGGGGTGGCGCTGTTGCTCCCGCCCTCCACTTTGACCCAGCACCCCGCCGCGCCTTTGGCTTCCATCAGCTCCTTGCGCTTCTGCTTCTCCGCCCGCTTGCGGTCGTTGACCTCCTTGAGGGTGGCGAGCCTCTCCTTCCAGAGCTCGGCCGAGCGCTGCTGCACGGCGTCCACGTGGTCTTCCACCGAGTACGTCATGAGGATGCGGTGGCACAGCGCCACCAGGAGGCCCGCCTTCTCCTCAGGTGCCAGCTCGAACACCTCCGCTGTCTCCAGCCGCTCCAGGAGCTCGGCACTGGGCGTGCCGTCGAGGTCCCCGCCCAGCGAGCAGGCCTCGGAGGAGCCGCCGTCGCCCTGGGCGTCCAGCGGCCGCAGGCACAGACGCACCAGCTCCGACACCGAGTGCATGGTGAGAGGAATCTCGGACAGCGCCATGTCCAGCTCGCTGTAGCCCTCCGCCAACTCGTCCTGGAGCAGGGTCTGCAGGAGCACCACCAGCACCCGGTTCAGGTACATGAACCCCCCTTTTTCAGCAGCCAGGGCCTCCATGAGTGCCTGGGCGGTGATCGGGTACTGGTCGTCGGGCATCAGCAGCCCGGCGTAGCAGTTCAGGAAGTCGGCCAGCATGGCGATGTCGCCGAACAGGGCGTTGGGGACGCCCTCGGGCGTGTCCACCAGCTTGAAAGCGGGCAGGCTCCTCCCTTCCAGCTCCTGGTCCTCAAACCTGCGCTGGAGCTCCCTCCGCACTAGCATCTCCTTCTCCCGTCGCTCCTTAGCCTTCTCCCGCAACTTCTCCTTGATCTCCGCCCGCTTCCTGCGCATCACTTCCTGCCTCTCCTCCTCGCTCATGGCCGCCCACCTCCTCTTGTGCTCCAGGAGCTCCCAGCGCTTCTGAACCAGCTCCCGGAGCTCCTCTGGCAGCCGGCCCCGGTCCTCCGCAGTCAGCACCTTGGCCGCCTTGGATATGAGGGAGGACAGCGCGCTCTTCTTGTCCTCCTTGCCCTTGTTCTCCTTGTAGTAGCGCAGGAGGTGGAAGGCCATGGGCGGCAGGGGCTTCCCCAGTTTGGGCGTCCCCGACCCCACACTCTTGGCCCTCTTCTTGGGGCTGGTGGCGGACCGGCGCTTGGCCATGTCCAGCAGGGTCATCTGCTTCATCTTGGGTGTTTTGACATCCTTCCCCTCCTTTTTGGAGGCCGTCTGGCAGTTGAGGCTCTTGGTGCTCTTCCTGTTCCGCTTTTTCTCCCCGGGCTTCTTGATGGACTTGGCGGCCTTCGGAAAGCCGGGCGTCAGGAGGATCACGTCGTCGTCGATGTCGTTCTGATCGCCGCTGGCGCACGGGTTCTTGGGGGTCCCCGAATTCTTAACTTTCAGAGGAGAGCCGTTCATCTTCTTCACCTGGTGAAGGAAGGACAGAGATCAGTTTGAGTTATAAGCTCTCTTCAAGTTCATCTGCAAAATCTCAAAACAATTTAGACATGCTTTCATGTACTAGTGTATAAGAAATCTACATTTCAGCCTGTCATGGTTGTGTGATAAAATTGGCAAACCGTTTTAATAATTTTACTAACATTTATAATTACTATTGTAAGCATCAAGAAGGCCATTTTAGGGGGGGCCCTGAGATCAAAACGTTGAGGGGGATCCCCAGAATTAATTTATTAAACTGTGTCTATAGAGGAAACTGGCTTTCACACCAAATAAATATAGCGCAAATAAATAAAAATTTAAATGTATTTTAATATCTGTAATAGCAGGCCATAAAAATAAAAAAAATCTAATGACCTGCATGTGTCCCCACATGGTTGGGCTAAGGGGCATGTTGATTGGAACCTTTTTCTTCTTTTTCTTCCTCTCTTTCTCCACCTTCTCGCTCAGCATGTTCCCCTCTGTGGCCGCCGGCTTCGGCTTCTTGGCGGGTTTGCCGTCCGGTGAGCTTAGGCTTTTCCGCTTGACAGAGGGGTTTTCGGCAAAGTACTACAGCAGCACAGAAGTGAAAACGGCGCCTTTACAGTGAATCTTAAAACAGTCAAAACGTAAATGAAATACCAAGTTGGGGGCCATTTGAATTCTATATTCCATTAAATCTTCATGGAACATAGAATACGAAAACCATTTTTTAATTATTGCATCAAATTAATTTCCTCAGTACAGAAAGATCCAACAAAAACATGCCAATTATATTATGGGATAACACCCATCATGTGATTATTATTAGAACTATGCTTCATAAGGTCTTATGCTTGAAGATAAATCTAAATTACTTTGATGGTTGGCTATGAATAGTTGTTATTTTACTGTCCAAAAGTGCAAATAGATACCAGTAACACTTTCGGAAGGGTACTAGCTGAATATGTGAAAAGCCAGTGAGGAATACCTTGTGTGGGTCCAGAAGAAAGTCGCTGAATTTGCTCGGAAGGTTATACTTTTTCACCAGTTCATCCTCCACCACCCAGGGGGCGCTCTCCCCAGTGCCCAAGCGCATGGCATTGTGCCTGATGAAGTAGCGCATGATCTCCTTGTTGGGCGGGCGTTCTGTGCGGAAAAGGCTGTCTACTGGGACATCGCTGATCACCTGAAAAAAGTAAGATTCCACAAAAAAGGTTTAGTCCAGCTTTTTGGCTTCTGGTATTTCTATATAGCCTACTAAAATATTTCTATATACTTAAATTATATTGCATTTTCTCCTACAATCTATATCTTTCAAATAACAAATGCAATAAATGTATTCCACTGCACAACAAAATGAAACCAGTGAATAAGATGCCAAACAGCCGAGTGAACAGCACTGCCCCCACAACCCCTCACCTTGTCCTCATTGATCAGCTTCACGTCGTACTTGTGGGGCAGAAATTTTGGCATTACCCATTTCTTCTTCTCCTCCCTGAAGTTTGTGGGGAGCTTTCTGGGAGAACGACGAGCCCGATCACCTGACGCCAAAACAGATACACTTAACATTCAAATGCACTAAATGCACAAACCATTTCAGTTTTCAAGTTCAACTGTATTACTGCCAAGCATGTAGTATGATGTCCAGATTGTGCCTACTGAGCCCCTGTAAGACACACTAGGTTTGTTATTTCTGTACACTATTAATGAGATTCTGTACAAAGTGCCTTTGAGTCCAGGAATAGTCCATCCCAGTTTTTTTTAAAGTTTTTTTACCCCAAACAAAAGATTCCAATAATATAATGTCCCCTTTTTATCTCCAGGTAGCAGTGTCAAAATATAATATTTGGACTAGGCTATTCCAAAAATCCTTTATATTCCTCTACACATAACACAGAACACAAACAGACAACATACGGCACAAACACACACACAGGAACACCGCAGTCTTGTTGCTAGGTGTGCTTACAGAGGCTGTCCCTCCTGCTCTCCTCCTCCTTGGGCAGGGCCTCCTTCGTCTGGTTCTCCTGCGCGGCATTCTCCTTGTCGCTGGAGGGCGAGTCACAGGCACCGTTCAGCTTCTTCTCGGCAGTGTCCTCCTCTGGTTTCTCCAGGGGGTGCGCCTTCACCACCGTCACACTGAGGCTCTTGTCCTTCCCAACCTGCTCGACATCCACACAGACACCCCTCAGATTTACACCTCAGGTATTCCCTATATTCAGCGTGTTCTCCTTCTGTCCTCCACACTTCCGTATCTTGCAAGTTCCAACTACGTCTACTTTCTATACTAGCTGCGCATATTTGGTTTTGAACTGATTAAACGTACCAGGAAATCACACTCTTCATCCACAGCGTACTTGGTGAGGACCTCCACCCAGGCCTGGTCCACCAGCTTGTCCAGAGAAATTGTGTTGTGATGGACCATCTCCAAGACAGGCTTCTCAAACCAGAGTGGGTACTCCTCCTTGAGCCTGTCCACACAGACACAGAAAGGGCAACATCAAAGCAGGCCTGCTCCCTGGTGCCTAGTCAGACCCCAAGAACTTAACCAATAATAATATGCATGTCTCAATAATATGCATGTTAAATTTCTCAAAGTCCATTGTGACCAAAAGAAACCCACGCTATTAACACTGATTAATGAAGGAAGAAAGCACGCTTTGGTGTATTTCAAAATCATTGTGAACCCCATACTACACTCTGCTATTTTTGTTATGTACACTCAAACAAGTATAAACCTAATTATAATATTGATTTTAAGATGCATGGTAGATAGTAGCCAACTTTGGGTGGTGTACCGTTTTTTTTCCTGTTTCACATTTTTATTACTCGGGGACAGGTAGCAGGATATTTCAAACAAACGTCAAGTAAAATCTATTCATTGGGCTTTTTCCTACAAGCCATCTTACCAACCACTGTAATTTTCCATCAACAGATGTGACAACAGAAAGATTCATATTAATTGAACACTTAAAGCGAACAGAATCTATTTCCATTTTGTTTGATTAATTTCCCTCTTAGATTATTGGGATATAGCTTGAGCCCCATTTCCATCCATTTGATGACACGGTTTTACACTAGGCACACCAACATGATGTAATAAATCAAACTCACTTTGAATTCCCCCACATATATTTTTCAATTTGATACATCAATTCATCAACAAAATTGTCCCAACCCAAGTGTAAACAGCTTGTATTATCCCACTTCTTAGGCAAAATGGCTAATGGATATATTGTGACAAATCGTTGGTGCGCAGAAAAGAATTTAAATTTAAAAATTTAAAAAAAGAATTTAACCACTTTGAGAGAGAGATTAAGGCTCCTGCTCCATTGGATCTTAGGCGGATCACAGCCTGTAGACCCTGTAATTAGATTCAGGAGGAATGCGAGCGTACCCAGTAAACGCACAGATGTGTGTCATGTGCTCTAAACTGGAAACAGAAAAAGCACCTTCCACGGCCACAGCGCTCTCTGAAAACCAGGCCCAAGTGTGGCCTCTCATTTAGTTTCGTCTCTTGCGGGTTTGACTGTAGTGCACACCAAACAACAAAAGAAACTGCAGCACAGGAAGACTAGAAAAGTGATGGCGAGATAAAAGAAGCGAGAGAGGAAACAGAGGTAGAGAGAAAGAGGACCGAGAAAGAATGAGAAGGACAGAGAGCGAGAGGGAGGTATAGAGAAAGAGCGCCAGTGAGTGAGTAATGGGAGCATGTGCTCGGTAAAAGTACTCACAGCTCGGTGACTTCCTGCTCCTCCTCCCAGGCCTCTTTGTGAGTGAGCTGGTTGCTGCCGGTGCTCTTGCATGTCCAGATGCGCTCGCCGTACCGCTGCAAACGCGCCTCATACTCCCTGGAGGGGCTCGCTCAGGAAAATAAATAAATAAACAAGGTGCTGCTGCTTGAACCTCCCCAGATCTCATGGTTATACAGGCTGAGGGGGACAGAGCATCCGTTTCCAGAAGCAGATTCCAGGGTTCCCAACACAAAGGCCATCCCAATAGCCCCACTTGCAGGGCTGTGCGCGAGAGAGAGTCATTCATTATTGATGCAAATGTGTAGCAACGGCGCTCAATAATTAAGGGGCTGGAGACTGAAGCGTCCCCATCATTGGCGTTCATTTGAATAATACGGTAGCGTGGCCAATTAAATGCAGTGAGAAGACACTGAAGCGTCAGAGACTTAAAGTACCAAAAATCCACATTCAATTACTTCTACAATGGTCAAAACCCCCTGGGACCGAGAGTGTAAGCAGGAGGAGGTTGAAGGTGGCAAAGGTCTACACCCAGATGCAATGTTGGGACTAACCACATCATTAATCTTGCCCAATAAAAGGTAGAAATGTGATGTTTTATTCTGATGAACGCATTCAATACTTGGAAACCATTAAAAAAAAACTCCCAAGTCTAGTTTTGAAAAACATTTCATAGACATCACGATGGATTTCTTTAAGTTATTGGTTGACAAATAATTCTCATGAAAACACAAATGCTCTGTCCCAGTGCGAGGGGAAACGGCACTCAAACGCACAGGTTGGTTGTACACCCAGAAAGAAAAGTGAAACAAGCTGTGAACTCCAGTCTTACTTATGTATTTTCTTCCTTTGGGAAAAGTAAAACTGGATGTGTGGCCTGAACACAACCAGAGATCAAGAGGAGCATGCTTAATGTCAAGTAAATAATATAAATTATTCTCATAAAGTCAACTCAAAGTGGTAAGCCATAAAATAATAGTGTTAAAAAACGTGTTACTAGCATCTAAGACTTTGGTATTCAAGTGTCCTTATCACTACTTACATTAATCTGAAATTAAATAATCTCAAAACGTATAGGTCAGGTGTTAGATTTGGATCTTAACGACACCTGATGCCTGAGCAGATTCTGAGCCACATCATTCAGGGAATTACCCAGCCAGATGCATGCCAAGATTAAACACTCACACGGGGTACATGAGCTTTAATGATGGCTAACCAAACCGCCCATTTGGAGAAAACGCCGTACAAGTTCCACTTATTCTACCTCACTAGACTACACAAAGTGTGATGTAAAAGTTGCCAAAACTAGAGAGTTAGACAGCCTTGTCGCTAAAGATCTGAACATCAGGTTTGAGCAGTTATTAAATTAACATATCAGTTCTGAAACATAAGTCGCCACACTTCCTTCAAAACGCACAATGGCAACACCTAAAAATGCCCGAAACAATTGTGTCTGCCGTAACGTTAGCAGGCAAACGATAGCCAACTACCAAGATAGTCTACTCTCACAGCACGGGCAATGCTATGACAGATCGTTAGTCTCGCTAACGTTGACAGTCAGAACCATGTTATTACAACTAGCCATCAAGCATGCTAACAACGATGACTTTAGTTAGCTAGCTGCAGCCACAGTGTTTTCGTTGTGTAACGTTAACTTCAATAAAAACGACCAGCTATGGCGCATTAGCCAAGCTAGCGCGCAAGCTAGCAACAATGGGCCAATGGGACTGATATATAAACCCACCATTACTGCCTGAGCTAGCAAAGTTAGCTAATCAGCCGCTACCAGCTTCCTACCTACTTTAAAAAGGCTGCAACACTTAGCGAGCCTGTGTAATTTACCAACATTAAATGCATAAAATGAAGAATATGACCGATAGCTAGCTGGTACTGATACAAGAATTGGTTGAACATGTGTGCACTAAATAAGGTGATTTGGTTTTAAGGGAGGCTCGTTAGCGCTGACCCACACATCCAGAAGGATACTCTTTGTTCCGAAAGGCCTCCTTGGTGTGCTCGATGGTGTAGATGGCTTCTTCTGGGCCTGGCGGCTCTGCTAGTGGCTTAACCAGCGGCCAGGGCTTCCGGCCCAACAACGGTGCCATCGTGAGCGCAGGTCAGGAGGTGACGAATAAACAAATAACCCCCTTCTTCTTCTTCAAAATTGTGGAAAAATAAAAACAAAAATTCTTAGCATGTATTCCAGTTTCGTATATCACAAGAGTTCCCTGAACAAACAATGTGCTCAGGGTACATACAGCGAGCTACCCGGGGTTGACTTGAGCCTCAATGCAAAACAATAACACACATGTACCCAGCTAGCCTACTAACTTGCTAGCTACCCATCGAGCCGGTGTCATCGTAGTCCTCGGTTTATGTGGAAACAGGTTAACTTGAAAAATCGGACTCCTCGGCGAGCGATTTTGATAGAGCTGCTAACGTTAGAAGAGGCAGTGACGAAAAGCGGCGATCCTAACTAGGTTCCAGAGGCGGCTGAGGCAAGCGGAGGCGCTAGTCAGGGGGTATGGCGCGCTTTCTCACTGGTGTTTCTTGCTTACGTTCAGTCGGCTTTCTCTTTCTCTTCCTCGCCCTTGGGCCCACGCACGTCTTCCGGTAGATACTGGGCGATGTAGGATGGGTTCTAAAACACGCGAAAACAAACAAGGAGGGCGAAATCTTGATTGAAAAATGGCGGGAGTTCGTAGTCCACCGGCAACATTTTGCACAACCCCAAAACTCTGTTACCCCGGCAGCAGCAAGGCAGTTTTCTATGAATCCCGCCCCCATATTCATTTTTATTGGTTTCTACAGGACACCACCGTTAGCGGAAGATGACGACTGGCTGTTCACCCTGTCCGTCACATTTTTCGGACCCCGCCCTTCTTAGAATTATAGTGTTTGGTTGAAGTGAAGGGTTAAAGGTTATACATTGTCAAGTTAAATCTATGTATTTTTTCATCTTATCTCAAGATAAATCAAATATATTTATTTCCTGGTTAGTCAGTCAGTTTAGCAAAACGGATTTATCCTACTTGGGAAGGTCACACAACAGCTAAATCTAAAACGCGCGCACACCCCATTCTGAAACACTAAAGAACATCATCTTGGATTTAGTTTTTCTAACAATGGTCGGTGCACGTTTCAATATTTTAAAGCGACGCATTATAATCTAAACAATGGAGTTTTGTTCACGTCATTCGGTGAACGTACAGCCATTTTTAAAAATTTGTTTTGCAAATTAAGTAACATAATTTGCGATACACGAATCGTGGAAATCACAACATATCCTTTGTTTTCTGTTGTCAGATCGCAGTCGGCACGTTGCAATTCATACGTGGTTACGCGATACGATTTGCGGTCATATTTTTGTGAGCATAAAACAGCTAAGAAATACTGTAACGTTACCTTACAACAAATGGTAATTGTTACAATTAACAGTTCGTTTTGTATTTGTTGCCATTTATAATGCTCATAATTAGTTCTAGTGTATACAAACTATAACAATACAAGACTGCTATTTCTTTAAAATCATACCGAGTTAATAAAGCTAGTCAGAGATGTCTGTATTTGCTATTCAATGTATACGTTTAAATTGAAGGCTTGAGTATTTGAACTTTGAATACCAAAAAAAGGTGTCTGATAAAGAAATTAAAAGTGACACTAAAAACAAGTGTGTTTTGAAGTACACATGAAATGACTGAGGGGGGAAATGTGACAAGAAATTTCATTTTTGAAATCGCTTTTATTTTTTATCAAATCATTGCATGTTATGCAACCAAATATAAAAAATTATCTTCAAACATACATACAGTGAGCACCATAATTCATTGGACAGTGACAATTTTTTTGTTATTTTGGTTCTGTTCTCAAGCACTTTGAGTTTGAAAGGATACAATGATAATGAGGTTGAAGTTCAGCTTTAATTTGAGGGTATTTTCATCCATATCAGATGAACCGTTTAGAAATTATAAAACCTTTTGTACAAAGTGCCCCCCATTTTTGGACATCAAAAAATATTGGACAGTTTAACATAATGTAGAATAAAGTAATAATTGTTAATATTTTGTCGTATATCCTTTGCATGCCATGACTTCCTGATGTCTGTGACCCAACAACATCAAAAGACTCTTGATATATTATTTTCTGGTACTCTTACAAGCGATACTATAACATCTCTGCATTTGAATGAATTTCTATGGGGATTGGGGGGTTTGGACTAGATTTAGCTGTAGATTATGCTGGAACAGTATAGAATACATGGTTGGTGAAATGGCTGTAAGTCATCAAGGGTCTGAGGTATCAAACAAGCCTCAAATCATCACTCTGCTGCCAGATATGCAGTTGATATGGATGGATCACTTTTAAGGGTTGTTTCTCCTGACAAATTTTCCGATTGAACTCTATGGAAAAATAACTCAGGAGAAGAAACCATTCAAGTTATCCATCCATATCTACTGCATATCTGGCAGTGATGGTTTAAGGCTCGTTTGATACCTCAGACCCTTGATGACTTACAGCCATTTAGCCAACCATGTATTCCATACTGTTCCAGTATAATTTATAGCTAAATCTAGTCCCACCCCCCTATTCCCATAGAGATCCATTCAAATGCAGAGACGTTATAGTATCGCTTGTAAGAGTACCAGAAAATATTTTTGATGTTGTTGGGTCACAGACATCAGGAAGTCATGGCATGCAAAGGATATGTGACCAAATATAAAAAAATATTACTTTATTCTATAAATAAATGCAGAGGTGCGAATAATTGTGGCACATGTAATTTTGTAAAAAATAATTATTTCTTGATTTTTTTTCTCATAATAAATTTACTTTTTTTCACTTTTTTTCAGTGTGAGATTAAGCTAATTCGCCAAACGGTGAATTTTTTATAACCCTTTTTACTCATCTTTACCAGAGGTGCCAATAATAGTGGAGGGCACTGTACGTACATCTCACACACAGAGACATATATAGGGCACAAAAACAGTTTAAATGGCTTTTGGCATTTTATATATTTCAAGAAAACAAACAGCTTGCAAAAATGAGACAGTAGTATCAAAAGGACATATACCATACATCTCAAAAATGCATGTGCGCAGTTACTTACAAATGCAAGCGTGGTAATTATGTGATGTCAGTTTAATTAAATTAAACAAAATAGTCTCCAGTTGGCTAAAAAACAGAAAGGCCTAAAGACGCAGCATATACGGCATTGAGCAGAGTGCCAGCCACACAAAGTAAGTACAGGATTCAGCATATACGGCATTGAGCAGAGTGCCAGCCACACAAAGTAAGTATAGGATTCAGCATATACGGCATTGAGCAGAGTGCCAGCCACACACAGTAGGTATACTCCAGCTAGATGTTAGGCTGTGGACTCTGGAGCGAGCGTTGCGGTTGTGTTGATGAGGTCCCGGGGAAGGCTCTCTCTGGCCTCCTGCATCCGTCTCCGCGCCCTCTGGAAAGCCTCTGGAGGTACAGAAATGTTAAATTCCGTGAGACCTTTTAAAACATATCGAGTTACAATGCACTTGAGCCCAGATGTACTTGCATCCAAAACATTTTGCACAGGGAATGGTAGCCAATACTTTTGATTTTAAATGGTTCCCCATGATAATTCGTAACATGACTCAACATGACACGTGCAGCTTGCATGCACTGTGCAAGCCCAAAAAAGCTGCATCTAGTGTTAGGCGGCAGTAACGTTTTCAGTATGCAGTATTTTTGATGAAATAATGGAATTTATCAGTTAATTTATTTTTAGCGCTGTCAGAAACCTTTTTGTTCTCTCAATATATAAGCCATTTACAAGATGACCTGAGCGCAGCTGTTTAGGTCATTATTCACAAGTGGGGTCCAAGTGGGGCAAAGCAGTCTTACACTAAAGGGTTTATCAGCACCAAGAGATTCCAAAACCAGCACTGTTTTCAGCAATGAGTGACTGATAGTTCAGAGTGAATTTTCCTCTTGTGGATTATGACTCATTACTCAATCATTTAGCTATACTGCAACTATATTCAAATGTACATGAAGGAAAAACATGTAACCGATAACCGAATAATTACCAAACACAGCCATCTTAGCTGAAAATTACAAGTAGTTTGTAGTGTAACAGAATGGTAACAGCAATAATTTGATTGTAGATATCCTATATCTAATAAAAATAGAAAATGATCAAATAGGTTAACCCCACCAGAATTTGGTAGTTTATTTCACCTCTTGCAGTTGGAAGGTAATTTCAAAACTGTTTGATATCCACCAGCAGCAGTAGGAATAAGGTACTTATAGGGCAGTGTGCACATGCTAATTAAAATGGCTAAATCAGGGCTAAAAGTGTGTCCCAAGCTTTAGCAAAGAAAGATGTGTGGCTGGAGAAGGTGCAGTGTGCAGAAGGACCTCACCCAGCACATTGTAGACCGATCCTTGCTGGCTGAAGCCTCCCAGCTGGTCCAGGACACTCTGCCTCCTCTTTTTCAGTGAGCTGGCATCAACAAAAGCTCTGTAAGAAAGGGGTAGCCCACAGGTGTGACATTAGCCACGAGGACTTCCAAAAAAAATGGTGCACTTCTTCAATATTTAGCTAATGTTATTTTGAACATTAATTTATAACTGGGATGTAAAGATGGAATCATGTGTGGAATAAGTAATATGAGCAAACCATATCTTGTATCATAGCTAGCTAATACCTTTGTAAAGTAGGTGACTTTTAAATGAAGATAATATTTACAAATGAAGATACAAATATTATTTATTTTCTCAAATACAGTACAATATTAATTAGTTATTAATTTGATACAAAAGGTACCCGACTTTGGCCATTTAGATTGCCGGATAGCTAGAGGTAATGTTACTTTAAGGCAAGTGTAACCAGGGACTGTGCAATAATAACAATGGTGGCAAGTGCACTATGAAGGACCGTGGTGGAGTGTGCAATAAATGGGTCTAGTGCAATGTGGAGGTAACCTAAAGTTGATATGTTGATATTATAACAATGTATGTATAATTGACCGTAATTGTGTGTTAGTGTCTTGTTTTATGTATTGAACCTGTTATGATGTGTGTTGCTATGATGCAAAAAACATTTCAGAAAAATCTGACAATAAAGCACTACCATATCATATCATCATATCATATATATCCTATCATACTTACAGGTCCAACAGAAAACACAGCAACTCCGCATTGCTTTTCAAACCCTTACAAAATTTCAGCTGTCGCCATCGAGAAAAAGCAAATCCTCGGTTGACTCTGTTTCTTGATCACCCTTTCGGCTTTGGCTTCACTCTGATTGTTTACCTCTGCCATTGCAGTAGCCAGCTGGCTAAAAACGCTCAGCTGAAACCCGATCCCACCCCACAGGTTCTGTAGCCACACCCACCCCTCCCCAACAGGAAAGAGCGCCACGCTCATAAACATCCGGAAATAAGTATAGCCAGAGGAGCAAGGTTCTGCCAATTTTTTTCCCAACAAATTGACAGAACACCATAGAAATGACTGAGCATGGTTATTTTATAATATTTTCTTGGTAAAAATTATAATTATTTTCTCCTGGCATTACTTTGCACATGCAAGTATTATTATATCTGGTCCCAGAGACCACATCCTTTGACTTTGCTGTGGCCTGCAATATTTCACCCTCAGCCTCTCACCTAGCATGCTGAATACAATGCAGTTTGAAGGTTACACTTCCTGTGGTCTCTGTGCGGAAGCCAAACCGGCTCAGACGATCCCCCTTCAGATGACAGATGGAAAGAGCGAAAAGGAGATGACAATCAGTTGTCTAATAAACCTTGATGCATTACAGCAATATTAACTGTGGGAAATTGGGAAAGATTATTAGTTACACTTGTGTCCACTAGACTTTAATGTTAACCTTTAATTAAAAAAAGCAGCAACAACTACTGTCTATTGGGAATCTATAAAAGCATCTGCACAACAATTGGGCATTATCTCTTAATTACCATGTTACGTGTAATCCTGGTACTCATTACTTATCTTTAACACACTTCTATCAATCAGGCTTTATTTTTTTCACGTGAGAATAGCTTGTTTAGGAGCAATATATTAACTTTGTTCACAATCCATTCATTTCAACCGATGCAAATATTATGATGTCACAATATTTGGTTAGCTTATTAGCTGGAGAAGTAAAGGAGAACTCCCAGAAGTCTACGCTCTACTCTTGTCCTGACAAGTTTGAGTGGCACAAAGACATGTTGGATTTCTCAGCCCCTCCTCTTCCTCTAGGTGAGGTCACAAAGTGCCTTTGGACAGGAGTGCGGTGCAATCACACTGCAAGGTGCGCCCAAGAGGAAACAAATAGTGATGTGATGTGCTTGACTCCCCGTTTCATGCGACAGATCATTTTGAGGGCCCACCTTGAAGGTCCCTGGCACCCGCGCGTAGCTGCTGTCCTCAAGCTCTGGGGCCCCACCAATGAAGAAGCGACGCAACTCTGCCACCGTCCCACACTCCAGGGGCCTCCATGTGCTGCAGGTCAGGGAGTGGCAGCCTGGGGGTGACAAGAGCAGACAAGAGCGACTTACACCGCTTATTTTTAAACGTACAGTCCATTAATACAGCTGAATTTTTACTGAAGCAATTTCAGTTCGAGGGTACAACCACAATGAACCACCTGGGAATCAAACTTGAAACCTCTTGAGGTACAAGCCCAGTTCCCTACTCGTTATACGTCACATGACCACATTCACATATCTGACAGCAAACTGCTGCGGTTGAGGGGCCCGTACAAACACAAACTATTGGTGTAGTTCATAAGAATAAAACAGCCAGTAAATTTATTGGTAATGCTAGCCCCATGCGTCTCTTCCCGCCCTTGTTTCCTCAGGGCATTGAAGTGCAGTAGGGGAGAAATGTACCCGACGACCTCCAGTTTGTAAACTGCCTACGGGATGTATTGTCTGTACTCTTGATGACTGTAAGTGATAGAGCATCTATGACAAACTCAGTGGGTCAGAAAAAAATAATCTCTCCAAAGGCAGATCCACATAACCTCCTTATTGTAAAATATCGCTACCCTTCATCACCCTTCTCTGGAAATATAGACCCAAAGCTCTTGGGGGCTCTCTGCATGCGACACACACGTCTTACCAGGGGTTGCAGGGATGACCAGGTAGCCATAGCCTTCAGTCCTATACCGCTGCCAAAAGTCCAGGGAGAGAACCTCAAAGTATAACACTGGCCACTGAGGAAGGGACTCTGTGGGTACATTTCAAGCAGTCTTATATTACATTGTATACACTATACATAAGACACATACAGATACCACAGAGTTTAACACAGGCTAAGATGTCAAGTCCTATCTTTAGGTCATAGTTCTCTGGTTAAAACTCATCAGAAGCATGAATATCCCCATTAGGTCATTCACCAGCAATAGAAAGGTGCACTCGGGTTTGTAAAAACCAAAAGTGTTTTTAACAAAGGCTGTCGGCAGCAAGGCCTCACCTTCTGTCTCGTCCTCTTTCCTGAAGAATGTCTCAAAGTTGAATGGGTAAGAGAAGAAAGCGACATTGTCCTGGAAAAATAAAAACATTTTAAAATGTGTGCATTGCCCCTTTGCTGAAATGAAAGCGACCTACACATAGGGGCCCAAATCCTTTTTCTGGAGGGCCACACTCTTACATCTGATCACTCAATCATGCAAGTCAACTAATTGCTGCCATCACCAAACCAAGTCAGACACAAATTTTCAGTTCTACTATTTGCGAACATTTCAAGGGGACAGAAAGACCTGACAGGTTGGGGCCGATCAGGAATAGTCCGCGGCGGACTGGATCTGATGCCCTGGTTTTGTACCTTGCCAAGGGTGCGAGTACGACAGGTCTGTGTGACTCCAGAAAGAGAATGGAAAGGTAGATTGGACCAGTCTAGATGAAACAGAAAGTGAATGTTAAACCACTTAAGCTCTTTGAGACACAAAATTAAACACACAATGGAAATACGTCCACAGAATAATTATCCTGTATGGGTGAGTGGAGAAGTGGGTTGCAATGGGAGACTGCACAATGCTGCACAATGGGTGGAGTTACAATCAGCTGTCAGTCAGTGAATTGTTTCAACAAATCAAAAGGTTTTGCCATGCACAGCAAGGGACAATAATTGGTAAAAATCAGCAATTGACTGACACCACATGATAAGTCCCTCCCCTTTTTTGTTTCACAAAACCTCCCATTATAAGATGCGGGTAACAGAGTGAAGTGTTCTGTTGCACGGGGGTGACTTACTGTTGGGTAACTCCAAGAAGAAGTGTATATAGAGGTTGTCATACTCGTAACCCTTGGCTGACACTGCAACACGAGCAAAGGCAGAGGCATCAGAGTAAGGAACTACTCAGGCTTTACATGGGCTAAATATGTAAAAACTGCAAAATCCTTCTGACTATACTCACCGATCTCTCCATTCACGAGTAGGCGGAGAACCCCAGGGGGAGGCTAGGCGAGAGCGCACACACGGATGATGAAAACAGACTGTAATACCCTTTGATAGAATCATCGCTTACGTCATGTTTAATTCAAAATCTCATTCGCACAGAATGAACGCAACTTGAATAAGTATAAAATGTGACGGACATCACAACATTGAATTACACAATGCTTCGGAAAGCAGCATCGGCACAAATATATTTGATAAAACTATAAAACTGGGTCAAGCATCCAAGGAATTTTCTAAATTGATAGATAAATTCATATTCATCAGGATTTTCTTTCTGTTCTGATGTCGACTTAAAACAGAATACTTTAGGGGCTCCTTGTATGATTCCTTCAGAAAGGAGCTTTGAGAAAATGGTTACTTTTCTCAAACGAGTATTCTCTGCACAGCAGCTACATGAGAGCATTACGCATTTGCTAGAGTATTCAGACAATACATACCATTTCAAAGTCTTGGCCAACGAGGCTGTTGAGGTAGTCTTTGTGACGAACGTAGAGCTGAAGGAAAGAGCTTGTATTCATAAAGACCATCAAAATATGACCACTGATCTAGGATCAGTTTTTGCCTTTTAGCTCATAATGGATAAACCTGGGATATGGACAAAGGAAAACTGATCCAAGATTACCACACCTACTCTGAGAAGCTTTATGAATAAGGTCCCAGACTGAACCAACACAACAGCATGTGTCCTGTATGATGCATGTGGGGGCGGAGCCTGTCACTCAGCACTCGTGTCTTTGTACATGCGCTGCACTTGTGGGGGCGGAGCCTCTCGCCTAAAACTCACATCTTTGTACACTCGCTGCTCTCGCTCCTTCTCCTCCTGACTGATGCATGTAGACGCGTTCTCCAGGGTGAGGCGCCACACCTCCCTCTTCTCCCCCTCGATCTCCAGCCTGGGTCAGTGCACACTGACAGTCTCAACACCCCACCCTCCTCTCCTGTACATCCTCCTCTCCATACGCAATAATATTCAACTTTATTCATAAAGCACTTTCCAAACAAAATAACAAAGTGACAATAAGACAAGAGGAAATGGAACAATAAAAATAGAATAAAGAACTCCTCCCATTCTGAAAGTAGTGCCGGAAGAAAAATTACATCTCACAATTACAATTTTCAATCCATTTTAGTCTCCATCGCTCATATGAATTAACATGCATAATATGAAATATACAACATCCATATTCCATACACAGGTTCTTAACACAATATACAGCAAAAAATGATGTGAACATTGTGTTTGCAGAATATTTAATGTATTTTGTTTAATGTATATTGTTTAGAAAAAGATGGGGAATTGACCACTTACCTATAGGGCCCTTTGCTGTTGTTAAAATCTGGCTTGACTGTGATGACTCCATTGCTGTCAGCTTTCACAGTACATAGCACATGCTCGTTCTCCTTCTGACCCAGTCTGCAAACACACACGGACCGACTGCTCAGCAAACACAACACTTTCAGCTGAACGGCAGCACAGGAATTCAACAGTCATGCAGTTCCTCAGAGTCTGTCCACAGAAGACGCTCGTGGCCCAAACCCGAGGTTAGCAGCAAAAAGTGCATTAAGCTCTTTGGAGAGCATTACTGGAGCATGACTCACTTCCCATAGGGCCCCAGATCTCCCATGATGTACATGGTCTGCACAGGTGTGTTGATAACGTGGCTGTTCTTCACAAACTCTGCCGACGGCTCCCAGGTGACTGGCCGGGTCTTGGCCACATTGCCTTCCCTTCAGAACACAAGGATACAGGGCTGCAGCAATCAATACTGAACACACGGGTTGGAAACACTGGACACCAGCATTTGAGCCAATTCCGTTTCAATTCAGTCAATTCCAGAAATTAATCGAAATTCAATTCATGAAAAAGAAAGATGCCCGCAATGACCGATGAGAACCTTTCTATTAATTAACTGAATTTCAATTATTTCAAGAAGTGACTAACTTGAAATGTAATTGACCCCAAATTCTGCTTGGCACTCAAGACATGGTTGCTCTGGTTTTCATTCCATCTCAGGCCTTAAAAGCTCTGATGTCCAGTTCAAAGGCAAAGATGAGGCTTACACAAAGCCTGAAGTCTAACAGCTTAGGCTATCCACACTTACTATGCACAACATGGAGTAGATTCAAACATAGCAGCTCACTACATCCAAACAAAGCCCTGGGCATTACTCAGATTATCATTAAAACTGCAAACACATTTAACCAGGCTCAAAAATACTAGGATATAGTTCACGGAGTTGAAATTGTTTTACGAAAAGAAGGTTGGTTCCCCAATACATGGAATAGCAAGTCTTCGCAACTTTGGGTTATAACTCACACAGGGTGTCTCTCTTGTCTTCGGTGTCTAATGTTACCCATTCTCTCTACCAAGAAGGTAGGCATGGCCTTGGATGGGGTCATCAGACTCTGACATTGTTGCTGTAACACAAAAAAAGAAAACCTGTAAAGCACTGTTGTACAGCTACAGCAGAGAAACTAGAACCCCCAGTTGCAGGCTCTCTTGAGATCCCAAGATGTATGCAGTTCAGGTCTGGCTGCCAAAAGAGAATGGTCTAACAAACACATGTGTGTATGGAGTATGCAACATAAAATAAACAAAATTCCGAACAAGGCAACTTCCACAATCCCAGCTGGGAAACAGGTGGAAACCACTATGATTTCCAGTCAGCTTCCACAATTTCTCATCTTGAATCTTCAACCTTGAGAAACCCTGACAAGATCCTTTAAAATGCAGTGTACAATGCAAAATAATGTTAATTGCCCAGGAATCAGCATGATGATAAGGATACATGGAAATAAATTATTGAGAACACACCTCTTCCAAGTTTGTGAAGCGGTCATAGTCGGTGTAGGTGAATATCCGGCAGTTACGTCTCCCCCCAGCCCGCTCCAGAGCTGTGATCTCACCGTGATACTGTCGGTCCAGTGGGTTTTGACACACTGACTCCATCCGGAAAAAATCCACCTCAAACTGCATATACAGGCACATCACAATGAATTTACTGCAGTTTTTCAAACACTTTTTCTAAAAAAAATGTATTGGCTTGCAACCCTGTTATGGAAATACTGAATATATGATAGCTGGAGGAATTCATACCTGACTGAACAGCTTCTCCTGCCAGCCTACGACCTGCTCTTCCTCATCATCACCATGATGACCAGCTGAAAAACAACATGAGGTCCATTGAAGTAAACAGACTGACACCAGCACATGCATGCATTCTCAGTGCCTCCATTGCAGTCTCACTGTTTTTATTCTGAGTGCCTCCATTGCAGTCTCACTATTTTCATTCTGAGTGCCTCCATTGCAGTCTCACTATTTTTATTCTCAGTGCCTCCATTGCAGTCTCACTATTTTCATTCTGAGTGCCTCCATTGCAGTCTCACTATTTTCATTCTGAGTGCCTCCATTGCAGTCTCACTATTTTCATTCTGAGTGCCTCCATTGCAGTCTCACTATTTTCATTCTGAGTGCCTCCATTGCAGTCTCACTATTTTCATTCTCAGTGCCTCCATTGCAGTCTCACTATTTTCATTCTGAGTGCCTCCATTGCAGTCTCACTATTTTCATTCTGAGTGCCTCCATTGCAGTCTCACTATTTTTATTCTCAGTGCCTCCATTGCAGTCTCACTATTTTCATTCTGAGTGCCTCCATTGCAGTCTCACTATTTTCATTCTGAGTGCCTCCATTGCAGTCTCACTATTTTCATTCTGAGTGCCTCCATTGCAGTCTCACTATTTTCATTCTGAGTGCCTCCATTGCAGTCTCACTGTTTTTAAATGCAACTGAGGCTGGACCATGGGAAATGTCAGTGTTCATTGAGCACCTGATCTAGCCTGATTGCTGAAGGTGTCCAATTCGATGACGCCCCTCTCCTGCTGGGCCGACACTTGCTGCTGGAGCTGCTGTGACAGAACTGCGGTAGAGGTGACACGCTGGATCCGTACCCTGGGAAGCAGACACCCAACATAAAACTAAGAAAAGCACCTTTTCATACAGCATGTCTCCCTATTCAAAAAGCATTCTCCTTCATGGAGTGTGCTTGAAAAAAAAGAGTGTCACCAATTTTAGCTATTGAGCTGTCTTCAGTAAAGTTGCCTGAGATTGCAAGGGTTGGCAGTTAAAAGTCACTGGCGACTACATGAAACCCAAAAGTGTTTGGTTGGGTGTACCACTAAATACAATTATGACTAAACCATGGGCCAGTCGATTTTTCCAAATAACTAATGCCACTAGGAGACACATACAATTAATTTTGGTACAAACGCAATTAGATAACTAGCTGACACGGAACTACGTGCAATTTAATACACATTGTTCCATGTGCTTAGAGATCCAGATTAGTTATTCGGAGCTACACTAGCAAACCTTATGTAACTAAATTAGCTAGCTAACGTTAGATATGGGGTAGGTAATTAATCGGGAGTATTTACACTGTACACGCAAACATGTGTTTTCATGGCCCAAAACCCACATTATCAACAAGCAAAACATAACGTTAAACTCATCTAGAACGAACAACGGTGCACTGTAAATGAATGTTAGGTGAACTGTTTGGTAACGTTCTCATGCAATGCTGGCCGGAATAGTTTGCCAACCTTGTAGAGCGAGGAAATGTGGCAAAATAAAGTCAGGGATTATCTGTCTAGTAGTACAACGTAGACTACCACAGTCCAGTACCCTCTTCTGCATGTGGTTAGCAACAGACCTAGCAACCAAAAATCTGTAAACATGCAACGTGCTTGCGCCAACCAATGAAGCCTCCACAGAATATTATTGCATTCAGTCTCTGGTTTCCTCCCTGAAATATAAATATTGAATTTATTAGCTTGCTATTCGCCTCGTTACATGGCGCAACACAGAGAGAAAATAGTTAACTTATCTCTTGACTTTTCGTTGATATTTAAAGTGTTAACGCTCACGTAAGCTAGTCGTAACAAGCTAAATAGCGTTAGCTAGACGGTTACCTTATTTTCAGGTTTTTGACAACATCCCGGGAACGATAAATGGCCTCACCAGTATCAGAGCTCCAACTATCCGCCATCCCTAACGATAGCCACTTAGCAAGCTATCGACAAAGATGCTTTAGTTGACAGCCTCCTACTACGGAGCCATATTTGCTCTGTATAGCAACAAGGCTGCTTCTTGTCCGGGCGGGAGGAGTTGGTGAGCTAATCAGATGCCAGTTTGCTAATAGTACATTCAACTGTCCAGTCAGGTCACTGTATGAATGCTGTGCTAATGCTACGAGGTAGCCAGACAAACACGCAATTAAACATCAAATACGTCAGCCCAACAATCGTAAACCGGTTTCAAATATTGTAACACTTTACACCTAAAATTACATTATAAGAGTGAGGTTCGTTTCACTAATTCGCTTATTTTTTAAACAGCATACTAGTGGTTCTTCTCTAACTTTGCCACAGTCACAGTTGCAAATAGATTTCTCCAGGAAATGTGGCTCCTGCAGGGTTGCGCGTGCAGCATTCTGTCAGATGATGTTCCACAAAGCACAACACAGACATATTTCCACAATGTTTAGTTAACTTTCCCCGCATATATTGCAATTGCCATTCACTCAAAAAAATGTGTCATGAATCAACAGAGCGAGTAGCTGCTGCATTCGTGCAGAACATGACAAAAGCACAGGCACAAATATAATCCAAACCCACATTATTTTATAAAATTCTTTGTTGTTTTCTATTACAATAAAATATTTTTTTCAGCTTCCAACAAAATATTTTTTTACAAACACTTGTCCAAAAGTCCTTCTTAAAAGTAAAATGAAAGAATTAAATTGTAGACAAAAAAGCATGTTTTGCAATAAGACTGTTTAAAATATGGCTGTGAGGAGTCTTTTACTTTAGTATTTCAACCAACAGGTTTTAACAATAGCATATCAGCTTCATGGATATGATGAAATCTGGAACATACATGGAAAGTAAACATTGAAAGAGTGAAATTGAAAAAGTCCTATTGAAAATTAAACAGTAAAATATGTCAAAGCTCTATACAGAAATGTACAACCCTACAATATTTCAAATCACTGTTGCATGTGGTACACATTTCAATGTCGTATAAAGCCATATTTGAACAAAGTGCATGCCAGAAGTTTGTATTTCTCACATTTAAAATCTTAATACATTCATGGCTGCTTCTTTTATGACAATGGCTAATTTATTGTATAGATTGCAAAAAAATATATTTTTTTGGCTAAACGGTCTGATTTTAGTGTGCTTTTACACAGTATACAGCAAGCAAATACAGTTTGGTTGTAAATGATTATCTTTAGTGATAAACACCTGAACCAATGGCTGCGTTTTCTTGTTAGCAATTTTTTACATAGTTTCTATGGCCTGAGGAGTGGTTTGTCATGATTGTACTGTCACGATTACATCACAAGAGAGTAAACATTATTTTATTATCTGGTCAATACTTGAGTCCCCAATTTCACAAAAATAAGAAATGCTATTTTTGGATAGACCCAATAGTGGGTACAACTAGAGCCAGATTTACCATTTCTATAAGAAGAGATAAGTATCGCAACAAACAGTTTACTCCCATTTCAAAATGTGAAGCCATTCTTCCATAAACTCTGAAAAGATACATTTATTCACACATTATGATCTATTCTCTTATTAAATCAGTTAATAAATTCTGATTGTCAGAACAAGAAAATACAGCAAGGTTTTTTAAATATCAAATTGGATAATAAATTAAAAGTGCTATTAATACCCCCAAATTAAAGAACATCTCTGAGTGAAGTGTACCCACTTCCTGGATGAAATGAATATTTCATGGAAATTATGAAACACAGATTTTGCATTGCGAGAAAGCCGTTCGGGTGCTTTGGTGTTATTATGAGAGCCTGAACAT
This sequence comes from Ilyophis sp. 1 JC-2022, assembly GCA_022702515.1. Classification (NCBI taxonomy): domain Eukaryota; kingdom Metazoa; phylum Chordata; class Actinopteri; order Anguilliformes; family Synaphobranchidae; genus Ilyophis; species Ilyophis sp. 1 JC-2022. Next base: position 65,006,244 of record CM040401.1, on the reverse strand, counting down.
GCAGACTGGTTTACCATTTTAAAAATAAAAATGTATACATTTAGTATGGGAGGAAATGCCTTGGAATATGCATATTTATATAATGTACAATGAATTTACAGTCATTAACTACCAGTACTGTTGATATGGCAAAGCATGTGTTTTACATACATGCTTAATCAAGTACCATAATTAACATTCATTATCTTTTATGAAAGGGCACCTGGAATGGTTCTCTGAATGACAAAAACATAAAATGACATTGGACAAACACTCTTGCCATATCCTTTGTATGACAGACTTAACACATTCACCAGGTATAATATTTAAAATAAAAGTATTCTCTCAGAATTCAAAAACAAATTTTAGGCTCTAATTGGATAATTGTGCTACATTATAAAATGGAATACAGATCTTTCAGAGAACAACCCTGTGTGCCTTTTAATCACTTGATATTAATGATTATATGGATGATGGGCACCTCAAGGTAGTTTGGAAATTTTAGCATCCCATAATGTTAAACCAATTTGTTTGACTTTGTTTGCCTTGTGCCTTAATAAAAACAGACTTCCACAAACTAACTTCGTAGTTAAATATCTTTGAAAATCTGTGTAGTCACATAAAAGGTAACATCCTCACAAGTAATTATCATGAAAAATCTTTGAAATATCACATACCCATCAGCCAATACTCATGGTAAATAATCTACATGCATTTACAATGACTCTTTTAATTCAAGGCCGAACCAAGAGTAATGTAACAATACAACACCAAGCATGGCTTTTTTTGTATTATTTCGTTACAACCGCCTGTAACATCAAAGCCCTGTTGCATCATACTGCATACACTAAAAATTTATGCACTCTGAAATTATATTTTAAATATCGCTATAGTTCCCAATTAAATAGAAAGAAATTTCAATCTAACAGCTTCAGTTTAACTTCACAGTTTTGTTCACACTGGTGTCAAAAGCAAACATCTGTGATTATTTCTGGCTTTTTGGTTTAAGTTTCTGGCTTAGCATCTATCGGAAATCTTAGATGAATCGGCATCTTAAAGTTATGCAAAAAAATATATAAAATTAAACAATAACTGCAACATTTGTTTGGAGGAAAACATGGTACAAGCTAGTTGTTCCAGGTAAATACAAACACATTCCTTCCATTGAACACGTCTGGTCCTTGATGCGTCTTTTGCAGTCCTTTTGAGACTTGCTGACTTGACTGAGCCATGTGTACTGTGGGCTAGCTCAGAGACGCTGCCTGCAGCATGCTGTTCTGCTCAGTGCAAACTCTTTTCTGTGGTGGGGCTCCAGGACTTTCATCTTCCTCCTGCAAATGAAAGAACAGTGATTGTGCATTCAAAAACAGCAAAGCAATACTAACCTTACAGTTGCTAAACCCTGTCGATTTTATTTTTGGCAGCAATCAAATAGTCAAGGACATATCGGTGAAGCTTAGCTCGCTGTACAGTACATCTCTTTTTTTGGTTGTGTGTGTGCAGTAGACCCACCCCATAGCCCTCTACTATAGTATAACCTCAAAGATATTAACCTATCGGAAATGGGAGTTATTATTTTGAATTCTGAAATAACTCATAACTTTAAAAATGAAGTGAAATTACACAAATCTTAACTTCTCCTTTATTAGAATTTTTACTTGCAAAAGTAAGTGGGCTCACAAAATAGCTATAAGCCATTTCACATAATAACTAATACTCAAACAATATGTAAGCGGGATCTAATCACAACATTATTTATTATGTCAGCTTTCCCAAAGATGCAGAATAATAAGACGTAGCATAATAATAACCTATTTAGAGTTGATAACTGTGAGCAGTTTCTCAAAAACGAATACATTACAAGAAAGCAGCCCATGTTTGTCAATTACAAAGACACCAAAAGCCATTAACCAAGAAAGGTTCTAGAAAGATACAGAGGGCCAACTTGGAGTTCAAAGAAGGCCAGAGATGGTTCTTGCCATTCTATATCGGCATAAAGGACACCATGTTGGAGAGGAGACATTGAAAGGCGAGCAGCCATCTGCGATTGTGAAGGCAGCTTCCGACCACCTAGCTCAAACTGATTCTAGATTATTCCGCTCTGTCATTTCAGCACATCTGTTGGGAATCCAGGTGCTTTACCTCGGCAGTGAGGGGCAGCAGGTCCTCTTTGATTAGTGTGGGTGGCTCATCAGCGACTTCACACGTCTGCAATGATGGCTCTGGACACAGTGAAAAGAAACTAGTCATGTCCATATCATTCGTCTTCATAGCAAGCTTGTGAGTCAAAGTTTAAAAAGGCAATTTAAAATATCAGCGTACTAAATTATGCGTCAGTTATGCGCTATGAACAGCATGCTAAATTGAAAGCCAAGGTGCAGTATTGAATTATGATGGAACTTAATTAATTCTTAACCTTGACATCCACGAAGAAATCCTTTTTTTCATTATTCATCCAAAATGATGAAATACAGTTGTGTGCATTGAAAAAGCTACCATAAACACCAAATAGCCCGCTTTAATACAACTGTCAGTGTCAAATAACCCACAAAACATCAGGAGCTCTCAAAATACATTAAACTACCTAAAATATGTTATAGTTCATATAGTGAATAGTTCATTCTTTATCATGCTATCACATTGAAATAGGCCTCCTATGGAACTTGTGTGTGGTCCACCTACAGAGTACTTGTTAAAGACCAGAAGTGAAAGCATGTGGACCCATATAGATGTCGGTGTGTGTGTGGTGCGCCAAATGATTTCTCACCCTCCATGGTCTCCTGACCCAGCGTGGGGGGCTGGGATTCGTCTGTGCGGAAGTCACAGGTGTGGGCGGGGCTGACCGGCTCACTGGGCTGCGGACTGGAGTTGCTGCTGCTGTCCACTTTTGGGTGGTATATGTCTGACATGGAGCTCTGGTTGCTGTTCTCATCTGCACACATGACAAGAACTTTTGGTGACACTGGGGAAGTGGAGGGAGATTACCTCAGGTGTGCAGAACACACCACAAAAAAAGGGAAGTAAGTTCCACACTTGAGTTGGCTTCAACAGTTGCCAGCAGCACTGGGATCCTTGTGAGTCCAGGGCATCATATGTAGAAGCAGAGACCAGACCCTCTGGTTTGTTAAGCCCAGGCTTGACGCAGTGCAAGATACTGCTTGTCGTAGATCGTAGTTAAATGACGAGCCGAGATGGTCGAATGGCAAACTCATGTCCTTATGTATTCCTAAGTTATTCATGTTCTTAGACTACCAAAATGCTGGCTCACCTTGGAAGTCAAGGAGGACTGAGCGGGCATCTTCTGAGGCCGAGTCTGTAGGAAAACCCTTCCGCTCTCTTGCTGTACCTGCAGCCACTTTGCTCTTCTCTTTCTGTAAGACAGCAGCACAGAGACACACACACACACACACACACACACACACACACGTGTTTACAGTTGGTCTCTACAGTGACTGTGTTTTTATTTGCCTTTATAGCCATGAACTGGAATTAAAGATTCTTACTTAAGTATCATTACTTGAAAAGGTCACACATGGTCAAAAATCGTGAATTGGCTAACGTGAAACTAAACATAAGCCAAATGGTCTAATAATACTGGTGAATGATACAGATTAACATCTGGTCACTCAATGAAACTGAACTATAGATTCCCAACAAAAACTAATTTCCAGCAATTTATGTTGAATTGTCAAGGCCTACTATTACACCACCACTGAGACTGAGGTATCATATGTAGTACAGGTTACTGTGCATATAGTTATTGTATTAGTCCTGCAAATTTGTAATAAGTCTTTGATTAGTCCTACCTCCTTGGTGTCCACCACAGGTACCCATTTAAATATCCGCAAAGAGGTATCCCCAACAGTCACCCACTTCTTCTCCCTGGTAAAAGTTGCACCATTTTTTGTTTTTGTTTTTTATTTGTCCAATTGCAAACATCTGTCTCCATAGGATTTGTGCCATAACTGATTAATACCAAAGAAAACAAGCATACCCATTGTATAATAATAGAATCTCATGATTATTTGAATATTTTCATAACAATTATGCTCATAATTATTTTAGTAAATTCCTAAATAGAGCTTGCATGAATGAGTCATTTTTTTCAGTTCATGTTAAATCATCTTAATAATTCCACAGTCAATTTCCCTTGATTTATACAAATTTTGAAGCTATATTTTCTGCATGCAATGTACAGCAATATTAGTAACATGGTAATTAATCAAAGATGTCATGAGTCCAGCTAGATAACTCCTGTGTGTGCTTAGGATGAAACCTGGGTAGCTAGGTAATGAGTTATAACAAACTAAATATATACCTGTAAAGACTAATGGGAGCACGCCAGTTCTGAATAAATTACAAAATTCCCTTATCGTTACATCTCAGCCCTTGCGATGCCCTTGGGCTAAGAGGAACTATGAAGCTAGACTCTGCTAGCTATATTGGTAGCCACTATAGCTAGCTAGCTAGAAAGCTAGCCGGCTGCCTTGGCCTCTCATCATTGACACTGAAACTAAAACTTAGAATCCCTGGGGAATTCACAAACGCAGTTTTGTTTTTTATTTCTAAAGACAGAAGGTAGTGCATTTTAGGTACTGAATCGCTAAAAGGCCACGTAACCGAAATATTTCTTTTTCTTGACAGAGCCTGCGCTAATCTTCAGTGATAAATTCAACACATATAGCTGTCTGTCAAATCAGTTGCTCACACCCTTGCTTTGCGTCATCCACAGAATCAGCCTTTCAAAATTCCCCCTTCGGTCCCGCCTCCCGTCGATAAGTTACTTGTCTCAACGGAGACGCTTTTACGCTTAGCAGCATTGGCTATGCTGTCTGTCACTCAGCTGTCATTCAGTCCCTCAAACCGCACCTCCTCCTTGTCGCCGAAGTTTCTGTTTCGGGAATGTTTAAAGATCTTTCTCTCACACAATGAAAATCCAAATGATTATTTTCACTTACCATCTACGGACCCTTTCAATGGCCGCCATCATTTTCTTCATGTCATCTTTAGCTCGGCTTCGGGTCTCGGCTCGAACTGAGCGTCCAGACATTTTTTAGATTGGTAGCTATTAGTTTTATTTTGCCCCTCCAGCCACTCCGACCGAATCGGTCTCGCTATCCGGTTTCTTAACCTCGCGAGAGTACACCACCCACTCACTTGTCCTTCTGACAGAACGCCCTCCCTATCTTTCCACGTGGTTTTATCTTGTCAAATTACCAATTAACATTTCATAATGTACGTCATTATATAGATGAGTTTTAACTGTTATGTAACGTTTCGTGTTGTCAAGTCATTCTAAACCATATTTTCATCCGAATACGTTAGGTTTGATCATTTAACACATTGAGGATTAAGCTTGCTCCACTTGACAATATAATTCTGTCTAGTCATCTTTCCTTACTTGTTACAATGCCCCAATGCAGGGGTCCTCAATCTTATCCAGTAAGGGCCGGTGTGGCTGCAGGCTTTTGTTCCAACCAAGCAGTAACACACCTGATTCTACTAATCAAGGTCCTTAGCAAAGACTCTAGTGATTGATCCGTAGAATCAGGTGTGCTACTGCTTGGTTGGAACAAAAGCCTGCAGCCACACCGGCCCTTACTGGATAAGATTGAGGATCCCTGCCCCAACGCATCAGATCACTGCGTGGATTGTGCAGATATTTGGACCCAATGATGAATGCATCAATTGGATCATTGGTTTCCACAATCATTCCAGCCAGATAATTAAAAGCAATGATCAGTGTGGATCAGTTGGTCTGCACAGTACCTGCTCTGAACAGATGCACATGAGCGAGCAGGGAATATCGAGCTCTTCTTGCATCTGCTCTGCATATGCTTGTGTGAGTCATCCATTTTACAGCAGAACAAATGCTCATAGTCCTTTTTAATTATGGCACGCACGTCATTTTATATAGGAAAATATTATTTATGATGGATGCTCCTGATCTGACCTTCACACAAGTATTTATTTTATTTCAGTATTGTCATGTGTACTAAAATATAAAACTGCTTGTATTTTCTTGTTAATTACAGGTACATCAAAAATGTATTGTATCATAGTTATCATGCACTATTCAAATGTTCACAAAGTATAGGCTGAAGATGGCAGTTAGAAAACAAATTAAGTAGCAACTTGGATCAACTAAGAATCTCTGAGTGGGAATACAGAGGTAATTTAAGAAATAAATAATACATTTATTATAAAATTTGGACATCAAATGCATTACTGGGAGTGTTTCAAAAAAAGTGAAATAACAGATCAATGCAATTCTATTATAAACATATCATGATTTATTTTTTAAAACCGGCAAGCATATACCATTTATTCCAATTAGAGGGTGTAACACAGGCAGGTTCCTTGAGTACAGGCAGTGAGACAGACACCTAGAGGGACTCAGTTTTTGGATGTAGAGTAGACACTGTCCAATGCACTCTGGGCCTCCTGGATCTGTTGCTCTAATCGCTGGCGCATGGCCTCATTGGAGGCCTTCTTCAGCATAACCTGCATGTCCTGGATGGCGGCCCGGTAACCCGGCGTGTTGTGGAAGACGCGAATGGCGCGGTCTCCGCTGCACACCAGGAAGCGGCTGTTGATGTCGAACTTCAGGTCCGTGATCTCCTCGCTGTGCACCGACTGGAACTCCTCCTCCGCAGCCCCGGTGGCCGTGCTGAACATGGCTACGCTGCAGCCGCTGGACACGGCCGCCACCCGCGCGTCCGGCGACAGGGCGATGCGGCTGCCCTCAGACACCTGGCACTGTGCCGTCCGCAGCAGGTAGGGGTCCTGCTGCTTCTTGTACTCCACGTCGGTGTCCCACAGCTTCCACGTCCCGTCTTTAGAAACCGTCACCATTCTGAGATGTTACAGAAGAAGTTTAACAAGCGGGGCCAATGTTTCACCTGTGTAGTTAGTTAACCCTTTTGGTACAACTACACATTTATTTTCCATCTTGTTTGTAATTTCATACAAAGTGGGGGCAATTTAAGATTGAAGAAAAAAATTTCCCGGAGCATGCAAAACTCCCACCTTAATTTGGAATGGCTAACCGTCTGCAACCACAGCTGTGTTCATGCGTGAACCCCACTGCCGATTCAGGAGTGTGTAAACAATTGCTGTACACTGCTGAAACCAGCTTCTGCTTTTCACACTGCAGACTACAGCTAAGCTCGCATAGAGTGGAATCGGAGGAGGACCTTTCACATGCGGCTTTAACATGCAGTCCACGGGCGCCTGAACAACCAGTGGGGTGGGGTTGCTAACCGACTAAGCCCCATCCCATATCCTGGGAAACGCAATCGCCAATTGTGCTTCACCCTATGGAGCTCTCGGCCAGTCGGCAAAGGCACGGACTGGATGCCAGTGTGCTGCCTTAATTGAATGAGCCACCCAGCAACCTACAAAATGAGGGTTTTAAACACAAAAGAAGTAATTTCTCTTTCTAATGGCCTACTGCTATATTAAAATGATCCTGAGAATGTCATAATGCAATACTCTGCTTTTCGTCGCTGTGGACATCAGTTATGTCCCCATCGTTTTTAAACTGAACAGTAACCTGTTGATGCATCTTTTGCTGATAAGTCACACATGGACATTTAGAAAGTAATACTGTAGGTTAATGTACTCAAGAATAAAATACCGCCATGCTGAGTGCATCTCACCTGCGGGAGTCATTGGAGAAGGCAAAAGAGTGGACGCCAGCCGAATGTCCTTTGAGGTCAAAGGCACGTACCACCTCCTTGAACTCGCCACTCTTTCCAAAACACACCTCCCATACCTTCACATCCGGAGTGAAGCCGCAGGATGCTACAAACCTGATCCAAAGAAACATGAAAATATCACAGCCCGCTATCAATTATCCCAGACTTAAATATACATTACATTATAGACATTTGCATTTCATTTTTATGCCCTTTTCTCCTCATTTAGAACACCCAATTTAAATTCATAATCAGCACTCGGTGCAGAAACCTCCAAAGCAACTGACATCAGCTACTGCTTCTCATCATATCACATTTCATCTGCAGTTCCACAGATGGACTGCGGGCCCCAATCGAACAGCAGGGATCGCTCGTTATCCATGTGATGCTGTCATGCTGGCCAACCTAGCTTCCCTGGGCTAGACTAGCACCAATTGTGCACTGCCCCATGGGGCTACGGGCCACTGGCAGCACTGAAACGGTCCATATTTTAAAACAGACCCTGGGTCCTATCCATGCACAAGAACAGTTCCTTAACAGCATGACTCATCCATCAATCCCCACATTTGCGTTGCTATCAAGTATTGGTTAGGCAGGGGGGAAATAGCTGACCTTCCGCAAGGAGAGATAGCAGCATAGGAGTTGGTCATCTGATTGGTATTTATAGAGGCTAGCACCTCTCCCTTCAGGTCCCAGATCAGAATGGTGGTGTCAGTGGATGCAGTCATGATGAACTTGCCTATAATACATCATGGAAAGAGTGACCCTTCATGCTAAGCCTTTAATCGTCATTTCTGGCCAAATATCACTAATATTTGAATGCCAAGTTCACCCAAGTTTATTTTATAAACCATTTTATTTTCCAGTATGTAATTCAAGTAATTGATAACAAGTTAGCCACATCGAATACATCTGAGGGCTGACAGTATTGCCCATGAAATTCATATTCCCAGCCTGCTTACCTGTTTCTGCAATGCCGATGTTGATGACAACTGCTTTATGCTTCACAGGAAAGTCTTCGTGAGCAGCTTTGAAGCTGAAAGAACCGTCCTCCTTCTTGCTCATCTTAAAGACTCGAATGGTCTCTGCATTGGCCAGCCAGGTGATGAAGGCTCTATAGCATAGACAGCATTTTCAAAGATATGCATGCAGATCTGAAGGGTATTAACACTTTTAAACTTTTAAAATATGCATTTAGCCAATTTATACAGGGCACAGCAGACCACATATGACTGGATATCTTGCACTATATAATGTTATTATGAGTGACATTTCTCTTTCCAACAAGTCCTTTATGAGATACGCACAGCCCACAGGTGGGTTTACGCCATGCGGAAAAAGTTTGTTTCTTACAAATGGTAAAAAGACATTATTGGGCCAGCATAAAAACACAATGATTATTGTCCATGGAGCAGGCTGCGCTGTAAAAATTGAATGTGAACGCAAAATCAACCAGGTCAAAGTAACTGGTCTGAAATAAAGTCAAGTGAGAAAAGAGACACCATATCAAGCCTTCTTGCACCTGTAAAAAATTAGAACAACAGATGTGACACACACATGAGGTTTGACACCAGTACCGTGAGTCAGGGCTGAACCGGACAAGTGTGGCATGGTCCAGCTCCACATTAGCACGCAGGCAACGGTGGTCACGCTCCAGGAAGTCCTTGGTGCTCCAAATCCGGACAGTGCGGTCGTCTGCGCAGGAGGCCAGATACTTCCCATTGCTACTGAAGTCCAGGCAACTTATATTGCCGCTGTGACTCTGGATGGGAATAAGAATCACAGGGAACTGTCTCGGAAAACCACAAAAGACTGACCTAGCAGGTCTTTACATTACAGTCATTTAGCAGACGCTTTTATCCAAAGCGACGTACAGTAAGTGCATATAGAAAGGTCATCGAAGTAACTACAGAACAGATAAGAAAGCACATTCTTCCCATACAGTATCAGCTATCCCTAGTAACAAACACAGTGCAGTTCACAGTGAACTGGGTAAATCATCTACTACAATGCTATTCTAAATAGTATAAACTTGAGTACACAGTTCAACAACAAGACATACCATGAGGTCCTAGATAAGTATTAGTCCAGGTGGAGCCTGAAAAGGTGTGTTTTCAGGCCACGACGGAAAGCAGGCAGGGTTGGTATTGAGCGTAGGGGAATGGGAATGGGTCTTCAAGCTAATCCTTATCTGCTTGTTGACCCTAACTGTGATAATATTCCTTGCGTAACTATGTTGCAATTTTCGAAAGCGATGGGTTGTTTGCAGCACCATTTACTGAGATTTGAGGGTTGCCGTCACAAAAGTAAAAACAAAGGGTCCTACAGCAATTAAGCAGGGGTTTAGAAATCAAACCCTTTTTAAAGTGTTCAAATATTTTTTGAGTAGTTGAGTTTGCGTAAACAAAAACTGATAAACCTGCAGTCTCAGCCTCTAGTTATTAACCTGTAAAGTCCAAAGACCATTCAACACCTTCACGACACAAAATTTTAGATTGTGTTCATCCAACTGAGACAAAGCTGCAAAATCAATGTTTAGTGATTTAAGTCATTTATTTGGAGCAGATAAGCCTGGGTTTAGTGGCACATCGTTCTTACCTTCAGGGAGGATGCAAGGAGTGGGTGGGTGAACGTGTGTTGCTGTGTCTTCTCTTTGCGAAGACGCTGTTGCTGCTTCTGTTTCTTTGAAGGGGGTGCCTTGTCTCCATCCTCTTCTACTACATGACAGAAAACCGAAAATAGTAAATTGAGGATGTTTGACATGTTTGGTTCAAATAAATGTGGACAGTTTGTGCACTAGCTGTGTCTGATCTTTTTTCCTCTGGTCCATCATATTTCAGTTCTCTCAAGAATACATTTGGCCTTCACCTTGTTTGTTTTAATCTAAATGCGTGGGATATAAGTATACAGTCCTTCCTCTGAAAATGCCACGCTTGTGCTCATTCAGTCTCCAGTCGTCAATTCTGATGCTGTATTCGTGAATAAATGCATAAGTAGACACTGACATGTTCACTGCTCAACGTCAGCCACATTCCTTAGTTGGATAGCTAGCTACCATTAACGTAGCTTGATACCGCAGCAAGCCAACTCGACCAAGGTACTAAAGTGGTCTAGCGTGGTTGCTAGCTTTTTCCAATTAAAATCGAGCTTGTGCAAACTGCTGGTCTGGCTATGAGGGCACAATGTTCTAGTCGGCTAGCTATACAAACGACTGAACTGCAACGTACGTTAAATAGCCGGTAACACAATTAAGCTAGAGAACTACCGAGTTCTCCCCAATCAACGTTTAATTAAAAATAATACTGTACCAAGCGCTAGCTAGCTTTATTCTTACCAGCAGTGTCTTCTTTCTGTTCAAATTCCTCACTTGTTCCTCCTTTCGGTTTGCCTACTGCGACGGCAACGAGCAGAATCAAGGCTCCTATCAATAATGAAATTGCAACCAGAGCAGCAAACTCCATCTTTAGCGAACTTCTGCCACGTTACCCTAATTTCAGGAGAACTAGCGCTATAAGTTTAGCCAGTTTTGTACAGCAAGCAAGCAAGCTAGCTGCTGTCACAGACAGAGTTGTATTTCACTTGATTCACGCAGCAAGCGGATAGCCAGCACGGTAATTTGTGCACTAAACCTGTTTTAACTGCAAGTGTATCAGTGTTTACGTCTGGTACGTTTCTTATTCAAAACAACTTTTTAACTGAACATCTGAACACACTGATCCACCTAATTGCTTTGCAAGTTACATAGCTGTTAGCATAGCTGACTTTGCGTTTCTAACGTAAGTTGATACGTTGTGGTTTGCAACATGCCGGAAACAGTTTTGTACGGCGGTGAAAGTGGAATATATAAAGGTACAGTTTCACCATGTATAAATTACAGCACTTTTTATACATAGACAGTGTTGGGGAGTAGTGAACTACATGTAATTAAACTAGTAGTTTAACTACATTTTGCAGTAGCTTGCTGGTAGTTCTACTGTATTCATATTTGCATAGTGATTCAAGTAGTTAAATTACTTTTTTGCCATTTTTTTGTGTAGTTCACTACTGAAACTACAAACAATTTTGGGCCATAAAAGGAAAGGAATATTTAAAAATATATATATTTTACCATTGCTTCTTTACTGTAATTGAACCCCCTTTGACCAGCCCTGCCCCCTTTTTCTTTCATCCTGACCGCTGTGAAGGCATGCCCAGGCAATGCATTCATCAGGCAGCCACCACCACACACTTGACCTTGCCATTTTGTCCTTGTGAAAAGCCCAGATGGGATTGTTTTGTTTAGGACAGGTTTAGGTCTCAGGGGTATTCCAGGAAGCTGGATTGTCAGCTCACCTGTGAAAAATATTTGGCTATAGTTTTTAATGTGTTGAATCTGAATTTGTAAAACTAAACTTGAATATATTAGGTGTCAATTAGTCATAAGTATTGATTATTGCTATGTATTAACAAATGTTCAAAGAAGTTGTTGCGTGCTATTTTAGAAGTTACCTGCCAAACTGAGTAATCCTGCTTGGTGCAATATCCCTAGACTCTAGTTTCTGGAAGGCAGGTGTCTGACTGATGGACATTGTATACAAAACCAAAGCAGACATTACTTGTCCTTTCCCATGAATAGTGGGGTATTTAATTTTTTTGGTTTATGTATGACCTGTGAACAAGTGGGCACTTTTTGCAATAAATTCAATTGAGAGGCATTTTTTGCTGGCATGTGACTTTTTTGTATAATATTTTGTTATAATTTTGTATCACATTGTCAATTTGATCTTTTTTTTTTCAAAGTAGTTTGAATTACTTTTTCTAAGTAGCTTTAGTTAACCAAAGTAGATTTCTCCCTAAGGTAGCTTTGGTGTAGTTCAACTTCTTCCAGTGTGAAGTAATTGGTAGCTTGCAAAGCTATGCTTTCAAAGTAGCTTCCTCAACACTGTACATAGACCCCCTATTTCAGGGCACCATCATGTTTGGGACATATTATTGTTTTATAAATGAAAGTTAGCATGTACTTTGTGATACATTGTGGCATGTCCTTTGCATGCAATGATTACTTTAAGTCTGTGACCCATAGACATCACCAGGTGCTGAGCTGGTGCTGAGTAGATCTTCTCTGGTAATGCTCTGCCAGGCCTGTACTGCAGCCATCTTCAGCTTCTACTTGTTTCGGGGGATAGTTGCCTTAGGTTTTATCTTCAGCATATGAAAGGCATGTTCAATTGGATTCAGATTGTGTCGGGATCGGCAGTGTGGTATAATGGTTAAGGAGCTGGACTTAACCATTAACTGGACTTAACCACTGGACTTGAAAGGTTGCAGGTTCGATTCCCAGGTAGGACACTGCCGTTGCACCCTTGAGCAAGATACTTAACCTGAATTGCTTCAGCTTATATCCAGCTGTATGAATGGATAAATGTAATAAGAAGTTGTGTAAGTCACTCTGGTTAAGAGCATCTGCTAAATGCCTGTAATGTAATGTAATGAGTAACTGACATAGCCAGTCAAGAATTTTTCAGTTTTTGGCTTTGAAAAACTTTGTTGTCTCGATTATTGTCTTGCTGTAGGATGAGGGGGCATCCAATGAGTTTAGAGGCATTTTTTTTTTATTTGAGCAGATAAGATGTTTCTGTACACTTCAGAATTCATTCTACTACTGCTATCTGCTGTTACATCATCAATTAAGTCAAGTAAGCCAGTACCTGTGGTGGCCATACATGCCTAAACCATCACACCCAGCACCACTATGTTTCACAGATGAGGTGGTATACTTTGAATCTTGGGCAGTTCCTTTTGGCCTCCACACTTTTGCCATCACTCTGATACAAGTGATTCTTGGTCTCATCTGTCCACAAGGCCTTTTTCCAGAACCCTGCACGCTCTGGTACTTCTTAGCAAACTGTAACCTGGCTATCCTGTTTTTACAGTGATTTGCATCTTGTAGTATAGCCTAGCGTCTGTAGTTCTGTTTGTGATGCCTTCTGCAGACAGTAGTCACTGACACATCCACACTTGCCTCCTGAAGAGTATTTCTGATTTGTCGGACAGGTGTTTGGGAGTTTTTCTTCATTATGGTGAGAATTCTTCGGTAATCAACTGTAGACGTCTTCCTTAGCCTACCAGGCCCTGACTGCAATTACTGAGTTCACCAGTGCTCTCATTCTTTTTTAATGATGTTCCAAACTGTTGTTCCTTCTTAATGATGCTCCAGTTTTGGTAAGCCTAAGGTTTGGCCTGTGTCTCTAATTGTTTTCCCCCCTTATTTCTCAGCCTCAGAATGGCTTCATTGACTTTTATTGGCACAACTCTGATCCTCATGTTGACAAATGCCAATAACAGACTCCAAAGGCAATCAAAAGCCTAGAATCAAGACTACATACAGAATGCTGTCTTATACCTGCAATAAGGAATAAATTGAACACACCGGACCAATCAGAAACACCTGTGAAGCCTTTGTCCCATGGTGCCCTGAAGTGGGGGGGGGGGGGTTATGTGTAAAATGTGCTGTGGAGTAAAGAGCCAAATCAAAAAAAAAAAAACATTATAGAGCGCACTGTAGCTCCTTTCGATTCAGATCTCTTGAACACCTATCTGTTGCTGCCATCTACTGCAAAAAAAATGAAATGTTTATATTTCAGGCTTCTGACAAGCTTTTTGCAGAGAACACAATTATTTTTTTAACAGTTGGAAATTCACAGAAGCAGGTCTGGTGGAGTATCATTTTCAAAGCTACATTAATTTCCTATACCTTTTCTGGGAATCAAACCCACTAAATTGTAATTAGGAGACCATTCCTCTCAACATTATGCTACACAGTGGGAAGTTTGAAATATTTAAAGAACACATCATCCACTTTTAGCAGCCATTACATTACGGAAAAATTCTCACAAGTGTGAATTTGTGTGATACCAACTTTCGCCATCAATATCAGGCGTGTGACAAGTTGTTTAAAAATGCATTCTCAACATGCATTTTTCTGCTTTTCTCTGAAAGGTGCCTATTTTGTCTGAGGGATAACACCAGGATATGTGATCCTTTTAATTGCAAAATACATATGTCTTCTTTTGATATTTGGAGTAAAGTCTTCTGAAATTGTATAGCCTAAAACTATCGTGTCACTATGTGTTTGCTTGTGGCTTCTTGCTTCCGATTCCTCGGTTGAATTCTTCTGCGGATTATCGCAGGCTATATTCAACAAATGGTGCCTGGCGCCAGCCAAGAGAGCCTACTGGAGCCGACGCCTATACTTCACGCTCCGCACTACGGACGCGTCATACATACACTCGAACTTGGGACGAGAGATGGAATGTGTCCTATTTTCACACAACTTTGGGAGCAGCATTGCGCCATTGGCTGGCAGGAAACAACATCTTTATTTTGCTCACACGTAGTGTTATAAATTTGGAATATCTTCTGAAGACAGCAATGCACATTTCAGGCTACTTATTTTAGCTAAATTGCATGCATAAGTGTAGATTTCTTAAGACAGTACCCCTGTTGATCTTGAAAAATAACAGTTTTTTTTTATCTTTAAGACTGTTTAAAAGAGGGAAACCTGCTAAGTTGCTGAATTACTTTATAAAAGTTTAGTGTGTAACTAAAATAATTTTCAAAAAATAGAAACAAGAAACGAAACAAAAAAACGTCAGTGGGAGCAATCACTCGGCACGTGTTATGAGTATATCGCTAAACTTGCCGTGGTCATAGAGCAATGCATTTCCATAAGAGACTGCTTCTTTCGGCAACTAGACTATAGGTGAGATTGGGATGTCTGTATGCAGTAGGCATATTAAGTACGCTGTTGAACCCGTGTCACATCTAGGCAAGTATACTAGCCTATGTGTGCAGCATAGCAAAGTATTTTTTCTCACCCTTGTTTTTGATCATGTAGCTAAATCAAAAGGTCGTTTGGTAATTTGCTCATGGGTCTGCGCTCGGATCGATTTCTGCTCATCCTTGTACTTTGAACTTGAATGGATTGCAAGAGGAAGAGAGTCGGGTAGTGTAGTGCTCGTGCATACATCCTATACTAAAACGTTACCTCTAGGTCTATAGCTTTTGATGTCCAATTTTATATGTAAACTCGTTTAAATTAAATCATATTTGGCGATTTGATAGCCGAGACATTTGATGTGCTCATAAATATTGTATTTTCCCCACCAGACTCTAAAATAATGTTAATATATAAGACTATACGCAAAGATATTTGCGAGTAAAAGCAATGCTAAAGTAGGTCAAAAATAATGTTACTAGGCCCTATGCTTGAAGTAGGATACATTTCAACTCTATAGCCTCTTCCTCGCAATCGTCAACGATAAAAAAAATTCTTTGATCGTATCGGTTAAATTTTGATTAACTGTGCAGAATTCAAACAATGAGATAGCTTCGTTTAACATTTTTCAAGCAGTGGTCTCATTTCCAGTGCACGAGTAACACTTCGGCGCAGTGATTCGACAGTTTTCCTGTGGATAGGCTATATTGTGCAACAAGACAAAATATAACGGCCTTGTGTATACCATAGATACGCTCTGGTGTATGCAGGGTTTTAATGTAAAATGTCACAAACGTCACTGAATCCATCACCAGAAAATGTGCGATACAGAGCTTAAAAAAATACGAACGATTTATTTCACTACAGTGAATTTCCACAAATTGTTCATTTCCAATTCAGATTTGTGGGGAAAGAGAGGGCGGGTCGTGTGAACGAGCAAGAAATAGCCAAAAGGCTGGTCAAAATTGCATTGGTTTCGTAGTAGCCAAAGGGAAACCGCGACATAATATTGATGGGCGGGTATTTGTAAAGTTCGAGCCAGCCGTAAACAGCGTGGGAAGGAGGAGTCTGGCATCTGCCATATCTGGATCTGTCGCTAGCAGGGCGGTGGACACAAATACAAATCCATTAATAAGTTGGGTATTGGTTTTTATAATTTTGTTGTCGCGTTAGAAAAAGGTTGCCAATTCTCATTTTGATAGTAGGGTGGACATTCCCTTGTTAATTTCATGAGTGTGACGTTGCTTTTTTAAGATAGATAGCTAGCTAGCTACAATAGCTAACAATGGATCGAGTAAAGAGCTCCATACAGCAGGTCCCGAACCCCATTCCCAAAGGATTGATCCGTCGGACTGGTGCCAACAGTTTGGAGGTTGAGAAGGAAAACTTCGAACGTAACCAGGTAAGCAGTGCAGTTTGTGCGAGATTATTACTAAAAATTGTAAAGTTGTAACGTGGTGAAAAAGGGGCACTGGGGTTTACGATGTGGTTTAGAAATGTGCAGAGAAATGCAGTTTGGGAAAGACGTAGGTGAGTTGCTACTTTTTATAACCTTGTGTCAGCATACTAAATAAAGTAGCCTGTTTTATAAGTCGCAATGGCGTCGACTTGTTTTTTTAACGGAACAGGGTTTGTTGATATGGCTAAATGTTTTCACTCTCTGCCTTGCACTTCTTGCTAGATAACAGCTATGCATGCGGGCAACGGTATGCAAGCTATAGCCTATGTGCGCACGCACGTTTTCCCCAAACGCAACAGTGGACCACTTTTTTGGGGGAAAAAACGTTAAATTAGTCCAATGTGCTCGATATAAATACGAATTTAAATGAGGACACTTTCAGACCACATGATTCAGTATTTTCAATGTCGACAATATGAGTTGGATATTTAGTCTTTTATTTGACTGTTATCACGCTGATTGAATGAGCTCTTATCTCATGCAAATCGGCAAATTCTTATTCCTTATGGTATGGCATCCTGAATCTTCATTCTCTATACTTCCTTATTATGTTATGTTCATATTATGTTATTGATATAACGTTACTCTAAACATAATCTACAAATCTGTCGTACAAACTTGCTTTGCTAAATTGTCATTGGTATAACGTTCGGCTACGAGCAGCTATGTTGTGCGTTATGCCAAGGTAAGGCTAGCGTCCTATGTCTCAATCCCCTGTGAGAACGTCAAGTTCAGACGAGTACCTCTTCAGGATTTTTGCATTTGTACTCGAAGCGTGTTGAAGTATCAGCTTTGCACGTCCTGTCTCTTGTAGTTGTTATTTCCGACGCACGGTGTTCCTTCTGCCCTTAGTCGAGGGTAGATAGTGATCCCTAATTTAGTTCCCATCCAGTATGCTGTTGGTGATAAATGGGTACCATCACAGTTCTGTCCAGTGGCGTGCGCAGCTGTTAAGTTCCCATCATTGACGTGCTATAGCCTACAGCATGTTTCTCTATGTCACAAGTAGCCTCATCGCTCTGTAAGCTCTGTTGAGCCAGGTTCTGGGGTTGTTCTGCGGCTCAGGGGTCTCTGTAAGTAGGTGTAAATTGTAATGGTGTTGTTCTGATATAACAGACGCTGGATGACAGATCGTTTCAGCTGTGCTGATTATAATTTTCCATTATTATGAGTTACCAGAGTGTCTGAGTTGTCACTGGGCAGAGTGTGGGTTGTGTGACAAAGGAAGCAGAGAACAACAATGTTTTGCTTTCACACCCATAAATGACTTGGAATGAGATTACTCATTCATTGTAGCCTGATTTTTAAAAGCGCAAGATCAGAGCCAGAAAGACTGTAACATCTATTGTTGTGCTTAAACGGTTCATTTAATGTCGCCTCTATATGTTGATAAACAGACAAATTTGCATCAGTACCAGATTTGCATTCTATTAATTTATCTTGTAATGATCACCACTTGGTTATTAGCTTAACGGTCTATGGTAGATGCCTCAGAAAGTGCTATGATGCCTTTATTGGTGTTTAGCACAGTGTATACATCTGAACTCCAAAGTAGTGTAAATAATCACAACAAAGTGGCACTTGTAACTTCTGTGTTGTTACAAACTAACCTCAGCATCAGTTAATAGTGTCCTGCTGCATTTTTATTATATTTATATTTTTTAAAAATGAATTTTCCCGAATTTGGAATGTCTAATTGGCAAATGGTGTACCAGTGTGCTGATACACATCTCCCTCTGCCGGCTCGGGGGAGTGAAGACAACTTACGGTTCTCCTCCGAAAGATGCTGTGTCAGCCAGTTGCTTCTTTTTCACACCACAGCCACAATCGCCGGAGACCCAATCATACGCGTGCTCAGAGAGCAAGCCATAGGTTCCCGGACGGCCAACAGGGGGTCGCTCGAGCAATGAACACTGCTATCCCCGCCAACTGAATCCCTCACATATATTCCTTGGGCGACACAAAGCCAATTGTGTGCCACTCCTGCGGGCACTGGCACAGGTTGGATTCGATTCACAAGCAGCGCTTTTACCGAGTGAGTTACCCAGCAGCCCCCATAAAAACACAGCTTTAGTGTCTCTGTAGTACGATGACAGGGCAGAAGGAGATGGTTCTGGCTGCCACAAGGGCATTGTAACGCAGGTCATGTTCATGGGCATCCTGCTGCAACATTTCTGTGCAGGTTCGCTGATCTTAAAACTACTAAGTGGGTGACTCATCCCCTTCCGTACACCTGGTCAGAGCCCCCCTTCAGCTGGTCTGCCTCCTCTCCGGTGTTCATGAGTGTGGTGCAGGTTCCGACGGGTAGAGGTGGGAACCGGCGTGTCTGTTTGTACGCGTGAGCCTTTCCCCAATTCCACAAAGGATATTGCTGGTTATACCTGATATTTCTCTAGTTGCGATTGGGCTTTTGAAGTTTGGGATGAAAAAAAAAAGGTCATGGGCGATACCCTTCAACTTTTATTTTTTGGCACCAGCACCAAACTGAGGAATACTGGCACAACAAAGCTTCTCAGCCCACTGACATCTTTTGAATTGATCTCATCTTCGGTCCGATTGACAGCTTCATATTTACCGCTAAGGCTATTTGCAAAGGCAGTATTGCAGGAAAACATTGCAAAACCCAAGAGCATTCTGGGGCGTCTTCCTGCCTCGATGATCTCTGTGCTCTTAAAGGGAATGGATACTCCAGAGTCCCGTGTGCTTATGCTAAATGCGCATATTTATCTTCCCCTGTTGTTCTTGAAGAAACAAACAGGGAATGAAAGCAGGCCTGTATGTGCAGTCAAGTCCACAGATAGCCAATGACAAAACCCTAATTTTATAAAAGAATTAAGAAATGAGGCACGGGGTTCACTGGTCCCCTTGTGCACTCAACACAAAGGGAGTGTTGAAAACCTTGGCCTGTCTTTCAGACCAGACAATGAAACGGTTGTTTAAAGAGATGTCATTTTGGGCCCGTTAGAAAGCAATGTTCTGCCATTGTGTGTCCTCTGATCTCTCCAGCCCCTTCTTTTTATATCCAGGCGAGCACTAAGGATCGTAACTGTGCTCTGCACACACCTGTACTCTCGTCTTCTGTTATGGGAATGGCGGATGAAATGGAAACGCACAGGCATTTTGAATTATGTATCGACTGAGAAAGCAAACTGGAAGGTAAATGGATGCAGAGATAGATCCTGTATGGCTGTGTGTGAGTGTGTACGGTGGAAAGAGTTTTGTGACAGGGCGGCGGCCTGGGACTTAAACCTATAATGGGAGAGAAGCATTGATGGGAGGCGGAAAGTGCAGTCTGCTCTCACAGTGAAGAGTGTGTGTGTGTCTCTGTGTCTCTGTGTGTGTGTGTGTGTGTGTGTGTGTGTGTGTGTAGGAGGGGCTCAGTAACAAGAGTTCTGCTGACCCCAGTGTTTCAGAGAGAGAGAGAGAGATTGTTGGGAATCTGGGTGGAGGGGGTAATGTTTGGTTCTCAGCTGTTCTGAAGAAGCGATGAGTTAGCCTATAACTCACAGCCAGTGGGAGTGGGCCCGTACGGCAGGCGAACGTATGGGGCAGCCCTTGTAAACGGGGTCCTAACAGGGGTTAGTACAGAAAAGTGGGTCAAATGAGCGGAGACTCAGCAAGCCAGACCCCCACCCCCACAAGCACACATCCCACCTCTGTATCGGGTCCGGCTTGTTCCCCAATTATTCTGGGAACAATGCCCCCCCCCCATATTTGATTTTTGTCCCGGATATGTTGCTATCGCTCAGGCCACTGCTGCCTCCCTCCACCCTGCACAACTGGGGCAGTGACCGACAGGGATTAGAGGGAGGCCTGCTGACAGACACCCTCTGTCCCGTGCTGGTCACTGGGTCAGCCTTCAGAGATCACATCCCACAGAATTTGGGTCAGCATTACCAGAGCTCTGTAATTAGCTGCCCTCCATAAAGCTCCCATTTCCCCATTCCTCATAACACTATGGTAAGACATTTAAATATGTGACATTTCACTTAATTCTGCTTGATGATACCATGAGAGCTCTGTGGTTTCATGTGACCACATCCACTCTCAAGCAAAAATAGATTTTCTTTTGAAGTCTTGGCATAGGATTAGTGATGGAAATTGTAGGTTTTGCACTGTGGAGTTTGTGTTCGTGTCATTTGTCCAGTAAAGTGTGTGTGCGTGTGTGTGAATGCCCATTCTCTGGTATTGTATGCTCAGTTTTTGGCGAAAGTATTTGTATTGGGGTGTCTCGTGTGTACTGTGGTGGAGCCTGTAGAGCACAATCCACATGCTCATTGCGAGCCGTGACGTTGGCGGTTCGAATCCGACTGCAATGTCTCTCCCTCGCTCTCGTTTCCCATTCTTCCTGTCTCTCTACACTATGCTGTCCAATAAACCGGAAAAAGGCAGAACTTTTTTTTTTTTTTTTTTCCATAAAATAGTATTTGTATCAATTTTCACAGTTTAACAACAGCCCTCCCTCTCCCACCATCACCTCTCCTAAGAAGGAAATGGGGGTCTCCCCTTGTCAATTCCACTCATATGCTCAAAAGGAAATGGCGCTGGAAAATGATTTGGAGAGATTCTGATTATTTTGGCATGCTGTTAACATACACATAAGAACCAGTGGTACATTTTACAAGAGCGAGTGGCTTATATTTTATGAATCGTGCGCAATGTTGTTCCTACAGTGAGAATACAGAGTCTCTGGGGCTTTGTAGGGTAGATTGACTCTAAATGGCTGCATTTCAGGCACTCTGTCTCTTGAGCCTTACTGGCTTACTGTTTTTTGGGTCAAATTTTGTTTTTCACTACAGCTGTGTTGGTACAAATGTAAATGTTTACAGTATCAAATCCACTAGGCTGTACTGCCATATTTCTGTCAGAAAACTATGATCGTGAGACTCGCACAACCTCTTCCTGAACTCCTGAAGAAAATCCTCATTCCTTCCAAGCCTCCACTTGCCTTCTTCCCCCTCAATCTTAGCCTGAGTCTGACTCAGAGCCTCACACTGAAGTCCCTCTGCTTCAATGAAAGGTAAAGTCACTCATTACAGCCTTTTTACACAACTGGGGCCACATGTATAAACAGTGCTGAGCAGAAAGATGCCCTCAGAAAGCTGCGTAAGCCAGTTTCCATGCAGAAATTCAGATGTATAATATAACGCGTGCTGTGAGAATCTGCGTACCTCTGCACCTGATGGACACCGTACGTACGCAGTGTTTGGAGTCTGTGTGATATGGTGACACCGTGACAGAAAGGCAGAGGTAGAAAATGCGAAACCTTTTTTTAAGCAGATTTACGACTTTCACTCGGGGTGTTTTTTAACGCATTTTTTTACTCAGAGTTTTATACATGTGGCCTCTGGAGACGACTGTTATTGTCTCGCATCTGTTTGTGTTGCAGGAAACACCCCCCCCTCCCTCTTGTGTTCCTGACTACTGCCTTTAATGCCTGCTGTTTTTTCCTGAGTACGCCCCAGGAAAGGTTCCCCTGTGGTCTATGAAGCGCGTTTGGATTAAAGGCCTCTCCAGCTAACGGCCTGTAAGGACTGGCATGCCTAACCTCCGTGGTCGGAAGCGGCAGACCAGTATCCGAAAGGGAGCTCCAGGGCCGCGGCGTCTGTTGTGGGAACCTGTGTACGGCTTCGCACTGCCATAAACCGACAGGCCCTGATTGCTGTGCGCCTCGGAGTGTTTTTCTGAACTTCCCCTCTCAGCTCCCTTGTCGCCTGTTCGCAGGCCCCTTCAGAAGTTTAGGCCTGCGCGGTTATTGTTTAGTTTTTTTATCGCAAGGCCCATTTTTGCGCCTTGGTTATTTCCGCCCCTTGTTCGTCCCTCTCTTTCCCTGGAGAACCATGGCTCCCACAGCTGCCTCTCAGCCTCCAGGCCTCTGAGCTCCAGCCCCTGGCCCACACCACCCCTCTCCGCAAGGCCATTGTACCCCACCACCTCCCTCTCTCCCTGCGCCACAGCGATAATCGGTGCCCTGGCAGCTGTGGAATCCAGTGGAGGGGCGTGGCCATGTCCCCTGGGCACAGACAGAGCCCAGCAAGGCAGGTCCAGACAGGCAAACGCTAATCTCCCCCACCCCCCTTCCACCACCATACAGTCTACACTCTCTCTTCTTTCTTTCCCTTTTTTTTTTTCTTACCTCTGTTTCTCCCTTTTCCTTTCTTTTTTTTATCCCTCTGTCTCTCTAACTCTGCCTGTTCTTCCTCCTCCCTCTCTTTCTCTCTCTGCCTCTCCCTCTCTCTTGCATAATCATGGGACAGAGATAGCACAGAAAGCACTTAGGCAGTCAAACACACTTTGCCCTCTCTCTCTCTCTCTCTCGCTCTCTCACTCTCTCGCTCTCTCGCTCTCTCCCTCCCTCTCTCCTCATTAGTCTGCTGCTAATTAAAGAGGTGGTGGTGCTAATTAAAGAGGAGCAGGTGCCTAGGTTCTTGAAAGGCACTTTACTGCCAATGGCTGCTCAGAGATTGTTTCTACTTTTCTGATTGACAGACTGTTTTTTTGTGGCCTTGACATGCAATTGACGCAAGAGAGGTTTTTCCCTCTCCATTTCTGATATGACTGTCAAAACAGAGCAGCTGGTAATCATCCACATATGCGCTGTTGGAATTGCAGAACCATGATTGCTGAATATGGTCAAGAAGTCTTGACTATTTGGAGAAAAAATGTGGGTTTTTTAATTTATTTATTTAATATAAAAAAATGGACCATTTCAACCCCCCCCCCCCCCTGTGGGTTTCTCATAATTGTCTCTTGAGCTTGATATGATTATTTTTAGGTTGGCTGTGCTCAAATGTTCATTGTTACGTCAGATTCTGGGATGAGGTCTGTGCTGAATCTTTTTCTGGGCCCTTCAACAGAATGGTATCAGTACCATGTCAACAGAAACCGGCCGGAGATAAAAGCGGGAGACATTAACTCCTTCATCAGCAGAGCGATGCCAATGGAGCCTCTCTGTGTTTGTTCTGTGACTCATCCTCCGTCTCTTTCCAGCTGTACTGTTTACCGTGCTGTGGCGCGAGACGCCGACGCCAGACCGCTGGACGTGCGACTATACATACGGTCCCTTCAGCGAGGAGACAGACCCTCAACACTGTCTGGATCTGACCGGACGGAGAAAGCCTAATACTGCACTCCAGTAATCAATTCAGGAGACAACACAAAAACAACTCTTCACTTTGGTAGCGTTGGTTCTCTCGTTATCTTGTCTGGAGCTTGATTAGCACTTCACGTTGCGCTCCACGGAAGTCACTGTCAGATTTTGGAATTAATAAACGTGTCCTAAATGTATGCAGTTTGTTTCTGACTGGAGTGGGGTTGGTTTCAGCTATCTTGCAGCTCTGTTTTTTGGCCCGTATAACGGTAGGAGGTTGTGCGCCGTTGCCTCAAATTCAAATGGGCGCTTGCTTTCTAAACTGAGAGATCTAGTGGCCTTTTCCTGACCTCTAATGGTGTTCTGAAGTAAAGCTGTATTCAGGCTTTATTTTGTAGTTTCAGACTTTGAGCGCCATGCAAGCTGTGGGACCCATGCAGCTGTGGGACCCATGCAGCTGTGGGACCTATGTGTCACTGTCTGTGACCAAGTTGTGTATCTCAGAATGTGTTGCTTTTATCAGCTATAATGATACCAGTGAGTTAGTGGCTGTTTTATCATGTGCAGTATTTTCTAGTAAAAAAAAAAATTGTAATTAATCTGTATTAGGTTTTTTTTTTTACAACACAGGGAGAGCTTTCAGGGCTAGCCTCAGTTTCACTGTACTTCACTGGTTTGGAAGTTTTCCCTATGGCAGCCGATTACTGGTAGTTATGTGGTGTAAACAGTATCTTCGATCAAAAAAAAAAAACATTTTATTTGTGAGGAACAGTTTGAAGTAGGCTACGTGTTTGCTTTCGAAAATACATAATCTTCAATGGTTTGTAAATTACTATATTTGAAAACCCTAAACGGAAATTAAATTGTGATAATTTCTCCACAGCTATGAGAAAATGTCCAAAAGAGGGCGCTCTTCACCTTTTTGACTCCTTTACGGTGAGTCGTGATGGTGTGAAGTTGGCAAGGAGAGAAATAAAAATGTATATTTTAATACCTTCTGTGTATGATCTGCAAGTCTCATGGTTAAAGTATGTATGAAAATGTATAATGATAAGCCAACGATGCTACAGAATTTTCATAGGTATAATATTTGTTCATTTATAATACCACTGACGTTAGCATCTGACATGTTGATGATTAAAGCATATGGAGACATTATTTTGGAATTTGGATCAATTTATAGGCCATGTAAAACTCCCCAAATCAAAACTCTGAGAAACAATATGGCAGAAAAATAATAAATTAGGCTTACAAACAAAAGGGTAGGTCTCATCAGTGTTTTTCACACCCGCAAATAGCCTACTGAATACGGTAACGTGTCAGTTGCATTCCTCAACAGTTCTGCGTTCAACGTATATTGAATAACACGGTTAATGATGATGTATTGAACAATAATTATTGACTATTTACTGTTACGGTTATTTTGAACATTTTTTGAACGGATTATTTAATACTGGTAATGAAGGAATTGAGGTGTAGTCATAGTCGGACTGTGCGTGCCGTGGGTCACTAGCAGAAAAGGGTCTTGCGCGGGGATTTCCGGCGCTTGCTGATTCCCCGGTCTTCCCTCTGGCAGCCCCTTCTTGGGAGGGGGTATAACGACCCCTTCTCCTTCTTTTTCCCCCCTCCTTCTCTAAACAAGAGCTCTGCGAATTAACCTGCTCTCTTACATCCTATTTTTTTCTTTTGCAACTCATGTATGTTCAGCGTACTCGTAGGGGGTGGGTTCAGCTCGGTGTTCATTTATTTCTGTTTTACCCGCAATCCCTATCTTTCAGAAGCAAGCTCGCTGTTTATCTTAACTACATCGCCGTGGTAGAGAGCAAGTAGCTAAACTGGAAGAGGGGACAGCCATGGATTAAATTGTCCACTGTTGAATCGCACATTTGAGGCAGCCCACGGAGCCCCTTTCTTTCTCATCAGTTATTTTCCTAATGAACGAATGCTGAGTTTCAGCAGTTACCGGTTTTCTTTTCAGTTCCACTTAAAGACGGCGGAAGCGGCAAGTAGCAAGAGGCGGTGAAAGAGGGCGATTGTGGACACATGTTGAGCTGAAAGACCACGGCATCCCACTCCCCTCCCTTAGCGGACTTTTTTTTAATTTATTTTTTACAGCAAGCCCACGGATTGCTCGCTTGCTCACTGATTAGTGTTTTCGCCGTTCACCTTTTGCAAATTTGGACAACTATGGATCTGGGTAAAATGGTAGGATGTCATGCATGGTCTTTATCCTTATCCCAAGGGCGCAACAGATATGTTTGTCTGTGTGTAGCCAATGTGTGTGTGCGCGCGGAGGACAGTTGCAACCGGGCTGAAGAAAGACCGCTATTTTCCGGACCACAGCTAGCTAGCCAGCGAATATCTGTTGGCCTCAAACGTGTTCTTTTTGTGTTTATATAGACAACCGTATGTTTATGATGGCATGTGTCGTTTAAATATGTGCCTCCATTTCATTTGTGCATCTTGTAGAAATTGCACGACTATTATAAAGCGTAACACAAGCCGCGGTGTAAGATAGTGTTTTTGTTTTACAACCAGTACTGCAGCTAATTTTGGAATAGGCTATCTTTATTGTAGGATTGTAAGTTGTGCTTTTTTCCGAGGCTACGCTAAACCTCTAAACAATGGGTTGTTTTGAAGTGTGAGAACCTGTAACGTTGTTTTGCCTAATACGATATTAATGGGGGGCTATGGGACATACGAATCTGCATGCCAGCCTAGTCATATTTTTCGATTGTCAAGATGTCGTTAGCGATAAGCACAGAAAGGTACGTTTTCTTTTCTAAACAACATATTTTGTAGACCGACTGCATTTATCTGCAGAATGTTGACAATTTATTCTGAACTCTGTTATTTCGTTCTGGCATATTGTGACATGTTTTGAACATGAACATTCACACATCACATGACAAGGTGTCAAATTTGGAGAGGCACAAACATTGTGGCAGCATACTTCGTTTCTCAGGAGAAATAATACTAAAAAGAACAGTCCTCTGAAGATTTCAGAAAATTGGCAATACATTGTGTAACAACACCACTGTGGATATACACCAACGCTATGTTGTCATCAAGAAATTGTGGACTGATTCGTCTCTGACAGCTAGTTATGTTAGTAAGCTTTTTGCATAAAAACGTGAATATTAGTATTATGTAGAACCTCTGCCTTGGCATGGCATTATAAATGAAGATATTGTTTAATTACCTCTGCTATAATGTGTCCCATGACATTTTAAAAAATCATAATAGTACAAAACCTCATTCTCTGAGGTATTATTACTGATTGTTATGTGAATAATACAGTCTGACTAGTATGCAGTAAGAAAAAGAAAAAAAAGAGATTATAATAAATGTATATACATATCTGGGAGGAGAGGCGCAGCTAAGGACATGGCCTGTGTAGTAGACTTGAGGTTTAGATTGATGTTAGAGCCAAGTTTAGGGGGACGGCGGAAATACAGGATTCGAAAACGCGCCGTTGGAGCACAAGGTCTTGCCATAATGTGTTACCAGCTGTTACGGTCAGTGTCTGGCTCTATGCAGTGTTGCTCGCGTTCCTGTTACGGTCAGTGTCTGGCTCTATGCAATGTTGCTCGCGTTCCTGTTACGGTCAGTGTCTGGCTCTATGCAATGTTGCTCGCGTTCCTGTTACGGTCAGTGTCTGGCTCTATGCAATGTTGCTCGCGTTCCTGTTACGGTCAGTGTCTGGCTCTATGCAATGTTGCTCGCGTTCCTGTTACGGTCAGTGTCTGGCTCTATGCAATGTTGCTCGCGTTCCTGTTACGGTCAGTGTCTGGCTCTATGCAATGTTGCTCGCGTTCCTGTTACGGTCAGTGTCTGGCTCTATGCAATGTTGCTCGCGTTCCTGTTACGGTCAGTGTCTGGCTCTATGCAATGTTGCTCGCGTTCCTGTTACGATCAGTGTCTGGCTCTGTGCAATGTTGCTCGCGTTCCTGTTACGGTCAGTGTCTGGCTCTGTGCAATGTTGCTCGCGTTCCTGTTACGGTCAGTGTCTGGCTCTATGCAATGTTGCTCGCGTTCCTGTTACGGTCAGTGTCTGGCTCTATGCAATGTTGCTCGCGTTCCTGTTACGGTCAGTGTCTGGCTCTGTGCAATGTTGCTCGCGTTCCTGTTACGGTCAGTGTCTGGCTCTATGCAATGTTGCTCGCGTTCCTGTTACGGTCAGTGTCTGGCTCTGTGCAATGTTGCTCGCGTTCCTGTTACGGTCAGTGTCTGGCTCTATGCAATGTTGCTCGCGTTCCTGTTACGGTCAGTGTCTGGCTCTGTGCAATGTTGCTCGCGTTCCTGTTACGGTCAGTGTCTGGCTCTGTGCAATGTTGCTCGCGTTCCTGTTACGGTCAGTGTCTGGCTCTATGCAATGTTGCTCGCGTTCCTGTTACGGTCAGTGTCTGGCTCTATGCAATGTTGCTCGCGTTCCTGTTACGGTCAGTGTCTGGCTCTATGCAATGTTGCTCGTGTTCCTGTTACGGTCAGTGTCTGGCTCTATGCAATGTTGCTCGCGTTCCTGTTACGGTCAGTGTCTGGCTCTGTGCAATGTTGCTCGCGTTCCTGTTACGGTCAGTGTCTGGCTCTATGCAATGTTGCTCGCGTTCCTGTTACGGTCAGTGTCTGGCTCTATGCAATGTTGCTCGCGTTCCTGTTACGGTCAGTGTCTGGCTCTATGCAATGTTGCTCGCGTTCCTGTTACGGTCAGTGTCTGGCTCTGTGCAATGTTGCTCGCGTTCCTGTTACGGTCAGTGTCTGGCTCTATGCAATGTTGCTCGCGTTCCTGTTACGGTCAGTGTCTGGCTCTATGCAATGTTGCTCGCGTTCCTGTTACGGTCAGTGTCTGGCTCTATGCAATGTTGCTCGTGTTCCTGTTCTTGGGGTTCTTGAAAAGGAAAGGTCTCTGTGCACCTGCATTTCACTGACGTTCCTGTAAAAAAAAATCAAAAAGGAAGGAAGAGGGGGCAGAAGCTCTTTCTCGGTATGCAAGTCATAGGTTTTCACCATACCAGAATTTAGGGTACGCCAGTATTCAATTTCTATTCAGTCTTTCCCTATCAGCCTCATCAGAACTGGTGGCAGCTAGAATTTCAGTACCACAAGAAAACATTGTGGTGTGTGATTATAAGTCTTATGTGGCAATCATTTAAGTCATATCTTTCTTGCACTAGATTGCTCCTGCCAGTCCATCCGAAACCACATGTTAGAGAAGTAGATGGGACGGTGTGTTTTTGGAGCGTGGATCTCTGCAGTCGGTTCTACAGCATGGGCTGTTTTATCGGACCGGGACTTTCAGTCTGAAACAAACCGCTTTATCAAGGGTCGCCTTTGGATTTTTCCTTCCGACACGGCTAAAGCGCATTACTCTGCCTGTCGCTGGCTAGGCCTCGGGCCCCAGGCAGTCTGGACTCAATTATTTACGAATAGCATATGGAGAGACAAATTGATGAAAAGGCTTCTGGGAAAGTGAAAAATCTTGACCGTAATATTGCCATTTTTAAGGGAAGTATTTTTAAATAGCGACTGTCTCCAAGTGATCTTGCTTCTAAGCCCACGGGGGTTTGATCGTGTCCTGACATGTCTCTTGCATGTTCCTGTGATTAGAGCGAAGGGAAGGGGGGGGTTATTTTTTGTTTTGTATCAGTTTCAAAGCGGAGCTCCGAAACACAGAGAGGACTTTACTTGCTCCCAGTGTCTCCCTCCTGGGCATCCTGAGCACAGTGTTTTTCGACAGGAAGCTCCTCTGTACACAAAGCCTTGTGGGTGTTTGAGATGTGGTGGGAAGCCCATTCACTGGGATGCATCCAAGGCATCTTAATTAGACCCCCCCCTCCCCTCCCCTCAACTGCAAGCATCCAGCCACAAAGATGGCCTCCACGGAGGGCTTATTTAGAGCCCTTTTTACGGTCTGTAATGGCATCCATCCCTGTGGTTCAACGTCCTGACCTTTTATTGCCTTTTGACCACAGGCAGTGTCTCTTAGCCCTCTAAAGACGAACATTATTACACTGAGGAGGTTCATAAACTATGACCTTTATGCAAGACTCTAAACAGCGTAGCATGTGGCGCGTCAAAGGCACCTCGGGTGGTTCTGGGAGACTGCAGTAACCTCGGGCCATCTGATTGGGTGCACAAGACATTTAGAAATCTGCCTTGTGAAAGCCCTTGTGTTCTATGTGTGTTTTGTATGCGTCTTATCTGGATGGTTTTTCCAGGGTTTTTTTTTTGGTATACATTTTTCCCAATCAGATTTATGTCAAGCTTAAATTACACATGAATTTTTAAAATTACAGTTAGTGGACGATTTATTTTTGTTAAAATAACAGCTCTTTAAAAGAGCTCTCAGAGTCCTGTCTTTTGTGACCACGGGAAGTGAAACCGTTTTTGAGGCTTGCAAAATGTCTCTGCAATATCACACACTTTCACCAGCCCTGAAAAGAATAGCAGTCTGACATGTTCAGTTCTCATCCTCCGTCCCCTCCCACACTGCCTCCCTGCCAGCGGAGCATGGAGTGATTGTTCCATAGGAGCGGATGTTAGTCAGATGTGACTATGTGAATTGCCCAAATAAAGGGCCTTTAAGAGCAGGCATGCAGAGCAGTGCCTTTAAAAAACAGGCGGGGTTGAGGTTCAGCGAAATAATGTCAGTCTGCGACACACAGAACACTATTCTTTATTCTTTTCTTTAAAAAAAAAAACTTTCCACCACGTACGTGTGTTTGTGTGTCTGTGTGCGCGTGCATATGTCTGCAGGAAGTTGAGACATATTTTTGGTTCTTTTGACATTTCTGTGGGAGCCAGTGAGGCCGTGGCTTTACAGCATCATTCTGAGGGACATTGTAGCAAAGCTAGGGCACTGGGTGGAGTGCCGTGGAGGGGACGTGTTCACCCAGCAGGAAATGGGCAGGGCAGGCAAAAGGGTGCTGGGAGAGGAAGCCATGCCCTCCCCCATTACCATGCTCCCATAGCGACCATTCTTTCCTGTTATTTCACTGTTTCCTCATTCTCCATAAGGGAACAGTTTTCCTCCACAATTCTAGGGTGCTGTTCTTTCATGAAACAATGCGTTTGTATTAATATATGAGCTTTGCTTTGTGTTAATTTCCTGATATGCTAAGTCCTTTCTTGTAAACAAGACCGTTACGGAGTTGCTAGTTGGTCAGGTGAGGCGTCAAGGAACAGCTCAATGTTCTTGCATGCTCTTTAAGTACATTTCCTTACAGCTGGTATGATGTACAGTAAGCATACATGATACAGGAAGTAAAACTCAGTTACTCATAATTCAAACCCTGGACCTCGCTGGTAGGGGAAGCTATGGCATGTTGGAGAGAGCACAGTGTATCTGGTGGTGTGATGTAAGGCGAATGGGACGGAAGATAAAACTGAGTTCTGTGACCGGAGGTGTTGATATCCGCGGTGTGGGGGCTCTCTCACTGTGCCACTGCGAGATGGGGCAATGGGGCAGGCTGTGTGTGTTGTATTGAGATTAGCCACAACAGCAGCAATCACACATTCAAAATAGATACTTAATCATCGTCCACTCCCTTAATTAGCCATAGAGGTTCTTTTGGGTTGTGAACTAGGTTAAAGTTTTAGGAGGAAGACGAGCGCTTGGTTGCTGTGCCATACCTAGACTAGTGCTTTGAATGTAATGGATAAAGCAAATGACCTCCAAACAGGTATGCCGTCTGGATTAAGACTTTCTGCAATATATCAGTTATTGTAAGAGACCTGAAGGATTGTGGGCTTCTTTAATATCTTATCTTCCACAGAAAGCTGGGTAATTCTGAGGCCACTGACTCTACAGCTCTTTCAACAGCTGCATTGCCTTTTGGGAGTTGGAGTTTCAGTGAATTAACCTACTTGCTGCAGGGCTTGTTTTGCAGTTTTAGGCCTGAGAGAAGATTTATGTGAGAATGTCGATGGATTGTAGTAACGTTAGTGGCATTAGGCTTCCGTGACCTGCTGATCCATTTCTCACAATGCCTTCAAACTTGGCGAATGATATTCTAAATAATGCTAAGATATTCTAAATGTGTGACTTAAAATGTGCTTGATCTCATGGGATTACAGACTTATTGGTTCTGGTGAATGTAAGCAGGCGTTCTCAACGATGGGGGTTAAGGTTACATGAACCCCAGAAGAAACGGCTACTGCAAGCTGTCAATTATTGTCTTTCTTTTATCCAATCAAATGATTTTGCTCTCCACAGCAAAATACAGTGACTGGTTCAAATCAGTGAGTCACAGGTCAGGTAGCATGTGATAGCTCCGCCCATTGTTTTGTTTTCACGAAGCCTCATTCTCCCATCCGTGCTTGAAACACATTTCTACTGATATGTGGTTTTCATAACCCTCAAATATTGCTACTTGTTTTACAGTGTGAAGCCATGCGTATGTGAATTTGAGTCCTGCATCGACTGCGATATTGCACATTGTGATTTGTGAATGCTTCTTTTTATTTCTCACTCTCATAGCCTCCAGTTCTCACAAATGGGTTGACGTCTCTTTTTTTATTTTTTAAAATTTTTAATATTTTTTTTTGTGTGGATCAAAATTGGCTCATGGATAGGCGTAAGGGGATACGCCTGAATTTCAGAGCTGTCCCTTTAATAACCCTCAGATCTGCACTGGTTCATTGCCTTCAAATCTGGCGCACAGGGTCAAAATGCA
This sequence comes from Ilyophis sp. 1 JC-2022, assembly GCA_022702515.1. Lineage (NCBI taxonomy): Eukaryota > Metazoa > Chordata > Actinopteri > Anguilliformes > Synaphobranchidae > Ilyophis > Ilyophis sp. 1 JC-2022. Next base: position 64,973,585 of record CM040401.1, on the reverse strand, counting down.
AGCTAAGAAATTAATTTTGGTAAACCACATGCTTCAGTAGCATTCCTGCATAAATTATTAATGCGTGCAGTGTATACTTGGAAGCCAGTGTGTGCGCTGGCAAATTCTGTTTCGTATTTATCTTGGAGAATGAAAAAGGAAGTTGTGTCCAATGCAGATGTGTGTACAGGAAGACCACATTAAAAGCCTGATGATAAATCTTTAACATGTTTCTGCAAAATCCGCCCTCACTCCTTTCAAAGGAAATGATTCATGGTTAAACTTGGCCATAGTTAAGAGGTTGTTTGTGCCATGTCATCTAATGGGGTAAGACAAAACCATGTTTACTCAATAGACATAGGCTATGAAAGGCATGCATATGGCCAGCAGAATTGAACATAAGAACGAGGTCGGAATGTGAATATGCAAGAATGGTACTTAAAATATTTTGAGCAATATAAGCAGTAACACAGTTCACACACAAAACTTTACTCACTTGTGGAAAAGTAGACTTCTATTTTAACATTTTCATCCCAACCAATAACATTTAGGAGAGGTGAAGGTTTTTACAGCCAAAAATTTCCAAGCCAACCACCAGGTGTTCATTTTTATATAAATTACAGAAACAGTGTTGATCTCACAGTAGAGGGTTAATTTTTCCCATGTGTGCAGTAGGCAACACATTTCACAAATAGTATGGCAACGGTGTTAGACCCAATTACAGGTGCCACAAATGATCAGTAACCTAACTAGTCTGTTGCGTGCAAAAATGCTTTAAAATTGCCTTATAAGAGTATAAATTTGTAATTTATACATCTATCTTGATATACCAGAGCATTCTGTCTGTGCGTTGTTGAACTTTAAGCAGAGATTCAGGCTTCGGGGCCCGAAGGTTGTAGTCTGCTCTTGTTTGTATGACCCCTTTTATTTATTTTTAACGGACACTGCCCCACTGACCCTTCTCGGTCAGTGAGTCTGCCGGCTGCACGCCCTCTCTTTTAATTCAGTTTTATTAAGCGCTTGCCATTTGACTCCGGTCCAAAGAATTAGGGGTGGGCGTGAGGACTCAAATTATGAAGAAATCAAATCTGAAATATGCTCATAACATTTAGAAATGCTGCCAAGTAGCTTGTGGTGTACAAATTAAATGGGTCGGCAAAATGAAAAATGCGTCATGTTTTATGATGTACCCATTTAAACATAACATGAAATCTTGAAATTTGGAAATTGGCGCTTTACAAGGATCCTGAACTTTAATGAAGGAGAACCGTATCTTTTGAATTTGCTTTTCTACAGATTATCTACTGCGATCTAATGTGGGTGGGTTTGATTGTCTTGGTCTCCAGCCTGAAACCAGAAGTGCATTCATTCACCGAGTTGCTCAACTTGTGACAATGAAAAGAATCATTGTGTTAAAATATGTGGAAAAGCAGCAGAAACAGTGTTGAATGCCATATTTGCAATGCTAAGTCTGCATACCACAAAACGCCAGCTGTGTACACTCCATACAAATGGGATTCAAGCCTTAACCTGAAAAATGGTTCAAACCCCAACCCGATTAAACACAGAGATTTATAAAGGCTACACATTCTCAGAAACTGCTCCCCTAGTTTTAGTGAAATTATTTGAATTTATCGTCCAAGTATCTAGTAGCCAATGTGTTTTTACATTTTGACATTTTGACCCAACATTAAATACTGGTCACCTTTAGAGACACTGGTTTTGGTTTTCAGGTTTATTAATTACTTCCTATAATTTACAAATATGGCATATTAAAAATAAAATTTTAACCATAATATATTGGTAAGAATACCACTGCCAATCATGTTGTTTTTCATTTTATACTGTGTAGCCTAACTTTAGCTATATTTTTAAGCCATATATATATATATATAGTTTTTTTTAACCTCTGTTCTCTCTCCCTCGCTTGGTCTCTGCCCCGAGTGACTATCTGCTGCACGCATGTGACAGCCTCCCTCTTCTTGCTCTCCATGGGCGACAGTCTTAGCCAGCTAGCATTACCTGATGCAACCCTCTGAAAGCTGTTGCACAAAGCCTACTTGGTCATCTAGCTGCATTTAAATGTTATTTTCTTCAACACTTGCGTCAATGTGATGCAAATGTGCCTTGAATAAGAAAACAAAGCCTGAATGTAGTCCTGGGTCTCAGATTATTTTCTATGGCTGATCAAGGCAAGACTACATTTAATGTACCATAGCTTGCTTGTCTTTTACTGTTAACTTGTAGAAGTTAACCTTGGGTAGTTAATTTGCTTTTTTAGCCTATTCGCTTAGTTTCTTCACCTTAATGTTATTTTTGGTAGTCTCACCATATCCATGACAATGCCCTCACAAAATTGTACTTTTTATTGGCTATGTGTGGTAATATTTATATTCATAACTGTGATTAGTTTTTATTGTGGTTCCCTGAATCATATTGTTGTGGGTCACATGATTGGTTCCCAGAAGCCACCTGTGGCTCCCTCGCTGCTGTTTGGGGTCTCTGGGCTCTAGACCAGGGCTACTCAACCCTATGGCTGGAGTGCTGTGGTGGGTGTTGTCCACAGGGAAGCTGTAACTGAAATGGCCATAAGAGCGGCTTAGCATTGCTGTTGGCTCTCTGGATGTGCGAGCGTGTGGCAGGGTCCCAAGAGAGCGCCGTTTCATACAGACCTGGCGACTCGGATCAGCGAGTCGCCCCAGGAGCAGCTATTTTGTACGACCAGCAGCCGCCCCCCATGGCTCTGATGGTTAAACAGTGATGAGCGTCGTTCCGTGAGCCTAGCGACTCCAGGTGGAACCTTTTTTTTCTACAATGGGTGGAACACGGCTGCAGCTCTGTGTGTGTCGGGGCGCATGATTTGGAGACGGCTGAGCTGTTGGGGGGGATAACTGCTGCCGTTTCACCCCCCCCCCCCCCCACCTGTCTGCGAGAGCTGGGCTGGCAGAGCGGGCTAGACACGCGCCAGGCCAGGTCTGTGACTTTAAGACACTTATCCCGAGACGGCCATCTGCTGCTTCAAAGCTGCTTTTTGTCACCTTTTACTGACATTCCGATTTGGGAGAGGGACAGACCGAGAGGGGGAAAAAAGAAGTCGGGCCAGCTGTGCAGATGAAAAACAATGAAAGCTTTATTTGCTGTGTTTACAGGCTCTCTCTCGCTGCCATCATGAGGCTATTCAGCTTCCTCCGTTTGCTCCGGCTCGGGTCCGTCCTCTTGTCCAGTCTCTCCGTGTCCGGAAACCCAAAATCTCTCCGAACGCACGGAGGATATACTCAGCGGCAGTAGCGCTGCATGCGACAACGGGTTTGGAGATGTGGCAGGAGAGCCGATGACGCCGAAGCCAGATCTGAAAATCGGGGGTGGGGGGGGCAGCAGCTCTGGCACAAGCCAACAGTCTGATCCAGTCAGCGGCATCAGCAGCTGTGGGGGTGGAGACGCTCCCTGGGGCACGGGGACACAGGAAGTGCCTCTCTGCCCAACAGATGGCAGATAGGCTGGAGGTGGCCATGTGCGTTATTTATTCAGCTCCGCCGTTGTGTCTCGTGGCAGGTGAAGCTCTTTCTGTTGGAAAGGGCACAACGTGCCTCTGTCAGACATAGCCAATGTGTGCCAAGCGAGAAAAGGATTCTCAGAAAGTTTCTTTGCCAGGAAGCTGATCGTTGCGAGGAAATTACTGTGCTCGTCATGCGGTTGTTGTGATTTCACTTCCTTATTTTCCAGTTGCAAGACTTCTTGCTGTAATTCCCATGAAATCACAGGGAAATCCTGGAGGAGTAACAGGAATGGTCCGGTTATAATTTTGTGACGGGATGTTTTTCCGCTTGGTGCTGACGTGCGTTTCACTCCCTCACAGGCTGTAAGCATCAACAAGGCCATCAACACTCAGGAGGTGGCCGTCAAGGAGAAGCACGCCAGGAATATCCTTTTACAGAGTATACCTGTGTGTGTGTGTGTGTGTGTGCACGTTTATCACATGGACACGAATGTTAAATACATTATTAAATGTCTGAGGAACATTACGTTGAATGGAATTATGGGACATGGCAGGAAGTGCTCCAGTCAGAAGCTTTGCGTTTAGGCTGAAGTCACCCCCCCCATGTTTTTCCTTGACTGCTGCCCGCACCCTGCATCCTGGGCACACACCATGAGAAAGGTGCGCACACCTTCTGGGCCGCGGTCAACCGCCTGCCCCTGTCCAGTAACGCCGTGCTGTGCTGGAAGTTCTGCCACGTCTTTCACAAGCTCCTCCGGGACGGGCACCCCAACGTGAGTGGGCAGCTAGTGGTGACGCCTCTGCCACCGCAACCCTCACAACCATAAGGACATAGGGTCTACACTCAGGACATTGATGTCCCACACACACATAAGGACATAGTCTGGACACTCCGGTCCTCGGTTTTTCACAGTGAGCCAGAGGATATGTTGCTTTTGTTTTGACCTTAAAATAATCTAAACGAGTAAAAATCAGGTGAAGTGAGTTTTACGGCAACCAGTCACCTGGTTGAAGAAACGTAAAATAAAAATGCCAATATACCTGTATGGTATGTAGATCTAATTCTACATATAACAGTATGACACTCAGACAGTGAGCTCCATAATGACTGCTACTGTGAGGGCCAGTTGAGAAACTATAGGCTTTTCTCTTTGCAGATCTATTGGTTGGAATCCCTGATTGACAGCAGATAATGACTGTGCCCATTACAGGGTTCAGGAAGACTTACTCTCCCATTACTACCAGGCTTGTGCACAATTCAGAATTTAATTGAGAATGACTCCTAAATTCCAATTCAATTCTTGAATTTGAATTGAATTTGAATTGATGTCAAAAACAGGATCTAGAATTACAATTCGAATTTGAATTAAAGGAAACAGAATTGCAATTCTATAAAAATGCAAAGAAATTAATTTACATAAGTGAAGTGTTTAACAATGAAGCTTTACAATATATGTCAGATATGACTGCATTACATATTCTATAAATGGTATTAGTTTGAACTACTTGTACAGATAACATTAACAGGAAATGTTTTCCCCCAGCAATTATTGTTAAAAGCTCTAGTCACAGAACACATAATTAAATTTGATTTATTGTACTTATTGTAATTGTAATTTTGTGGAACATGATGGAACACGACTCCATTTCCCAGAATGCTTTACTTTTACCAAGTATTTAAAATGGTTGCCAAACAATTTGAGGGGACATTTGTTTGAAAGCTTCTTGTCTCACAATTTGATGGTCAACACTGTACCAGTTTCAGAAGTCCCTTACAACTTCAGGTTACAAACATTTATAGATTTGACACCTGTAACGGCAACATGGAAAATAATAGCAGACCTAAAAGATCATCTGTACTAGATCATTTTGAGGAACCAGTTCCAACAAGAACACCTGGAAACCACAAAGCCATATGCAAGCACTGCAGTGCTCCAGTCTGTGGCTCCATCAAGGCTACTTCAAATTTCAAAAGGCATCTACAAGTAAGTCTTTTATTTTGACAACCATGTCTGGATCGTATTATGCTACTGATGTTTGATATCATCAGTTTTGGAGTCACTACTCAAGAATGTGTACACATTATTCACTTTAAAAACATAATGCATTGCCTTACTTGTTATTCTGTATGGACAGTAACTCATTACTCTACTCATTAGCACAGCAATGGCATTAGAGCCTGGCATAGCTCATGAAGGGCTTAAACACACCTTCAACTCACACAACAGTAACATTAATGTGTCACAGTAGTCAGTTACAGCCAAATGTGATTATATTATGCCATTACTTCGAAAGGAGTTACCCCCAACGCTGGATATCATATGAGTTTAAAAGCATGCAAGCACACTTTTTACTTATTACCTATTGTAAATCAACAAAACAATTCTTGTCAATTGTGGAATTAATATAATTATTTGTTCTCTTAAAGACTGATTTACATTGAGGGACTTTTTTTTCTACAGAAGAAACATCAGGACATCTTGATAGACTGTGAACTCAGCAGTTACACAACCCAGCCAAATCAGAATGAAGGTCATCGTAATCCTCCTAAAACAGCAAGTTCCAGTGCTAAGTGGTCACCAACTAACAGACAACAAGTTGCTCTGACTGACAGTGTTGTTACATTCATTGCAAATGGTCTCCTCCCTCTGTATACCGTTGAAAATAAGGACTTCATTAATATTTTGCATTTGGCCCAACCCTCTTTCACAATGCCCTCCCGAAGAGCTCTTAGTCAGGACCTTATACCTCAGCGCTCAAATACAGTAAAATCCCACCTGATTAATCAGATGGCAAAAACTGAGCATATTTGCCTGACAGTAGATCTTTGGTCAAACCGTTCAATGAAGTCATTTTTTGGAATGACTGGCCATTTCATTGTGGATTTCATGTTGCAGAGTGTATTGCTGAGCTGTCAGCGTTTTAAGGGGAGGCATACAGCTGAGAACATTTGTAGCATTTATGAGGATGTTCTACAAAATTATAATATTCAAAACAAAATCTCTTTCATTGTGACGGATAATGCTTCCAATATGATAAAGGCTTTCACCCTCTTCCCTCCAATACATGTTGAAAGTGAAGAGGAAGAGCAGGATGACACATCTGATTTTGAAGTGGTGGATGTTGAAGAGGAGATGGTATACTTCCCACCAGAAAGAAGCTCATGCTTTATCCACACTCTTCAACTTGTAGTTCGTGATGCCATGGATGATGCTGGCTCCATAAAGAACTTACTGGGCAAAGTCCAAAAACTTGTTTCTTTTTGTCACAAGTCCACACTGGCTACTGATGCCCTAGAGGGATTGCACAAACTTCAGCCTGCGAATGCCACTCGCTGGAATAGCCAGTTAAAGATGCTGAGGTCTGTTCTCAATGTTCCAAGTGATGTACTTGCTGAGCTCCGTTGCCCCATCCAACTGACATCATATGAGCTGAAAATGATCCAGGAGCTTTGTGAGGTATTGGAACCCTTTGAGGAGGCTACAGACAGATGCCAGGCTGAAAAAATAGTAACCTCCAGCTTCATCATCCCTTGTGTCAGGGGCTTAAGACATGCTATCAAAAACATGAAGATGACCGGTAATAGAAAGTTTGTGTCAACTCTACAATCCTCACTTGAGAGCCGTTTAACAAAGTTTGAAGACATGGAATGCTTCCAGGTGGCTGCCACGCTCGACCCAAGGTTTAAGTTGGACTGGTGTATTGGTGAAGAGCGGGTTATAATCCAAAACCTTCTCACTGCAAAAGTTGAGTCTGCCTCCCCAAAAGGGAATGCAACCATGAATGGCAGTGCTCAACCAAAGAAACGCCCAAAACTGTTTTCCTACATGGATGGTCAATCATCTACCATGCCAGCTGACACAGCACCACATGAGGTCCCTGTGTACTTCAGTACCCCTTGTCTTGCAGAAGATACTGATCCTTTGGTCTATTGGAGAGAAAACCAAAGCTGTTTTCCTACCCTAGCTCAACTTGCATGTAAATATCTTGCCATACCAGCTTCCTCTGCACCTGTTGAGAGAATCTTTAGTGTTGCAGGAAAGATATTCAGACCAGAACGGTGCAGACTTAATGACAAAACATTTGAGGAGCTATTGCGAATTAGATGCAACAGTGTTGCTCAATAAGTTTTGCATTGGAATAAATGATAACTGCATTTACAATGACTTTGTGTTCTTTGATTACATTGAAATGAAAATAACATTTGAACAAAACTAATTAAACAACATTGAGGGGATAATTTATTTCAAGAATTTGATCATTATCTATATTTTGGAACAAAATGTATGCAGGGTTGAGGAGTAACTAGTTATATGTAATGAAATTATGTTATTGAATTACAAAATTAATGTTATCGTATTTAGTTGCATTACTGAAGTAACATGTGTAATTCAATTAGTTAAAAGGAAATTACTTTGCATTGATAAAATAATCCAAATAAAGTAATCCAAACCACATTTATAAATCATAACAGTAAGCCTTCCTAACACTGAATGTATGTGAGATTCAACACATTCTTTCTTTTGTGTGTCTGTGTGGAATTTCTTTGAATTGCCATGAATTTAATTCCACTTCCTGTCATTCCAATTCCAATTCAAATTCAACTTCCTGTGGGGCGGAGTCAATTCAATTCAAAGTTCAATTCATGAATTGAATGGAGGCCAATTCTGAAATTCTGAATTGTGCACAAGCCTGATTACTACACAAACATACACCAGGCAATACTGTTCACACATGAGTGAATTGTCAGAAAGTGTGTGTACGCATGTGTGTGTGGGCGTACATGCATGCGTGTGTGGATGTGTATACTGGTGTTGTAAACCATCTCCCATCTGTGCCTGTGTTTGTGTTCAGGTAATAAAAGACTCCATGAGGAACAAAGCTGACCTGAATGACATGAGCCGGATGTGGGTAAGTCCCATGATCCTCCCCTGTTCTCCCACCATTTTTCCCCCTCACAAACGAGATTGCAGTTAGCCTTCCGGCTACAGCACCAGAGGGACTGTGATCCCCAATAATGTAACTGTCTGGAGTGGGGCAGGTGTATAATGTGTGCTTCAGCACAGTGTCTGAGTAGCGTAGCAGCAGGCGCAAGTGGTAGCACGTTTGAGCTTCGTGTAATGAGAAAGAAGGGCCACATGCTTTTTCATAGTCTCATAGTCCCCTCCTGAGATGCCTGTACTCCAGGTGGAGGGTTAAGATGCATGGAAAGGAAATTGCGTTCTGTAATGGGGGGGTGACGACACTGTAATTGCGTAACTAAACCTAAAGCATTTATTCAAGTATAATTTCATAGTCTTCGGTGGTTGAAAAATCAGCCGTTGGAATTCCTGGTAATTACATTTTTAATTTTGTACTGTGTTATTACTCTAAAATTAAGGGAGGAAACCAAATTAACAAAGTCTAATTATTCCTCCTGCTGTTGTTCTCCGTGCAGTGGAAGGGCCACTTGGGACTATGTGGTAACAGGGGAACTTTATGAAGAGCCACACTGAAGTGTAATTGAATAATGTGTTTGGCTGAACTACATTAAAAGTGTACCATTTGTGCGTGATCACACATTGGCAACTGCAGATTGCTGCAGAACTTCATATGTGACCACTCAAAAGGTACAAAAAGGCAGGCCTGGGTGTTTTAGGCAGAAAATTGATTCAGCCTTTTTTCATGAAGCAGAAATAGATTTTTCTGGGCTTTTTCCATTCCCTCAAAGGGGAATTGGTTGCTGTAAGGGTGTGTGTGTTTGTTTGTTTGTGTGCGTATGTGTGTTTGTTTGTTTGTGTGCGTGCGGGCGTGTGTATGTGCATCTTTGTGTGTTTGTAACTTTGTGCGTGCGTGCGTGTATCTTTGTGTGTGTTTGTGACCATAGGAGCAGGCCCTGTTTGGGGTCTTAATGGGCCTGTGGGACTCCCAGGAGGAGCATGAAGGGCTCAGAAAGCATCATATTGTGCTCCAGTGCTCCAGCCCCCGGTGTCACACATACAATTAACAGGAAAGACAGGCGAGCAGGAAATCCGCTCTGACAAGAAAATCTCTCATACAGGCCGTTTTCTATGATGATGCAGGAATATTATCGCTCTGGCATTGCAGTTTTAAGCTCAGGATGTTCTTTTCAAAGTTTGAAAGATCGAAACGCTCTCGTGTAATTGAAATTAAAGCCATATTTTGCTTTGGTTTTTTCTCTATTTCTCCACTTCCCTTAAGCTCTGTAAGAAAAAAGAAAAAAAAGCCTGTTAACAGTCCAGCCTTTGTGTTAAACCAGCTAGGCTCGCCCGCTGCCCACTGAAGCCCTGGTTCAAGTGGCCAAATGCAGATTACTGAAATCGCCCGTCTCTTTAGATCCCAAAGCCCTCCACTGTGTGTCTGAATGTTTCTTTTTTTCATGGGTGGGACAGGGTGAATGAATCCCCTCATCTTAGCATTGATTGCTTTTGCTAATTAAATGGATCATTTCAAAGTGATATACGAGGGTGAAGCCCACATGCCGGATTAACTAGTTACTGTGTATTTCATTGCTCACTTTTTAGTGAAATAAATCACACAGCAATAACATGCATATCACTCCCCCCTCCCTCCCCCCAGAATCTCCCTTGGAGCTGTTGTTTTTTGGGAGTGATGTGTGTGTGGGCGTTGTGTGTGTGTTTTATTTTGTCTGCTGGTGGGGTTGGCGGTGGTGTTACTGGTTAAGAGGAATCGGTAATCCGTTAAAGAATAATTATTTGTACTGGAATCGGTAATCCGTTAAAGAATAATTTTAGCGGGGGATATTTTGATACACTCCCCCCTTTTGCTATTTTTTTAAATAACGCAAGCAAAAAGCGCATTTTGGTCGTCAGCGATGACTCACAGTCTGAGGGCGGAACAAACAACAAGCCTTGGAACGTCACACAGACGCACATGCACCCAGAGCCAGGCAAGCGACTCCACCCGAAACACACACTCATTCCACCCGAAACCCACCTCCAAGCACAAGATGATGTAATGGTATGTGCCAGACCAGTAATCACCAGTGGCCAATTCCTACAGAACACACATTGTGTGTATTGGTTAATTAGCCGGTCAATTATACCTGTCACCTTACATCTATGTGGTGGTAATTGTTATTTTCAATCTAAAGTTGCTCTTTCTTCTGTAGAAAGGTGTATTTTTAAGAGGTGGGCTGAAGTTAAGAGATGCGGTTCTCTTTGGCCTGCAGGCCATCTCCCCCACTTTCTGCACCTACCCACAATTCCTTCTTCTGCCTTGCGCTGAGCTTCTGAGGTAGATTTTTCCGAGCGCACTTCCACGGAATGCCTACGGCACGCGGTAACAAACTGCGGCCGCGCACCTCAATACCCTGGGGTTGCCATGGGTATGAACTCAGGACCTGTTTCTCTCTCCGTCCATCTCACTCTGTCCCTCTGTTTCTCCCTGTATCCCTCTCTTTCTCCCTCTCTCCCACAGGGTCACCTGAGCGAAGGCTATGGCAAGCTGTGTAGCATCTACCTCAAACTGCTTATCACCAAAATGGAGTTCCACATCAAAGTGAGTGGCTCCATCTGGGACTAAGACCATCCCCTGATCTCCCTCCCCACTCCGATGATGTGATCTCTATCTAATGCATTCCACTGATCAAGGAGATTACTCCTGTAGTGAGACACCAAACTCTAACAAATATATTTTCAGGTTATGTAATATAATAGTCATGAGGCCAGTTTTCAGTGATGTTTGTTTGCATTTCTCGTAGAATCCCCGTTTCCCAGGCAACCTTCAGATGACTGACAGACAGCTTGATGAAGCGGGAGAAAATGATGTAAACAACTTGTAAGTGTATCTTCGTTTTGCAAAGTGGGTGAATACCTCTAATTGCAGTTTAAAGTGCACCTGTGGGTGTCTCGTGGTGTAATCTGCAGAGAGCACCGTCCACATGCTCATTGCGAGCCGCGACGTCTGCGGTTCGAATCCGGACTCTCTTCACTGTGCTGTCTAATAGCTGTGTGTATATAGTATATATACATATAGTATATAATTTTCTTTCACTGTAAGAACTATACATTTTCTTTTAAAGTTTTTTAATTTATATTGTAGTCTTTCAATATATATATAAAGTAATACGAGTCATAAAATGATCTATTATCTGCTGTTACATGGAGCAAATTTTTTTAGCATTACTTCAGTCTCCCTCCACTGTCTCTGCTTTATGTGAAGCTTCCAGATGACTGTGGAGATGTTTGACTACCTGGAGTGTGAGCTCAACCTCTTCCTGGGAGGTAAGGGCACAGTTTTCTCTCTCTTTCTTATGGGGGGGGGAGGTGCGTGTGAACAGCTCCCCAGCCTCTGTCTTGCATTGTGCTGCAGTTCTTTTTTGTATTTGTATTAGGGGGGTGGTGTTTATCATGGGAGATGGGGCCTAAAAATGAAATTGCGGTCCCAAAGCTAGCAAAAAGCTAAGCTTTATTTAATGTTGTTAAATGAAGTTAGGGATATTTATAGCTCTTGCCAGTTACCCTAAAAAGCTGTATGACTGCACACTGTGGCCATGGTTATATAAACAGTTGTGATGATTGCTGCACTTCCTGTGACGAGGAGCTGAGGGCAGATGTGGAGCTGTCCAGCCCCCCCAGCCCCGCTAAAACAGTGTCTGCTTGTCCACCATCATTCAAATGTGGTCTCCAAGCAAGAGGTGGGGGTGGCGGTGTCAAATTGGGTCAATGTAGTTCCCATCTTCCACTGGCCCCTACTGCCAATCCTGGCCCCACACCCTTTTGGATCTCGCTGGCCAATGAGGTGCTTTGTGGAAGGCTGGCAGAGCGCAGCACTCAGGAAACCACGCCTCTCTTTAGAGACAAAGACATTCCCGGGGCTCTTGCACTGAAAGGTGGAGGGAGGTGTGAGGGAGCACAAGGTGGAGGAATGCCTGACTGAGTGGGGCGAGAGATGGAGGGCAAAGGAAGGGGGAGAGAGGGGGCTGCTGTCTGACGCACAGGAGTTTGCAGTCCACTTAGACCACCTCTGAGTCTGAGTGTCTTTCCTGCTCAGACTCATGGGAAATTCCAGCCCTGTCTCAGTCTCAGCCATGAAGTCATTCTTTCCATGTCCCAGTCCCTGCAGGGTGAAATCATTCTGTCCCAGTCCCTGCAGGGTGAAATCATTCTGTCCCAGTCCCTGCAGGGTGAAATCATTCTGCCCATGTCCCAGTCCCTACAGGGTGAAATCATTCTGTCCCAGTCCCTGCAGGGTAAACTCATTCTGTCCCAGTCCCTGCAGGGTGAAATCATTCTGTCCCAGTCCCTGCAGGGTAAACTCATTCTGTCCCAGTCCCTGCAGGGTAAACTCATTCTGCCCATGTCCCTGCAGGGTAAACTCATTCTGTCCCAGTCCCTGCAGGGTGAAATCATTCTTTAGATATGCTGTGTGCCACTGGGTGCGTTCTCTGTGGTCTCAGCTGAACCTCTTCATAAGACTTAAAGGCCCCGCTAATTCTCTCCTGATTCAGCTTCAATCGGATGCGCTGCACTTTGATCCGTCTCACTGCAAACCCACGTTTTGTTTGTTTTCACCATCAATTTAGGAAATACTTGACATTAATGAACAAGCAGATCAACCGTTCAGCCACTTCAGTGCAGAATGAGCTGTGTAATGGCTGTGATCGGTATTGTTATCGATTGGATTTAGAAAACTTGCTGGCCAGTTGTACAGCGTGATTCTGGAGAGCAGGAGAGAGTGTTTTTATTTCACGTTTATCATTTAGAATCCTCAAGTGGCTTCTTTCTGAAAAAGATTCAACTCATGGAAAGTGTTTGTTTGGACATCAGCCACTGTAAATCAGTTTTGTTAAGGCCATCTGTTTCAGAAATGCTCAGTATGTCCAGCCAATCACAAGTAAAATTTTGTGTGCGCGTGCATGTGTGTGCACGTGTTTGTTTGTGTGTGTCCGTGTGTTTCCCTGTGTGTGTATATATGTGTGTGTCTGTCTGTGTCCCTGCAGTGTTCAGCTCATTGGACATGTCGCGCTCGGTGTCGGTGACAGCAGCAGGACAGTGCCGCCTGGCCCCTCTGATCCAGGTCATCCTGGACAGCAGCCACCTGTACGACTACACCGTCAAGCTTCTGTTTAAGCTACACTCCTGTGAGTCCGCCTGTACGGCTACACCATCAAGCTTCTGTTTAAGCTACACTCCTGTGAGTCCGCCTGTACGGCTACACCGTCAAGCTTCTGTTTAAGCTACACTCCTGTGAGTCCGCCTGTACGACTACACCGTCAAGCTTCTGTTTAAGCTACACTCCTGTGAGTCCGCCTGTACGGCTACACCGTCAAGCTTCTGTTTAAGCTACACTCCTGTGAGTCCGCCTGTACGGCTACACCGTCAAGCTTCTGTTTAAGCTACACTCCTGTGAGTCCGCCTGTACGGCTACACCGTCAAGCTTCTGTTTAAGCTACACTCCTGTGAGTCCGCCTGTACAACTACACCGTCAAGCTTCTGTTTAAGCTATACTCCTGTGAGTTCCTGCCGTTAATATTTCAGCAGACTGGCCCTGGTCTCCATTACATCCGCACGGTCTGTGGCTGTAATTACATTGGCAGCCCCGCAGACACACAGGAACTTCATCATCATCATCATAACCTTTATTTAACCAGATAAAAGCATTGAGATATACATCTCTTTTAACTTCAGCACAGGTAGCAGGCGCTGACGAAGCACATTTCAGCCTTATCTGTACGCCGTGCCCACGTTATGTACAAATGACAAAAAAGTATTTTGAGTGTCTTTGGCTCATTATCTCATCCTCCTATGCTGGTGAGTCAATATTTACGGTCAGCTTCTGTTGAAACAGTCGATTTAGACCCCACCCACACGTGGCCTCTGTGGAAACGTCCCTGTGCTTGGCAGAGGCAGGGTTTTGGGTGGGGGGTGCCTGGTTTTTTCTGGCCTAACCAAGGCTGTGTCTGTGGTTCATTTGTGTTTGTCCGTCTGTCCCACAGGTCTCCCAGCAGAAACCCTCCAGGGCCACAGGGACCGCTTCCAGGAGCAGTTTAAGAAGTGCGTTCTCCCGGGGGGTGGGCAAGACTGGGCAGGGCTCTGACAAGGCAGGGGCAGGGCTCGAGCAGAGGCAGGGTTTGGGCGAGGCTAGGGCAGGGTTTGGGCGGGGCTAGGGCAGGGGCAGGGCATGTTTAGCTGTTACTCACACAGGTGACTGCACTTTGGCCTGGCTTCCTCACAAAGCACTCTGCTCCCACCACTGCCATCATTAATAACCGTCAGTTAAATACTGCTCTGTGTACCTGCCCTGCCAGTAATTTCATTAATATTTCAAAGTGGCACTAACAACAGGTGATGCATAACAGCCTGTGGGGACGACGGTAATAAAATACGCTCTCTCTGCCGTGTGCCTGTGTTTCAGACTGAAGTCTCTCTTCTACCGCTCCAGCAACCTGCAGTATTTCAAGAGACTGATTCAGATCCCACAGCTGCCTGAGGTGAGCCCTACTGTGTCACAGTCCTACCCCTCCCAAAAAAGAAAAACACCTTTGCCCCATTCAACCCACCAGGCACCTTGTCAGATTGACTAACAAATGGTGAGAGGCCAATTCAGATGCCCAGGAAACAGGTGTAGTTTGGTAGAATTTATCAAGCGAATTAGTGTGGTATCCACAAAGATTAAATCCATGGCAGTCCCTACGCCCCCCTCCCCCCCAGTGCAGAAGAGGATTATGGGGGTTTTAACTAACTAACTTTAACTCTAACTACCTCCTCTTGATTCCACAGAACCCCCCAAACTTTCTGCGGGCGTCGGCCCTGTCGGAGCACATCAGCCCGGTGGTGGTCATCCCCCTGGAGGCCTCTTCCCCGGAGAGTGAGCATGTGGTGGAGACCGAGGACCTGGTGGACACGGACATCCCAGCTCACCCGGTATGCCCCCCCACCCCCCCTCACTCCAAGCCTGGGTCAATTCATTTATTAAAGTGTTTAACCTTACAGTGGAAATTACCAAACCAATTTGTTTGAAAAACATATCGGTGATATTCAGAATCGGAACATAATTCTTCCCTCATACAAAAGTATGAGAGTTTTGGTTGGCAAAAGGGATCCGCAGGAATGTTTTTGAATTTCTCCAGCATTTCTAAAGCCACTTCCTGTTTGACCCAGGCCTGCTTCGCATGTGTTTATACCGCCGATCTGTTAAATTTTTGGCGAATAAAAATGGGACTCTGACCTCTTGGGCTCCCCTACAGAGCGCGGAGAACAGGTTCGACGACGTCTTCGGCATGTCCTCCGCCTCGGACCCTTTCAACTTCAGTCAGAACGGGATGTGTAAGGATGACAAGTAAGCCATGGAAGCCCCCCTCTGAGTGTGTACAGCGGGAAGAGCACTTTTATTGTTGCCGATTTCCTATAATGACCCCTTTCCCTTCCTAGGGAGCGTCTGATTGAGCAGCTCACCCGGGAACTCAAGGCCCTGAAGGAGGAGCTGGAGACTTTCAGAGCAGAGGTGAGGAGGGCAGAGGTGTGGGGGGTGGGAGGGAGAGACCCCTAAACCCACAGTATCCCAATTCATGTGACCAGGAAATGAATTGCTTAATTTGTCTAGAAAGCCCTTTCAGGTTGCGAATATGCTTTATGTACTTGACTGAGAGAGTGCTGAAACAGTTTGGTGTTCTTTTGAAACTGGTTTCCCTAACAGGTGTCGCATTTGTGTTTTTTCACCGGGAAAGCAGTATTAGAAAATTAACACATTATATTTTGCGCAGTATCAGCTAGTCACAGGCAGGGTAGGACAGCAACAGTAATATTGTAAGGCTCTCAATCTGTATGAATGAGAAAATCCTCAAATAAATGTAAAAATAAGTGAGTCCGGGAGTGTGGAGGGTGTGAATCGGGATCAGTCAGCAGTGTCAGGAGGAGTCAGTAAGAACATTGGGGGAATCTAACCCTGCCCCTCTCCCCCTCAGAGCACACGCCTGTGCCAGGCGCTGCGGGGGCGTGTCAGCGAGCTGGAGGCGGAGCTAGCGGAGCAGAGCCACCTGAAGCAGCAGGCGCTGGGGGAGGGAGAGTTCCTGAGGGCGGAGCTGGAGGACCTGCGCCGGGTGAAGGAGGACACGGAGAAGGAGCAGCGCAGCCTGACTGAGATCGAGAGTGAGGACACGCCCCCTCCGCACCCCATTGGCCGTACCTCAGCCGCCTGACCCACTGTTCGATCCGTTTCTCCACACATTATACACAGTTATCTGCAAACCCCCACCAATACCCCCGCCTCACACGGTAACGTAAGATGAGTCCATCGCTCTGGATAAGCGTCTGCTAAATGCCGGAATGTTATGAAATGTACACAAATGTTCATTAGCCCAAGGTTAAAAACATACACTCGTGCTTGAGTGCACATACACACATGCATGTACACAGACATGAAAACAAGCACACACACACACGCACACACCGATCTCCTCGCTATAATACTATCCGCACTCGACAGCCACTGATTATCCTTGGACGCCTGCGTTCCAGAGGCTCCTAAAATGAGATTCATGTGTTGAGGCTCTGATGGATGCTTTCAGTTAGAGTTCAATCCTCTTCAGATCTAAAGGGAAAGTGCAGGCAGATGCGTGGCTTGTTCGGGCCTGTCTGTCAGTCACAGCCGGTTCAGTGCCGTATCTGGGAATATAAACCACAGCTTTTGACCACCTTTTTACCAATGAACTCATTTATTAGCTCAAGCCAACAGTTGTAATATGAATCCCGCCACCTGCTCATAGACTCCCTGAGTCCCTGCCAGCAAACACTGAGCAGCACTGATCTTAGACTGGATTATTCTTGCAAATGGCTAACAAGTAACCGCTACAGTCATCTGAGATGTGGAAGTCTGGCCTGTTGCCGAACGCCATCCAGATCAACATCAGTCTGTTATCAGGAGGAGAATGTGGAGTTTTATAAGAATCAGATATCGGGGCTATTCTGACTATCGTATCAGTAACGGTCAGTCCGTTTCATCACCACTCACTCTGGGTAATGGCCGTGACTGTGCGTGCGCATGCATGTGTGTTTCAACATAAAATTGTTGTTGACTAAACGTGTTGTTGTTTTTTGTGTGAGACCAACACACATTGTTGTTATAATTCATATCCCAAATGTGTGCTAGTGTGTGTGTGTGAACATGTGTTTATTCACATTACAGAGTCCAAAATACACTCAAAGACAGTGTACTGTGTGTCCTTTGTGTACTCTTCAGCATTCGTAAAGAAATAAAAGCCTGCTGGTTGGGTTCACGAAAGGCCACGGATCCAGTGATGTAAAGTAGAGATGATGCCACATAATCCTGCTCGTCTTCAGATGAGGAAAAAGAGGAACGGCTTATGTTTGTTTAGGTCATGAAACCATATAGCCAGTATTGCAGTTTATTAAACCTAAAATAAATGCAAGCTGTATTGTCTTTGTTTTTAAAAAGCAATGCATTACTGTGTAATACCGGGAGAAATGCATGGAAGGCTTTCATTTAATTTATGACATTGTATGCATAACATCGGTGCAAAGCATTGTGGGCCAGCTAAGAAACATCTCAGCACTTAATCGTGAAGCCGTACGGTGGCACAGCAGAGATGTGTGAAAGCAGTGAGATGAGTGGCAGGAACACTGAGGGAATGTTCTAGATGGCAGGCTCTGTGCATTTCCATGGCGGCGGCAGTGACTGACAGGTGGGATTTTTGTTGTAGGGAAGGCCCAGGCCAATGAGCAGCGCTACACTAAGCTGAAGGAGAAGTACACGGCGCTGGTGCAGAGCCACGCAGACCTGCTGAGGAAGGTGGGTGTGTCCTACGGCCTGTAAGCCACGCACCGCACTGCCCCCCCCCCCCCAAAACCCCACCTCCAGAGTAATACACTGCTCCTACCCAACAAACCCCACCTCCAGAGTAATGCACTGCCCCTACCCAACAAACCCCACCTCCAGAGTAATGCACTGCCCCTACCCCCCCAAACCCCACCTCCAGAGTAATGCACTGCCCCTACCCCCCCAAACCCCACCTCCAGAGTAATGCACTGCCCCTACCCCCCCAAACCCCACCTCCAGAGTAATGCACTGCCCCTACCCCCCCAAACCCCACCTCCAGAGTAATGCACTGCCCCTACCCCCCCAAACCCAGCCTCCAGAGTAATACACTGCCCCTACCCCCCCCCCCCCCCCCCCCCAAACCCAGCCTCCAGAGTAAAATGGTGCCCCTCTATCCTCCCTAAAACGTGTGTGTGCTGCAGAATGCGGAGGTGACCCGGCAGATGACCGTGGCGCAGGCGGCTCAGGATGAGGTTGAGAGCGTGAGGAGGGAGATGCAGGAGAAGGTGAAGGCTGCATCAGAGGATGCCCAACAGCAGGTGAGTGAATGAAACCCCACTGTGTGTGTGTGTGTGTGTGTGTGTACATGACTTTCCATATTCCTTTTACCTAACACTCTCGCATACTGCTCCAGAGTTGATTGTGTGTGTGCTTGTCTTTGTGTGTGATGGTGGCCTCCTCTCTTTCTGCAGGAGAAGTTGCAGGCAGAGCAGCTGCAGGGCCTGCAGGGGGACCTCCAGAGCACCAGAGAGGAGCTACATGGACTGAGGGACAGCATGGCCGCCTCACAGCAGGTGACCTCACTGAGATGTGACCTCACAGGCCTGATTCCTCCTGCCACAACCCTCCTGCACCTACTCCCCTTTAAAAGTGATCAGAATAGCACGCAAAACTGAACACTCTGTTTGCATGTGCCATGTAATAACCCTATAGTAACCCTTAAAAGAAGGCACATTAACTCTGTGTCTTGGGCTGCATCGTAATAGCCAAATTCGAGCAAGGAAGGATCCTTTAGATCGATGAGCCGGGAATATTTCCATGCTAAGGACCGTTCGTATTTCTTATATTGAGAAGGAAAGGATGCTCCTTTCACAAAGGATGCTCTGGACTATCCTTTTCAGAAGGAAGGTAGTATTTGTGCCCCACAATGCAATGCCGCCAATGTTTACATAAGCACCGGAGTTTTCCGGGACCGACGGAATTCAGACAACAAGGCGAATATCTTCTGAGAAATGCCAGAAATCTAAATGTGAATAGCTAATATTGTTGGTTAGCATTAGCAAAAATTACACAATCAGACAATAGGCTACACCAAATTTATTAAGAGGCTATATTTCGCCGAAATAAAACGGATGGTTCAAGTGGAATACAAACGGCAATGATGCGCCTTCTGGAACAATCACGTCGATATTACTGGACGTCGCACCATGACACAAGGTAGAGAAGGAGATTTGAATTCCACAGTAGACACTAGATTTCTTATAAATCTCTTTCCATCCTTTGACAATCGGAATGCAGTCTTCAGATCTCTCACAACAGGAAGATGGTTTGGAGTGCTGGTCAGAACCTGGTCGGTTTGAGGTCATGGCACAGAAACGTATGATTGTAAGGGTGGTCACGCGTGTTAGCTGAACTCTCGGCTGCTCTCCATCTCTGTTCTGCCATCAGTCGAGCGAGGAACTCCGGTCCCAGCTCTCGGCACTGGAGGAGGAAAGGGCAGGGCTGGCTGAGACGGTGACGCTGAAGGAGGCGGAGCTGACGGGCCTGGGGGCGGAGCTGGAGCGTGTGCAGGGTAGCCTGGCCAGTGAGAGAGAGAGCGGGGTGAAGGTGGCAGAGTCCTTACAAAACCAGCTCAATGAGAAGGTGAACTGTGTGTGTGTGTGTGTGTGTATTTTTGAAGTTTTCTATTTATGTGTGACCGTAGGTAGGTGTACTGTGCATCTTGTGTTGTTCTGGTGTCACATACTCTAGGGTGGAAATATTTTACTATTAACAAAGCTGTGTTTGTGTGTGTGTGCGTGTGTTCAGGAGAGCCGGGAGCAGTCCCTGGAGACTCAGCTGGTGACGGCACGCTGGGCCGCCCTGCAGGGGGCGCTTGAGGAGGCGGAGCGGATCGTACAGGATGCTCTGTCCTGCCTGGAGGACCCAGCACATATCAGCTGCACCAGCTCAGCGGGTCAGTTAAATTACTCCTCCCCTCTTCCCGCCCCCCAAAATCCCTCAGCACCACCCCCCTGAGGTTTGAGTGACGCTGCTGGTGCTGTCTCCCTTCTGCAGATTACCTGGTGGCCAGGTGTGAGACTGCTCTAGAGTGTGTGGACAGACTGCAGTCCGCCAGGGACGGCTACCTTTCTGACAGCACAGGTCGGTATCATTACCATGTGTGAGGGACAACATGCATTAACATCACGTTTGGGATGGGAAAATATTGCTTTTCTTTCAATGGGTTTAGTCTAGAAATGTAAGCCGTTTATAGGCTCTGAGCTCATTTCCTGTGTCTTATCTTACACACACACACACACACACACACACACACACACACACACATTTCTAGACAAACATGGAAATGTTTTTTCATCTAAATGATTTTACTATATTTGCTGTCTTGTAAGTTGCTCTCAATAAGAGTGTCTGCATAATGACTACATTAGTGAATGTGCTTTTTGTTGGTATTCTTTGATATCACAAAGTATACTCATTTAAAGTGGTGTTTAGTTGAGCTGTAGCGTCCATCCTGCTGGTGTTGCTAAAGCAGATGCTAATGAGCTTCTGCCTCTTCCCTGCAGACGTGTCAGAGATGCTGCGCTCCGTCGCCCGGTTTGCCCACCTGGTCAGTGACACCATAGTGCAGGGAAGCGCCACCACCCACATGGTGCCCGTGGACCAGGCGGTGTGTGAGTACCCACCCTCTACACCCCCCCTCAAATACCACAGACCGTCTCCACCCCCCCTGAAATTAAAGGATCCCTTTGTAAATGTTTGATTTTAAAGTCATGATTTTTGATGTTTGTTTTGGAAGAGTGATGTGCTGTGTATATGTGTTTTGAACTTCAAGGAAAATGTTTTATTGTAAAAACTTGAATATCCAATAAAAGATACGTCACCACCCCCCTCAAATACCACACAATCCCCTACACCTTCCTCAAATTCCGCAAACCCTCAGTACACAGGCAGGCCACACCCCCCCCATGTCACAGGTCATGCTGCCATTGTTGGAGGCAGAGACAGACTGTTATATAACCACTTATTTGGACCCAAACCTGAAGCAGTCTAGCCTGGTAACAATTGGAGTGACTAAGTCTGAGTTTGTTACCTTAAATTGAACCCCATTGTACGTTCTCGTATGGTCTCCTTTTGTAAGTGAATTGAGTTTCAGTTTTAGCACTTCTGCAGGGGGTTGCTATTAGCGACCTGTTGGAGGTAGATTCAGCAAACCTGAAATGAACACCAGTCATGTAACCTGTTGAGAAACACATGTGAGATAATCTATGTCCTGTACCCTGTGTGAGGATGCGTATCAATGAGGGTTCACACTGCCTGCGCTGTAGTCAATTCGTTCCAACCGGCCAGATTTGAGCACTTCTGTTACTGTGGGAAACCCTTTGCACCTGCCAAGCGGGTGACAGACGGTGGTGATTCATCCCTTACAAATGAGAGGATTAGTAATCCGGGCCACTCATGGGGCTGCGGCAGCGAGGGAGATGGTTGGTGTCAGGACCCAGTCAGGGAAACGCAACCAATCAGGGCTCCGGGTCATGCAGTGGGAGTGGTGGTGATGAAGGGAAGCCAAACGGTGTTGAAAGTGGGCAGTTTATTTATGTGTAAAGGTGGTGCTGCGAGGATTTGTGTCTGTATGTGTGCGTGCGTGCGTTGGGGTACGCATGTGTGCATGTGAGTGTGTAAGATGGGGGCTGGTGCCATTGACGCTCTCACACTGCCCGTGGTGTATTGGCAGCGCTGGCAGAGAATGTGAAGTCGTGTGGCGCCGAGGCCCTGGCGCTGCTGGGGCACCTGAAGGACCAGGAGACCCTGGGGGCAGCAGACAGCGCCAAGCTGAGGGCAGCGCTGGGCAACGTCAAGGCCTCAGCCGAGGTGAGTGTACCAGCTGGCCTCACCCTGAGTCTGTGGGGGTCTCACAGGCGTTGGGTCATCCTGAAACAGTACTGTGGGCACAGGCTCCTCTCAATTGTTCTGAATTCTGCATTAATGTGAACAGTGTGGGTGTATCCTCAGCTACACCACAGCAGTGTCTAATGAAAGCAGCTAACACTGAAAAAAATGTCTGTTGTAACAACAAGTGTTTTTACTCTTGTAATGAGACTTATTTTCTCATTTAAAAAAAAAAATTTTCTCCAAAGAGGAAAATATTTGCTTGTTTTAAGTTACTTTTTGACAAGTGAAAATCGAAATTAGTAAAACTATCTCACCCCACTGGCAGATAGTTTCTTATTTAGCAAAAAAAGTAACAGAAATAAGATGCTAAAGTGTAAATGAGATTAAAATGCTTGTTAAGATTATGTTTTTGCAGTGTAAAGTGGACATGTTGGTGTTTCTCACCAGGAACATTCAGGACACGCGTCACATGAAGTACAACACATTTTTTTCAACTTAAGCTAACGTGATGCATTTATAACTTAAGCTAACGTGATGCATTTTTTTAAATAAATGGTAGCAGTTAATAATAACGAGCCTTATGGTATATTTCTATTAAGGCTATATTTGATAAATGTAAATACTTGAAAATTAATGAATAAATGAAAATTTTGTAACCGCAATGTGATAATCCATATCTAACACAACGTGCTTCGGAGGAGAGCGCACTTTTGTGTGCTCGCTCCCTAATCGGCAATGGAGGTTGCTTTCAGAATTTTTTAAATAAAATGTAGAATAAATAATATGATTTGTACAAGACCAAAAAAATCCCTGGTGTTACCAAGAACTGAGGTATTTTTGGGATTGTTATTTCAGTGCCAAAAATGTGAAAACAGCACAAGCCTAGTGTCTGCCACAGCACGACACACTGGTGGCATGCAGTCCGACAGACAAGGATTTTCTGTTCAGATAGTTAGTCAAACTGTTAATAGAAGCTGAAATATAGAGCAGCAGGCGAACTGTTTCTGACGAGTTACAAAGTGCAAGATGTTTGCGTGGGTGTTTGTACTCAAATATTCAGTGTTATGTCTACAGGTGCTCAATAATGAACAGGTGATAATTCCTGACTCATCATCCAGAAGTTTTTGATCTGTTGTCTTGTACTTCAGTAAGGGGCAGTAAAGCTGGCCATGCTTTGCGGCTTTGTTCTGTGTCAGTAGTGTGTGTTAGGCACTGACCCCCGCCCCCCCGCCCTATGTCTGTGCAGAAACTGAGGCCGCGCGGCCTGGAGCTGAAGCAGGGGGAGCTGGGAGATCTGGTGGAGCAGGAGATGGCTTCCACCTCAGCCGCTGTTGAGTCAGCAGCTGCTCGCATTGAGGTAGTGTGCTCGTGTGTTTTTGTGTGCGTGTGTGTGTTTGTATATGAGCAAGTGAGCATGTGTTTGAATGGAGAGAAAAAAGAGTTGAAAAACAGGGAAGGCAGTTGCAGAACTCCTGAGATTACTGCACATATTTTGAGCCTTTTAATGGCACTTGCTCGTGTGATTATGGAGATTTATATTCCTCTCGATGAGTCCCCCCCTCCCCCTCACTGTGAAGGAGAGCCGCAACATTACCATTCATCACAGGAGTCCGTACAGGGGAAGGAGCGCCGAAATGTTGACATTGTGAGGGCAAGTCCCACTGTCCCAGTACAGGAAGCTCTCCTTACAGAAAGCACTTCCTCTCTCCCTCTTTTAACAGGAAATGCTGAGCAAGTCCCGAGCTGTCGACACAGGGGTGAAGATGGAGGTCAACGAAAGGTTGGTAAAAATTATTGGCCCACTACTGAGGCACTCGCTGCCCCCTTCCTGCTGATTCCTGCTGTCTGTTCACATTTGGGTTTCCTCAGTCAATCTCCCCCTGTTTGGTAATGGTTTTCTAATGATCCCACTGAGAACTGCAGTCAATCTCTGGTGTCTTTTACTACGCAATAACGTGAGCTTGATGCTATAAATGGCACAAACATTTAAACATTAGTCTGTGAAAAAATGCTTACCTTGTTTTCATCTGGAAGCCTTTATGCTTTCTCACCTCTCACCAGTTTTAGATGGCTTGTGATGCAGTATATGTGCAATTTCACCACCTCTTGAGACCAAAGCTTAGGCCTCACAAAGCCTGGGACTGGATTTAAAGTTGTGGGCTGGGGAGACTCACTTCCCTCTGGGTCTGCTTTCAGGATCCTGGCTTCCTGCACAGACCTTATGCAGGCCATCAAAGTGCTGGTTCTGTCATCGAAAGACCTGCAGCGGGATATTGTGGAGAGCGGAAGGGTGAGTCACAACTTTACGGGTAGGACTGTGGATAGGGAACCAGCCTGTAATAATAATAATAATAATGCATTGCATTCATACAGAGTCTTTCATCTCTGGATTATTATATATTTGGTTAACTGCATAGTTGCATTAATGTTTTTGGTAAACTAATGGGGTGCCATAGAAACTGTGCTTGGGGGACAGATGGAGGTGTTTTGGGATCTCAAAGTGCTGATCTCCTCCCTCTCTCTTTGACCTCCAGGGGGCAGCAACAATGAGGGAGTTCTACGCCAAGAATTCCCGCTGGACGGAAGGGCTGATCTCTGCCTCTAAAGCGGTGGGGTGGGGAGCCACAATGATGGTGTAAGTCTCCAGGTCCTAGTGCATTTACACAGGTTATATTAACTCCTTTCACCCACTTCTCTCCTTTATCCCATCAAATCAATCAATCAAAATTCTATTTACTTATTTAGCACTTTTGGTAAAAAGTGAATGCAATTCAAGGTGCTCTCCAGGGCTTTCATCCTTATTTCTTTTGTTCAGTGTGTGCCCAGTCACAGACAGTAGACCTCTCCACCAAGTAGCATTGTTCTTTCAGGCCCAATATCCCTCATTATTTAAAGTGTAGATCCATAGTTTTCATTATGATGAACATTATAATGCGTAGGTTTCACGTGACGTGTTGCGTGTCAGGAAAGCGTTAAAGGCCGTAGAGGCCTTTGTCTCGCCCCAGTGGGCTTGGCTCTGCAGTCACTCCACTCCTGGTGTCGAGCGCCGTCGGCTCCGTTTCCAGGAACCGCGGGTAGCGCAGGATCATTTTACAGCCTTATCAGGAGCCATGGAGCTGAAAGCATCCGCTGTCCTGCCTTGATTTCCAGAGGCCTAGCGCAGCCTGACTGCCTTCAGCCCCGTTTATTTATAAAGCCCTATCTCTTAACTGTGGGGACTGTTTGGTGGCACAAGACCTACATTGGTGAAGTCTTTCAACCTGTAATGATTCCATTAGCAAGCCACATCAGGAGGTGCAAGCGGAGCACACTGTTGTCTCTGTGGGGTTTATTAGCTGTCCATCCATTCAGTCATTTCCCTCCTGCCTTATTAATCTACAGTGTTAAATTATGGAACACCGAGAGTGCCACAATAATACATAAATAAATAAATAAATAAATAAATAAAAGAATAACTAAATGTGGAAATATAAAATAATATGGAAATAAATAAATAAATCTGGGAATGAATAAAGAAATGTAAATGTATGTGAAATTATTTAAAGCTATTACAAATATCTTTTCTAATTTATTTATTTTCATATATATTTCCCAATTTATTTCCCTATTTACTTAATTTATTTCCATACATATTTACCGATTTCCCAACGAGCAGAAGCGGTCAATCAACTTGCTTTGCTCCACCCAATAAGTGCGCCTCCTTCCCACTGTAGACTAGAAAAGTGATTCAGAGCTGCAGACAGCGTGAGCAAATACATTAATTGAAAAGTCAATTCCTCACATATTGAGAGAAACGACGGATAGAGAAAGCTAGCTAGCTATCTGTTTTAGATTTAGATTTGCATCGGATCCCAGCCTACATTGAACATGGTCATGTAACTAGCTTTCTCTTATACAAGATTGCTATATTGCTCACAGCAATATCTTGCATAAGCACGAAACATTTGATTAGGAAAATAGAACTAGCCTATAACTTAAATGTGTGTGCGTGCGTGCGTGCGGAGGTTCCTAAACATTTCTGGCTACCGTTCTGACAGTAGGCTAAGGCTATCTCCACCTGCAGTCCACAGTCTCACTCACCGGCTCCCCGGTTCACGATCACATCCATACATCTGTACCCCTCTGTTAATTTCTGTTACTTTTTCATTTTGTTTTCATTCTACAATATCATTGAAGCTGGACAGAAACCAAATTATCCTTAAAAACACATATTCTAAAGATTTAAAGTCTATCATTTATTATTATTTTTTTTTTACAACACACAAAATACTTTGAACATTTCTTGCTCGCTTGATGTCACTTGCAATGTTAGCATGCTGGCATTTCTTACAAATGTGCATATCTCACTGGTTTGTACATTATATCCACTACCAGAAGTGATTTGTCCCTGGATGTTTGCTACCAGAGCACCCATGAGTGTGGATCCAAAATTATCAATATTCAATCTGCTCAGAATCTCATTTCAATGAAAACCAAATCAAAATCACAGCAATAAACACAATCCCTGAAAATCTTATTTATTCTTAAAATGTCATTGAATATACTGTGTATAGATATGTATTTATTGGGAAGCTGCACTATAAAGTCGACTTATACCTGGTCATATTACTTCATATTTTGCTCATATCTTAATGCCATACAGATAGGGTAGGGAACAGATGGTGTGTTACTATGGCTCAGCGGTCATTCTTAGTGGTGAACGGTCAAGCTCATTTACCATGTGGTGATTGTGATGAATGACCGTGTCTGGTCCTGACAGGGACGCTGCTGACCTGGTGGTGCAGGGCGAGGGGAAGTATGAGGAGCTGATGGTGTGCTCTCACGAGATCGCCGCCAGCACTGCACAGCTGGTGGCCGCATCCAAGGTAAACTGCACACACACACAAACACACACACACCATCTCTAGTGAGAGTTTAATCAGTGTATGGATGCAATATTATAAAATATGCGCACTACGTAACCATACAAGCAACTTCAATCGTCACGTAGAGACGGCACTAGCAAGACCTACTGTGATGAGTTCCACAGGAATAGTTAAAGGCTGAGGTTAAAATACGGCCAGCCCTGTTTCTAACTGCCATGAAACTGGCACCAGCTCGCTGTCAAGGATAAACAAAGGGCAAAGGGCCATAAAAACAGACCGAAAACAGTGTCACCTTGTGGCAGAACAGCAGAAATGGCAGCAGCTGTAAGGTAAAGGTATATTGTGGATTATAATGTGGGTTATAACCAGGGCTGTCCCGCAGGTGAAAGCAGATAAGGACAGTACCAACCTGGCCCGGCTGCAGCAGGCATCCCGGGGCGTCACCCAGGCCACTGCAGGGGTCGTGGCCTCCACCAAATCCGGCAAGTCCCAGATCGAGGAGAAAGGTCAGTACCTCCCCTCGACCTGTGTGAGTGCGGCCTCTTTCCATGCTAAAGGTCCAGGAGAAACCAGCGGTTTTTGAAGTTGAATACTGGCATCTGATTGTACCATATCCGGTTCGGTCACTTTGATGTGAGGTTATTATTGTCTCATAAATCATTAAATTAATAATATGAACCTTACCCAAAATGAGATTTACAAACATATGCTTGCTGTGATTGGTCGGAGTAATGTAGGCGTTGGCAAAAGGATTTTTTTGAGCCTCCAATGCAGTCCTAGACAGAGATAATTTCTCAGAGTGACCACAGCACACAGACCTCCGCCCTACATAAAGCACCCTGCTGCATACAGTCCTCAGCCCTACATAAAGCACCCTGCTGCATACAGTCCTCCCTACGGGGGCCCTGCAGTTACAGGGGCCCAGCCTGTCAGCAGCCAAAATTATGGCAGGGGGTTTTGGAGTGGGAGTTGGAATGGGGGAGGGTGGTCATGCCACCCCGCCCCCCCCTTTCTGAGGACAGTGCTGTGCCAGGCCGCAGGAGCACATGGGTCACTGGAGCGCAGGAAGCCAGCGGACCTTCTAATGATGGTATTTTTTCCTGTGGAATGTGAGCGGCCGCCATCGTGCCAGCATTTCCTTTCATGGCGAAGGCTGGCTCTTTTATTTATTGATGTTAGTGATTGAGTGTAGCTTTACACTGTTCAAATGGCACACAGTCCAGTTTACAGTCTCATCTGTGTGGAATACTACTTTTTTCTTTTTTACTTTTATTTCCACTTTTCTGCCTTCTTTTTTGTACCTTAGAGGCCAATTTATGCTTTGTCGCATGGAAATTTAAACAAGCGTCACTGATGTGTTTTCCACTGAAAAAAAGTGTCGCGTCGCGCACCTCTAGAATTTTGTTATGTCGCAGACACTGTGATAGCTTGTTATGCAGTGTGATTCGACAGTTTACAAATGCAAACAATTGTTCAGGAGTTTGGCGTTTTGAAACCATAGAGACTGAACCCTCCCCCAAATGGTAAACGTCTTGTGACATCTTCACTTTTTGAGTGTTGTGCGACAAAGTATGAACTAGCCTTAAGATTTGCTGACCTGCAGATAGGACGGGTCTGGAAGCTGTATTATTATGCATTCGGCTCATGGCTCCTCTTTTGATTCTGTGCCTTGTTAGACACCATGGACTTCTCCAGCATGACTCTCACTCAGATAAAGAGGCAGGAGATGGACTCGCAGGTGAGGCCCACACCCACCCGGAACTCAGGTTGTTGCCTTAGACCAGTGATTTTCAACCACTGTGCCGCGGCACACTAGTGTGCCATGAGAGATCGTCAGGTGTGCCGTGGGAAATTATCCAACTTCACTTAATTAGTAACACTTTTGGTTGGTGGTGTGACTCTATGTGACTAATGTAAAAAATGTGCCTTGGCTCAAAAAAGGTTGAAAAACACTGCCTTAGACAATGGTTTGAGAAAATCATGTGGCTAGCACCAGGCCGGTCGTGTTTTTGTGTGTAATCTGTGCCTTGTAGGTATTTAATGAAGTCTTCGTTGTTGCCATTAAAATGTGTTTCAAGATCAAATATGTTGATAAATATTGTGCTAATTTAACCATGCATACAATTTAACCCAAGTCTCTGCGTGTGTGTGTGTCTGCGTGCGTGTCTGTGTGTGTGTGTGTGTGTCTGCGTGTATGTGTGTGTCTGCGTGTGTGTGTGTCTGCGTGTGTGTGTGTCGTAGGTGTGTGTACTGGAGCTGGAGACTCGGCTGCAGAAGGAGAGGGAGCGTCTGGGGGAGCTGAGGAAGAAGCACTATGAGCTGGCTGGAGTGGCGGAGGGCTGGGGGGAGGAGGAGGGTGAGTCCATCATTAGAGCTGGGACAGTACTGCTTTTTTCCTTACCGCATGAATTTGTCGTACCGCACCGGAAACCGCAATGTCAGCCTAAATGAACGGTAACAATTAGGCTATTTACCGGCAGCTTTGCATCTGCAATAGACTGTAATACAATTAAAACGCTTTTTTTCTCCTTTTCATTTTTCTCTCCCTCTGTCTGACTAAAGGCCATTGCCAAAGTGAGTCCTCCTTTGCGACTGACTTATTCTTCGCAAGAAAAACCAACATGTTTACCTTTTGGGGTTTGAGAGATGCCCACAACGGAGTGACAACAGCCCCACTGTACTGAATGTACCTTGCTATTTTATTGCCCTGCAGTGCTGGAGAGGTTGAGGTTTCCGCAATCCTGCATGCGACACAATTTACTGTAGCTTAGTTTTTAATTTCAGACAAACATGAATTGCCTACTGAATAAACATGAATAGCCTACCGTGGATAGGGATATTCTTGCCATTTAATTTCAGGATCGATAGACAATTCATTTAATATTAGCTTGTAAAAAAATTTGTCAAACCGATATATTTTTTTGATTAAACTGACAAGCTTATTTAACTCACCACAACTAAGCTTTGTCTGGGCATTTTGAGCTCATCCTGTGCTTGCTGCAGTTTCCTTTTTGTTTGCCACAGCAACAAGTAGCGAGCCCTGACAACTTCTGTAACAAGGTATTTGGTTGAGGAGACGGTGCCGTTCCGTACAGTAGAGAAGCCAGCATTTAACGCCACGCTCCAGGCTTTTGATAAGCAATATGAGCTTCCAGACGGGAGCCTACTTCTCCCAAACAGCTGATGAGTGGTTCTGAGGTGCGCGGCAGTATTTGTGGTGTTATACTCTCTAACATTCTTTTTTACCCCGCATACCCAACACACTGCCTTGTCCAAATTTAGATTACCATTGTCGTCTGGCTGGAAGCCAAAATGCTCCCATAACCAAACAGCCTATAAAAGTGTCTGATATGAGTACTTCACAGTACTAACTCCAAGGACAACATTTTTTACCCCCTTATCTTGTTTATGTATACCCTATGCTATGTTGTAACATGTCACAAGTAGCATATAGCCTACTCAAGTCTCAAAAAAACTCCACAAAACAACACACTCAAAACGAATCCCCCTATGAATAATGAACTGTCCCAGTGCGTCCCTTCCCCCACTCAGGACGTTGACTTCGCACATTTGTTGACTATAGCATTCGGCGCAATTGCCTAATTGTTTAAAAATATGTGGTGCCATGAAGACAATGGGGGTAGCTTTGTAGACTATGATAATGATTTATTTAAGATCACATAACTTTCAAAAGCAAAAATTGACAGACGTTAAACAAACCAAAACAGACAAAAAAAAATAAAAAAAACGGGTAATGCAGTGACCAGCTCAGCTCTTCGGTGAGCATGACGTGACTGCAATACCGCGGTTTCGGTCAGCATCCCGGCCCTATCCTGTCCATCACTGCATCGCCCACTGTGCTGCTTACTGCTCCGCCCACTACACCGCCATATTAGTCACAGCCCCTGCAGCTGTCTCACTCTCTTTTATTTCACTCTCGCTCTCTCGCTCTCTCTCTCACGACCATCTCTAAAGGGAAGTTAAAGTATTTTTTTGTTTGTTTTTTCCAATCTGGTTCTCGCAAGTTTTAGCAGGCATTGCGTTATAGGTCAGTGATTAGATTTGCTTGAATCACTCCCCCACCTATTTTCTTATTTCACATCAGCGTAGCCCTGATCAGGCTCATTGTACATTAAGGTTATGAACCTAACAGGTTGGACTTAGCTGACAGTAACTTATCTGGGGGGTATGCTACGAAGCAGGGGGGCTATACTACGAAGGAAGTTTGACATACCCAGGCTTTCTTTGTGTTAGCTGCCTTAACAAAACCTAACCACCGCAATCTGGCTTAACCGGTACAATGAGTCTGGTTATCAGCGTGCTAAGTGAACACGGGCTTTGTTAATCAAGCTCTCTGTGTGTGCCCATAAAAGGGGCGGTGTCTGCAACAACGAGCCAACAACCGTTGTAGCGGTACAACATGGGCTGTACTCGTGGAAAAAAGACTGATAGGACAGATATAATGGATGGATATAAAGAACATAAAACAATCATAAGAGCAAAAACAACAAAGCCAGGGAGTTTTTGCAACAAAAAAAATTGCTCATTGTGTAGGTTAAACTTGTTTGTTAATACCTTACTTACCACTCGTAACAAATAAATCTATACTCTATAATCTATACTTTATAAATCTATAATCTGTACATTGTCATACAGTTTATTTCTAATGTGACAACTGTACTACATTCAATACAAGCAATAACACCAAAGTTTATTCATAAACTCGGGTGGGATTCTTTATAATGGAGACGCCTTTTTCCAAAGCCAAGGAGCTGATTGGTCAAAGAGCGGTGCGTTTATATGTTTCAATCTGATGGCCTGAACATAACCTGCCCCGGAGCCAAGTTGCCATGGCAATATACCCTGATTAAAAATAAGTCTGCTTCGTGATACAGAAAACCCAGGGTTGAAGCTTAATTTAGCTTGCTAACCCCTTAATCTCGATTCGAAGTACACCCCCCAGCATTATGGAGTTAGCTGGATAACTGCGCTGCGGAAAACCCAGAACAGCTTTTTTAAATTTCAGATCATGTTCCAGATTTGGGACGGTTCTGGGTTTTATTCACTGCAGTTATCCAGCTAACTCTGTAATCCTAATTCGTAGTATACTCCCCTGCTGTCGAGAGAACCCCGGTCTGCTGTCATTGACCTAGTTTAATTAATTATGTGTCAGATCCGACCTTTGCAGACATCTCATGTCAGTGACATGGGCAATAGTGGTCTGTCGGGATGATTCATGTATTTTGTAACACATTTCATTCGCCTCAGCTTTCACCTGATAACCCTGCCTTTTTTATAGACTACTTAACGAAGTGCACTTGTAATGAATTGCCTTTATTACCAGATTTGTTTTGTGCCCTACAGTATAAGCTTTTTGTCTGAGACAAAGCACCCATTGGCTGAATCTGGAGCGCCATCCTACGCTAACGCCCACTGTCTCTCCTTATTCCGGGCTTCAGCGCTGAGCTCACAGACAGGGGTTATGTGGTTATGTGGATTTCCAGACTGCTTTTTCCCCTTTGTGCCAATTCAGATACTTTCTATTAATACCCACTGACACTTTGGCATTTCTGCTTATGTGGGAAGTACCGAAATGCAGAACTATGAGTGGGATTTCTACAGTCTCGGAGTAAGCGAACAGTCGGGTAGAATAAGAGTTCTAAACGGCTAAAGGTTGTGCAAATTTTATGCTCACTGCCTGCTTTATCAACCAGTCAATCAATCCGTCTTTATTTTTGTATGGTGCCATTTACAGATATGTTGTCACACTGCACTTCACAATGGGCATATTTAGAGGGAGTTTGCCTTTCTGTGGAAAACTGTTTCCCAGTCTTTTAAAAGATGATCAAGCTGAACTCCTGGAAAATGGTGTTGAGAAAAGTATAACCCAGCAATGCTTATGTTAATATTATTCCAATGATTTTCACATCGGTAAACATAAATATGTGGTTTGACAGTAAGTGAGTCTGTGAGTCAGGGAGCGAGGGAGTGAGGGAGTGAGGAGTGAGGAGGGGCTTGTTGGGGCTTTGGGAGGGAGGGGGGAAGTTATTGCACATCGCATTGTTGTGTAAGTGTGTGACATGCTGTGTTTCTCTCTCTCTCTCTGGTACAGGCTGAGGCCCGCACCAGCCCCTCGCATCCATCGTCCTCAGACCAAGACTCTTCTTCCACTGCCTGCTACATTCTACAGTTTTTACACTCTTCCCTTTTTTTTCTGTCTTCTGCACAGTTTTTTTCATTTTAATTCACTTCCAAGCCAAATAATAAGGTGCTGTTTTTTAATAAATTTTTTAAAAAACTCATCCTGCCGCTCTGGCTTGTAGAAGCTTCACGTTTGAAGTAATGATCATTGAGCGTGGAGCCAGGGGAAGGGAGGTCATAGCACCAGGAACGGACTGCCTGTAGCCCCACCTACTGGACTTCTGGTGAACTGCATCCTTGCTGTGGCACCATATTTCTATTATTTATTAGATTTTGTCTTCTCCTTCTTCCAATTTAAGGAGAGCCCCTTTTCCTCTGAGGACTCTTTCCCCTCACAACCTGTGAAGACTGTTAGACTGCATGCTGTTGGACTCTAAACACTACAACTCAGATTACCCAGGATGCAGCGCTGCCACCTTACCAACCAGTGTGGCGTGCGGAGGAACCCTACCAGCTTTCCTGGCACTGTCCTCTTTCTCGTCCTCCTCTCCAGGACTCAGAGGAGCGCAGAATATTCCTGACCCCTCCCATACGAAGCGCAAGACTTTTTCCCAGCCAGTTGACCTGTGACCTGCGGTCTCACACGTCTCCCAATCCCCCCCCCCTTTACCTGCCTGCAGTAGACTGCACCCTGCTGTTCAGTCTGCACACGGGCATATGTGAGGTTTATATTTGTCTTTTTCCCCCCACACTCAAATGGCACACTTTGTTGTGGCTTGTGCAGTAATCACAAGGCTAAAATGTTAAGTAGTGCTCATACACTGTGTTTTGGAGGGGAAAGGGGTTGGGTGGTTACGGCTCGGAGACGGACTGTCAAAGAGAACAGAGGTGTGGATACGTGACCCATTCCCTCTCCGGCTCGTCCTTGCGTGTTCCTTTGCCGTGTCACGCGTGTGCTATGTATAGTCGACCTGTTAGTAGTCAGCAGTTTCACTACTAGCATACTGTGTCACAGATCCCCAGCCCGACGAGGCGGGGCTCGTAGAACTGAAGCTGCAATACAAATTCATATCATGTACAGAGAGAGTCTGAGGTGGAACTGACTGTTCTGGGATAATTTAATGGCCGTAAGACTGGTTGAGGAACCTGTAGGCCGAAGGTGATTGGTCAGTTTCCAGACTGGGAGTTCCTGTGTAGGCAGATTTCAGACGGCACCCAACTGGGATGCCATTTTCTAGAGTGGTAAGTGTATGTAGCTCATCAGGCCAGTACTGTATTTACACTAGTAAAGCCCTTCAGACTACCGCCAAGATGAAACGCAATAGAGAACCTGGGGCTTCACACAAAATGTTACAAATGCCTGCTCATTACAGCGTTTAATTTTGCTTAAAATTATTTATCTCTGTTGACCGTTTTCCATTCAGTTTTTTTTGCCATCACACACTTTCATCATTATTCATAGTTTTCATTAATGATTTTTGATGGCTGCAGCAGCAGCAGCAGTAGCTCAGTGATGTCAGACTTTATTGGATTAGGTAACAGTGCTTTAGTTATGAGTTGCTTCATGTATTGGTAAATGTATGTATTCATTGGCACACTTCTAGCTTCTGACCAGCAGGCTGTAGGCTAAACCCAGTGTCAGTTTCGGTAGAGATTTTCGGCGCCCAACAGACAAAATCAGTTGAATCCGGTTTCCAAGTTAGCCAGGTAACTGAAATGCCAGTGTCTGGCTGGCAGGCTGCCAAGCTGGAGTTGATTAGCTATCTAAACATACATTTAAAAAAATATATAATTTTTGACAATATGAAAGTTTTTTATCCAGCATTATGTTTTTACTCCTCACACATTAGCCCACCTTTGCTGAATAACACTAGCTATACGAGGGACCCTTGGTTATTCTGTGAGATTGTGTATCTTGTAACTCAACCTCACCTGGCTTGTGTCTGTTCTTCTGCAAAGTGCTGTTCTCACAAAAAGTTTGTGTAAAATATAAATGATAAACAATCAAATTGACTAAATGCTTAAAATTATAATTAAGTGGTAATTGTGTCAGTGGCAATATTTATTCAGAGGCAATATTCAGAATACTAAAGAATTTCAAGTACAGTGTATGCATTCAGTGTGTATATATAGCCGATCAGTATACGTGGGCTATATCTGAATTAGCAGTTAGCCATAGTCTCCATGTATAAGCAGATGGGCAGTTGTATTGGCTTGTTTGTGACCTTTCTCTTTTGTGTGTGGCTGGCAGGTGTTCAAACAGGTGGACAGACTCCAGGATGTTACATTTTTAGTTCAAATATCAGGCAGGTTGAGGTTGGATCTTGGATCTCAGAGCCAGACCAGCGTGTTTAGTGTTGCTCTTTTTGCCATTTATAAGTATAAGCTTTTATTGGCTGCTATCATTTGAAACGTTACACATTGTAGTCCATTGTCTTAGCTTGTCATTTAGATACTAGTACCTTGAATAGCTGTTCAGTTTTACAGTTATTTCTGTACGTGTCATATACAGCTCGGCTAAGTGTTGTAAATAGTCAGTATTACATTAATATCCATTGGGAAATGGCCGGTGTTGATCTGTATTGGCCTGTATCCATCGTGTTTCCACACAAAGCCCCTCACTCTTGCCCATTTTATCCGGCAGTGCTTTGAACGCTTCTGTCGTGTGATGAGGGGGAGAGGGGACATTGTTTTAAACTTTTATTTTAAGTCAGAACTCTTCCTATACAGGCACTCTTAACCAAACCACCTGAAGCTGAGGGTCGTGACTGTTATAATGTGAAGAGTGTGTTGTGTGGGTATCCTTGGAATTCATAGCTCTGTTGGACACCTTTACAAAACAAAGCCCATTTGGTGTTCAGTCGTATGATAATGTGCATTTGCTGCATTTGGGACATTTTGTTCTACTACTACCAACATACATCAGCCAGCCAACCAAATTAGCAGGCCAGTGACGCTTCAGGAGAAGCCAGTGCCTTGAAAGTGGGGGTGGTGCTGGTGCTGGCGGCGTGACCTCCGCTATGAAAAGCTGCAAAATGTCAAGTGAGGGGATTGGAGTGGTTGGGGTTTTTTTTTTCTCTTTCTTTTATTATTATTATTTTTTTTTTAAACCTGGTATCCAGATGAGCTTGAATTCAAGGCCCCGGAATGTTGTCTGTTTTTTGGGATCCCCCGTCTGGACAGAACACGACGGGGTCCTGGCCTGGCTGGACTTGTAGGGTGCCGAGGCAAAGTTTTACCCCCCAAGATGGGTGCGGATTTTTATGGAAACGGATCCCCATCCGTGCTTTTGTATGAATTTGGACCGGCTGGAGACGTTGCACGTGTCCCACAGACGGGAAGATGGCGCCACGATGGCAGCCTATGACTGTTTCACTCCGTCAGCACAAACACACGGGGTCCAATGGTCTTTGTGGGGAGGACACAGGAGGCGGGCCTGAATGAAATGTAGGCGCCAACCACAAAAAGTCTGGAGGTCTTCACATCGGATGAGTTCAGTGGACTGGTGTAACATGGTCAATGACTTAGTACGTGAACACAAGAAGAAAAAGCTCCTCTGCTACCTTCTCTCGGTTACTCAGGCATAGGGCCTTTTGAAAGTTCTCCTTTCGAGTAATGCAGCCTTCTCTGATTGGTTTAGCTGGTCCATGTGACTTGTAGATAAGCATGTGATTGATGCCGAGAGAAAAGTGAAACACCCATGCCAGCTTGAGTTGTTGATTGGATAAGTGGTTCCAGTTGGCCTTTTTGTGTGTGTGCGTGCGTGCGTGTGTGTGTGTGTGTGCGTGCATGCGTACCCATTGGGTAGTGTGGCTGGTAAGTGTGGAGAGTGTAGCAATGTGTGTGTGCGCCTGGGTCCTATTAATCAAATCCGTTTTCTTCAGTTCATGGCGATCTGTAGCACTGTTTTAGTTTGTAG
The DNA here is from genome assembly GCA_022702515.1 of Ilyophis sp. 1 JC-2022. Taxonomy (NCBI): domain Eukaryota; kingdom Metazoa; phylum Chordata; class Actinopteri; order Anguilliformes; family Synaphobranchidae; genus Ilyophis; species Ilyophis sp. 1 JC-2022. Next base: position 64,936,273 of record CM040401.1, on the reverse strand, counting down.
GTGAAGTTGTAACACTGGGTTTTTTTAACATTGTTTTATCCCCCCAGTTTATTTTTTCCAATGTGCATCTTATCAATGGTGTGCTCGGGGTGCATGTCTATGCTCATACCAGTCCAGCCAGCCTTTCAACTGCCTCTTTCACTTTTGACCAGAGAAAATCCTTTATTAAAACTTTCATTAATAAAACATCACAAAATTAAAGAAAAAAGTATTTGTACCATATACTAAAAAAATAAAATGTTTTGTTTTTATTAAAACAATGGACATGAATAAAAGCAGAACTGGTGTTTGTTTTGTGAAACGGTGAACAATGTGTGCCTGGGAGTTTTCTGCGCAATGAAAGCTTGGTCACCAAAGTGTTCAGAAACGCTGGCACTCAGCATTGACGTGTCCACATTGGACCGTCCCTGGGGGCCCTATAATGCCTCTCGGTTCTCCCACAAGGGGGGAAGGGGGGGCGCTTGCAGATGGATGTTTTATGAGAATGAAAGTGAAATATTGAAATTAAAATATTCCCAGTTCTCTGCTGTCGAAACTCCCAACAGAGGAAGCCTGAACTGCCAGATTGGATGTCTGGGGTTCCGTTTGCTGCAAAGCATTTCCTTCAACTGGATTATCTCAAAGTTGTGGGCCTGTAGGGATTCTTCTTCAAAAATCAATCAGGATAATAGTTGGTGGAAGGATATAATGTATATCGCAAAGTGCTTTTCATACATTCAAAGTTGAGAACGTGTGCCTCTCCATGGGTAAAGCTTCTAAAACAAAATTAACCCAACAGAGGAGATTTTTTTTTCTCTGATGATGTATTAGCAGTTTAACATTTTATCCTCAGAGTAATGCGGCCGTGGAAGGAAAACGAATCGCTCACAGATCATTGTTGTAAGCCGTGACCTGGTCTTTGAGGGAGATGGGACCAGAGATGTGTTTGTGAACCAGAAAAGAATGCTATCATTTTCACATTGAGACTCCTGAGAGGTCATCTGATGCAGCTGAATTGTCACCAGCTAGCTGTAGCCCTCGTTAAAAATTAGAGACTTCAAGGAAGTCCTTACACAACGTGGCGATAAGAATTGAATGAAGTCCTTACACAACGTGGCAATAAGAACTGAATGGTCAAGCCAAGGCGTTTGGTGGTATTTTACAGTTGATTCTGATGAACCTTGGACGAGTTGTGATAAACTTCTTATTCCTTTGAATCAAATACAAATTGTACGCCTTTCTCATCTGTATTCTGTAAAATTCAATTATTTAAAATCTGTAGGAATTGAAATAATTACACAGAATGTTGTATGTTTGGAGGTAGTACTGTAGGGGAATCAAAACCAGGAACAAATATATTAAATTGAATGGCATTGCCACTTTTGTAATAAGTGGACAAGCTTGATTCAGGCTCTATCACTATGGGATTCTGTGCAGTATGTATGAAATGCTGAAGTGCAGCAATACAGTACATGCAAATGTGAATGCACTGTTCCTGTAATGTAAATCCAAAAACGACCACCAGAGGGCAATCTAACGACATTTTTCTTTCTAGTTAAAGTCAATGCTATTGCTATCTGCAACAAATGATTCTTACCGTCTTTGTTCAAATTTGTCTCATTGGCCTTATAATGTAACTCATTCTGTGTCTTCTAGACCTTGTGGATGTTTGAGCTAATTAGATTTGCTAATGTTGGTTTTTATTTAAAAAAAATTCCTGCATCCACAAATATCACTAAACAGAGTTCCCACAGGCACTTAACAAAACATGAAAAAGTTTGATTGTGAGTTGGAAAGTGCTTGAATGTGCTTGTTGTCTGTGTATTCCCTTCATCAGACTCTCTGTAGCCATATATCCCATCGGCAAGCAAGGTGTGATGTATTGTGTGATGTGCTTTCTGTGTTCCCAAACTGTGTGCTGTGGGTTTTGGTGTGAAGGAAGTTTTATTTATTTAAAAATGTTTTATATATCAGCACTGAAGTCCTTTATAATTAGAATTATAATTTACAATATTTATTTACACATTAGATCATTTAAGGTTATTGCTTTGTGCATTACGATTACTGAGAACCAGAACCTTATGTCGAGGCTTCCTTTCTCTGTTTTGCGACCATCTGGGTGTAGGTGTACATCCTTTTCATTTATTAATTGGTGATTGGGGGATAGGATGGGATGCCAGCTGTCTCAGGTGTGTGTGTGTCCTGAATTATTTTCATTTATTCATTCAGTGATCAAGGGATCCAGAGTCTCTTTTGCACTATGGGGGCGCAGAATGAAATCAGATGCCCCTTTGTGTGTGTGTGTGTGTGTGTGTGTGTGGACCAACTGTACAGCACCACCTCCCCCACACACAGTCAGCGCTGAGAACAAAGTGTCTCCCACTGCCCTAGCATGCTCATTAGCCCTAATCAGCCCTGCACATATGGCCCTATTGCTGGCCTAATGGTTTTAACCTGGCCGTGCCGGGATTACAACCCCCCTGCCAAACCCCCAGTGAGCCCCGGATAGCCTGGGCAATTACTGCCCTTAATCTACGTGAGGATCACTGTGGGGCCACAGCCGGTGCACAGCGCACCCCGAGCGCCATGTACCCCCCTTCTTCCCTTCGGGATCCTGTGTGACCGAGGATAGGGTTTTTTGTCATCAGCTGCAGATTGAGGGTAACATGTTTTTAGGAGTCGGTGAGCAGGATTCCTACCACTAACATAAACGCATTGTTTAGACCTGGGCTGTGGGCCTTGCTTTGCTCCTGTATCGGAGTGTATGTTTGTCAGGTCCACCACAGGGCAAACCACAAACAAACAACTAAAATGGCTGCATGTGCTCCTACTCTGTAGAGTAATGCAGTAATGAGGCCTGAGGCCTGCTGTTTTTCTGTAGAAAACCTTGGTTCGGGAGCCTTTGTTAAACATGACAGTACAGCACCTTTGAATATGTGGAGCTAACGAGTAGCTGTCCCTAAAAGTGTTCCTGTGGTCGCTTGCTCTGCTGGGACAGCCAGCTGTAGTGCCCCCCCCCGCCAACCCCGACCATCTGCTGCTGGGAGTGCTGGGTAATTACCCTGCCTCCCCTCCTCTAGCTTCCTCCTCCTCCTCCTCCTCTTTTAGATTCCCTGTTCTGCCTCTGATTAAACCCCCAACCCCTCTTCCTTAAGTCGTACAGTCTCCAGCTCCCGTTCTGTGAGCGGCGACCCGGTGACAGCGCAGTGCGCCACAGTGTTTCTGGGCCCAGATGGCGGTTTTAGCGGGCGGAGCGCACCCTGAGCATAACAGCGAACAAGGGGTTAAGCCGGCGTGAGAATTCCTTGCAGACGGTAATCAGATGGGGCCTTGCGTGGCGCTAAACGGGCCCATCTGATCGGGGTTAATCTCTGTGAGAGACACAGAGGGAGAGCGGTTCGAATCGCTGCTGCGTGACATCCTCGCATACCTGGGGCCACCACTGTACCCCTTGGTGGGCTTCAAAGAGCAAGATGAACAAAGACATTGGCCCTCTCGTCCTTCCACGCTGTCCGTGGGCAGAGTGGGTGAACAGACCCCAGTGTGAGATCCATGATGACAGTGTGCTAAGTGATTAGGGCAGCTTTAGCATGTGGTTATATGAGCAGAGGACAGAGCAATGAAAGGATTTTGGATGGGGTGGGGGACGGGCTCCTCTGTGGGTGCAGGAGGCCCTGGCACAGGTGGTCGCATCCCCCTCTTCCTCATCAGATAATGGACGCTCCACAGTGCTGACACACACTAATCCCAGCCAGCCTGACTTCTCCCACCCAGAGCAGGGGGCAGGGAGGCCCCAGTGCCACCTTATCAGGCCTGTGACATTAGTGTCTGGCCAGAAGTAGGGGGAGTTTCCAAGGGGGTCAGCGTTTACACCATAAATTAGACATGTTTACATCCTATGGATCTCTTCACAAAAAAATGGGTCAGAGCGAAAGCCAACGCTGAAGTGGGTAACTGGAAACCCAGCGGCAGCCATTACGGAGCAACCCAAAGATAAACCAAAAAAGGCTCGAGCCACAATGGTGGTGGTGCTTTTAGCTGCCTGCGGTGTGGTGTGGGATACGAGATAAGCCGATAACAGACCAGTTGCATCTTGTCAAGGCCTGTAAAATTTAAATTATGCAAATAACCAGTCGTTTAAATGTAGCTAAAAATAAGAGAGAATTTGTAGTAGGCTATACTCTTTCTCAGATGTCCTCAGTCCAACCACCATGCATTAATATTGAGAGACCCTGTAGGCCATGTAAAAATGTATTTCAGTTAATGTAGTTTCCCGCTCATTGTACTGCCTGCCGGCCTGCAAGGTCAGGCTTGAGTGGATCAGCTGGGGCTCGGTGGTCCCTAATAGCCATTGCACAGTCACACTTTACCTGGTTTGTGTTAATCACAGGCCCCTGGCCTTCCCCTGTGGGGGTCTCTCTGTAGGCATGGGGAAAAGACAGAGAGACCCTCTGTGCTCTTTAGTGTCTGTCGTCCATTCTTATTTTATCTTTGTATAGCACACTGAAACGTTAAAAACCGGTCATGAAGTCTAAAGGCAAGCCAGAATTCTTAAATCATTGGCACACAGTTATTTTGGCTACACATGGAAATGTTTAATGTTTAAATGCTGAAATGGAAACCTTCAGTGCCGTCCAGGCCTTTGCACTCGATCGTCATTGTTTGCCGCCCTTCACAGTACAAGGTTTCTTAGTGTGCAGATGTGCCTCACCACTGCCAGAGGGGCCATGCCACCTCCACTGCTGTGTGTGTTTCAGAGGACTAACCAGATTAATCCTGCTACACACACACTTACACACCTACACACACACAGATGCAGACACACACATACAAGCACACAAATACACACACACACACATACATGTGTACACACACACAGATGCAGATTGGAGCTGTGGGTAAATCAAGATGTATAATCCGAAACCAATGTAGAGATTACAGACATCCCCTAATCCAGAAGGGAAATAAAATTGTATGTTGCTGATCTCTTTTTTTATTTTGTGTGTGTGTGCAGTATGTACTTGTATGCATGCATTTACATGCTTCATAAATGGGCCAATGGGAAAATATCCAGAAATGATTAAAACTGCATCCAAGCAGGATAAACGGTTTGTTGATGATTAAGTCATACAGTGGCAACTCCAGTATGTGTGGTGGTTAAGGAAACAAGCTTGTCACCTAACTGTTGCAAGGTTTGACTTGGGGAACTATTGTCATTATCTTGGAGTACTTCATCTGAATTCCTCCAATAAATAACCTATTGTATATAAAAATAATATATACAGGACTTACTATAAAAAGCATGTATGTGCACGTGCGTGAGAATGTACATACACATTTCTTTTTTATAGTACAGTATACATTATCCTTATACACACCTGGTTATTGTATACAATACACAGTTATGTACAATATATTTACGTACTAAACTCTTATGCTGAAACGTAAGCCGACTTTGACCTGGATGCTGTGTACATATACAGTGCAGAACGTAAGTATTTGGACAGTGACACAATTTTTGTTGTTTTGGCTCTGTACTCCAGCACATTGGATTTGAAATGGAACGGTGACTATGAGGTTGAAGTGCAGAATTTCAGCTTTAATTTGAGGATTTTTACATCCATATCGGGTGAACCGTGTAGCAACTATACATAGTCCCCCCATTTTAGGGGACCAAAAGTAATTGGACAAATTAACATAAACTTAAATAAAGTCATAATATTTAATATTTGGTTGGATATCCTTTGGCATGCCATGACTTCCTGATGTCTGTGATCCAAAAACATCAAAAGTGATATCTTATTTTCAGGTACTCTTACAAGGGATAATATAACCTCTGCATTTGAACGAATCTCTGTGGGAATTGGGGGGTGGGACTATAGATTCAAATGTAAATTACATGGGAATAGTGTGGAACACATGGTTTGCTAAATGGCTATCATTCATCAAGGGTCTGAGGCATCAAACAAGTCTGAAATCATCACTGCTGCCAGATATCCAGTAGATGTTGATGGATCCCTTTAAGGGTTGTTTCTCCTGACTCATTTTCCTATTGATCTCTATGGAAGTGCAGTGCTGTAATGTCCTATGCTGTGCAGGGCAGTGCTGTAATGTGCTGTGCTGTAATGTGCAGAACAGTGCAGTGCTGTAATGTGCTGTGCTGTAATGTGCAGTACAGTGCAGTGCTGTAATGTGCTGTGCTGTAATGTGCAGTACAGTGCAGTGCTGTAATGTGCAGTACAGTGCAGTGCTGTAATGTGCAGTGCTGTAATGTGCTGTGCTATAATGTGCAGTACAGTGCAGTGCTGTAATGTGCAGTGCTGTAATGTGCAGTACAGTGCAGTGCTGTAATGTGCTGTGCTGTAATGTGCAGTACAGTGCAGTGCTGTAATGTGCAGTGCTGTAATGTGCAGTACAGTGCTGTAATGTGCAGTGCTGTAATGTGCTGTGCTGTAATGTGCAGTACAGTACAGTGCAGTGCTGTAATGTGCAGTACAGTGCAGTGCTGTAATGTGCAGTGCTGTAATGTGCAGTACAGTGTAGTGCTGTAATGTGCAGTACAGTGCTGTAATGTGCTGTGCTGTACAGGGCAGTGCTGTAATGTGCAGTACAGTGCAGTTCAGTGCTGTAATGTGCAGTACAGTGTAGTGCTGTAATGTGCTGTGTTGTAATGTGCAGTGCTGTAATGTGCTGTATTGTAATGTGCAGTGCTGTAATGTGCAGTATAGTGCTGTGCTGTGCTGTGATGTGATGTGATGTGCTGTGGTCTGTGCCTCTGAGGAAGGGTGGCTGAGCTCTGCTATTTATAGACCCTGCGAGTTTGGCTGGGCTGAGACACACAAACACACCCACATACTCACACGCACGCACACACACACACATTCTCTCACATACACACACGCATTTACACACACATTCTCACACGCACATACACACACTACTTGCACGCACGCGCGCGCACACAGTTTTCTATAAAACCATACACTCACAGGTGTGGTACTCCTAAAACTGAGGAAGGAGGATATCTGGCAAATGAAAGGGTTCTAAGTTATAAGAACCTGCCCTCTAAATTAATTTTCCAGCAAACTCTTGTGAGAACAAAGTAGTCTTGTTCTCCCAAAACTTGGTCCCATGTCTTTTAATACCCCTGCCCCCTCCTCAAAAAAACACCCACCACACCCTTGCAACCCACAGACTAAACAGTCTGCCACGGTTTTCTGATCCGGCGATTCAAGACTAACACATTCCAGCATGTGTTCACTTTTTCACTGGGCCAGAAAAAACATGGCAGGAGCTGAGAGAGAGGAAACACTGCGCTGAGCTTTGAGAGGCCTTACGGGCTGCTGCCGGGCTCACTGAGGCCCTGTCCTGCAGCACGCAGACTGACAGACTGACTGACTGACTCGCACATCTGGGATGGGGGCAGGGGATAGGTGTTGAGTGAGACCAACATCAAAGAGAGTTTGTGGAGGGGGGGTGGATCACAAAGCAGAAATTACTAAATTGGTCAAAAGCAGTTTTAATTTGTGTATTGCCTATCTAAGTTGACTTGATCCAATTATGTAATTAAAGGTCTGGGTAAAACACCAGTGATGACTAGCATTGAAACATAACGGGTGGGCTTGACTTTGGGAGTACATAGAGTATAACTACCTCATATACAGTATACCTGATTATATGGAGTTACCCTGTATACAAACAAATATTCTGATGAAATAAGAGTAGGATAATATGCAATAATCTTATGTATGTTGGAGACCCAGCCACTTAGGACGTCACCAGGTATCTTCCAAGCACAACCACTAGACATATTTCTGTTCTGGTTCCGATTCCTAGCTCAGCCCTACTACTGCATACTTGAAGGCAGGCCTTGATTTTTCAATAATGTACCCTTCTGTGCAAGCAAATATAGACTTTAGTTTATTAAATTTATTTGTTTATTTGACAGGGACAATGCACATTAATAACATTTCTGTAAATGTGCCAGAGTTAGCCAGGGAGGCTTATTTTCATCTGCAGTCCCTGGGCTGCATGTCTTTGGACTTCTCAGCCACTTTGCTGAGGAAGGACTGTTCCTCCTATAGTCTTTGACCTTTATTTCACTTTTTTAAAAATACCATTCCGATGAGAAGCTGATATAACCATGAAGGGATAAGAAAAGATCTCCCTTGAGTCAACTACAACAGCAACAAACTTTATCTGCCAGTCCCCTTTTTTGGTTGTCCCAGCGATGGTTCATACAATTAAATAAACACCTACGTTGTATCCATTTCTCCTTGGAGCTTAAACTTTCCTAACCATGTGTGTCCCCAGTGGCAGACAGGGATGGAACATTGCTTTCATTCTTCTCTGGCTGATGTGGGAATGCTTTTTATAGGCTGTTGTGGGAGGAAAAAACTGTAAAGGCAAATTTGAGAACTGCTACAATAATACAATGTTTAATTTAGTAAGAACCGTGCAAGAAGATAAAATCTAACCGTTATTATGTGGGTGAGCCGGTCTTGTGTTAAGGCGGAGGTCTGATGGAGCCGCAGTAAGAAAGAAAACAGACCACTGGGGTCGGCTCAGGTCCCTATAGGAGTGCGGCAACTCCCCTAATTTGGGAGCTGAATGATATAGCTAAAAATAAACAGCCCTTCAGCAACTCACTTATTGTTCTTTTTTTAGCGACAGTGAGCCAATGCGCCCGGGACTGATTTGTGCTGTGCTGGGCTTTTCTGCACAAAAGGGAGTCCAGGCCAGAGTCATGCCAACCAGGAAATCTGGCGAGGAAACCCTGCCCACCATCTGCTGCTACAATCAGGGGCATTCTCAGCCCGATGGCGTCCAATGAGAAGCCGGCACACGTTTTAGGGCATTCTCTCAGGATGCACAGGCAGGCCTGCTGCCAACTGCTGCCTGTGAAATCCCTGACCAGACCTGGGTCAAATAATTATTCAAAATACTTTAGTCCTTTAGATACCAGTACATTTCTCTCATCATAAATAGTCCAGATTCAAGTGATCATACATTTTTGTCGGTAATAACAGTTTTCTGGGATTTGCATGAGTGTTTAAATTTTTTTTACCGCAATCTAAAAAGTTCAGATATATTAAATAATAGTAATATGACCAAGATCTGGATCTGAGACTTTTTTTTTTTACGCTGGAGACCATCTATGACAGGGTTGCACAACAAGGGCTGATTTGTTTCATGATTTTGTGCTAACGTCTGCTCTTAATTATTCAATTAGCTCAATCATAATTATCTTGATCTGACATTTGTATACGCACCAGCTACAGGCACAGACTGCAGGTAAGGTTTTCACTGTGCTCAAGTACAGGACTCAACCAGCAGAGTTTAAAGATACTGTCACAAAACTAAAACTAAGGTCATTTGTTGGAACAAAAACCAGCATGCAGACCAGCCCTCCAGGAGAGGAGTTGTGCACCCCTGATCTAAGGAGACACAGAAAGCAGTCTTTGGGACTTTGATGGGGCTTGATAACATGAGTAATTTTATTGATAAAGTTGCAATATATTGTAATCATCTCTCCTTCCTTTACAAAAGACACTAAAATTGAAACATTTTCAAAGAGTAAAAAAGTAGCAAATATAACTGTCCCTGGAAGGGGCTCAAGACAGAAAGCACAGCATATACTATAGTTATAATAAATAAATAAACAAACATCGAATGTGACTATTTACATTTCGTCTTACATAATATAATGCTCATAATGTTCATGGTGAATATACATATTTAACATCAGTCATTTACAAAAGCAAACAATGCATTATGTCACAGAGAAGGGACTACACTCAAAGATGGCTTTCAGCCAATCAGAACCTTCTATTTCAGAACACTTTGTGGCCAAGCAAAATTACCCCAGGTATTTTGATTGGTCAACTTACTGCGGGTGGGTTCTTTGGTAGTGCTGGGTATTTCATCAGCCTGTGATTGGGTGTCTCCACTGCCAGTGAGTTTTTAAATAATTTATTTTTTAATGCGGTTACCAGTGGGCTCCCTTTCTAAAATAGTTGCCCACGGTGTGGTTATTGTTGTAGTGTAATTATAACGAGGGATGAGGCAGTGCAGCGGACTGACCTCAGTAAACACAAGACCTCCCCGACCAAGAAAGCACTTTGGAGAGCACTTTTTCTTCAGCATCGGTCTCAGCGATGTCTCTGTACATTCTCCTCAATGTCTGCTTGTCTCCTCATAGGTTGCATGCCGTAGAGGCTGATAGTGGTAACGCCACTGTGATGTGGTGTGCTGGCTGTGAAGACACTGCTGAGACTGGGAACATGGTGGTGGTCTGGGGGGGGGCTGTGCATTCTTTCCTGGCCTCTGTTGAAAAGGGCATTGTTCCGCCCTCCACCAGCTCAGTAATTAGTGATGGCAGAGCAAGGCTCTCACAAACCGCACAATGGGTCAGAGCCACAATGTGTTGTCAATCATTGACTTGTATCGACCAATCAAAAGACTTTGCACTCCCCAACATAAAAGCATGACTGCTTAAAAACAGCAAATCACTGATAACACACTGATTGCTCCGCCCATTTTGGCAGTTGATGACGCCTCACTTTTCCACCGGTCGTTCATGCATCTGTATGAACTGCAAACATTCAGAGTATCTTGAGGGCGCATTATAAAGGCAAAGACCAACAAAGGACATCTCTTGACACGCTGAGGTTACCACCATTGGAAGTGTTGACAATTGAACCACTGCTACTGCTCAACACAAGGTACGGTCCCGACACGACAACAAATAAATACATAAATACACCAATAATTTAACACATGCGCGAATAAATAAAACCAAACAACAAGAGTTTTTTTTTTTTCCCGAGGAACAGTTGAACAGTTTGATCCATTATGGATATCATGAAATGCAGTCTTGAACTTGAACAGTTATGTGCTGATCGAGCAGAAACATGCTATTTCATTACCTCGTGTCTGTCTATGCTCAATGCCGACGCCCATGGACCTAGCTACCTGTAAACTCTGGAGTGGATCACACTGCGGCACACTGGGAGTGCTTCCAAGCAAAGGGGGGGAGGCCCAAATCACCAGACTGCAGTGACTCCCACACACAGACACACACACACACACACACTCACACGTACACACGGCCCAGGGAAGCAGGGGGTGGGCCTCCAGCACCACCCCATGCCTGGCACAGGCCTCCCAAGGGTGTCTAACCCTCACCCACTCCACCCCTGGAGTTACAGGAGTATGTCAGACAATGAGGATTGGGGGAGAGAGGGAGGAAGGGAGGGGGTCGGAAATGGAGGAATTACCACACCAAAGCTTGCACGCGCAGCCACAAGGCCCTCTCTCTACCCCCGCCCCGGCCTGTACAGCCCCGCCCACCCGCTCCTCGCACCCCTGTCCCAGCATGCCTTGCTCAGTCCCAGCCGTTGTCCTTGATCATGTGGGCCAGCTCGATGATGAACTTGCCCTCCTTGTACTTCTGACTGCTCTCGAAGGCATGCTCCTGTGAAGGAGAAAGAAAAATGGTAAATGGTAAATGGTAAATGGACTGCACTTATATAGCGCCTTTATCCAAAGCGCTTTACAATGGCCTCTCACTCACCCGTTCACACACACATTCACACGCCAATGGCGGCAGCTGCCATGCAAGGTGCTAGCCTGCTCATTGGGAGCAATTTGGGGTTCAGTGTCTTGCCCAAGGACACTTCAACATGTGGACAGGAGGAGCCGGGGATCGAACCGCCAACCCTGCGATCAGCGGACGACCCGCTCTACCTCCTGAGCCAAAGCCGTCTACACACCACGGAAAAAAACACTTTCTTCAGCACGACCAGAGGGGTATACTACGAAGCGAGATTAAGGGGATAGCGAGCTAAATTAAGCTTCAACAATGGGTTTTCTGTATCACAAAGCCGACTCACTTTTAATCGGGGTACATTGCCAGTTTGCCACGGCAACTGACTCTGGCAGGTTATGTTCAGGATGACAGATTGAAACAAATAAAAGCACCGCCCTTTGACCAATCAACTCCTTGGCTTTGAAAAAATGCGTCCCCATTCCAAAGGATCCCGTAGAGATATGTGCGGATACTGAGGGAATCTCTTCGCAGGGCGAGATTAGTGAGTTCCGCAAAAGATTTCCAGAAAATGCTTGAGATACTTTTTTATGAATGTGATGTGATTGCTTCAGCAATATTTTAAACATGCTGTATAAAGTTTAAAGTTTAGGAGCTCTAGAATGTAGTAGTACAGTTGTCATATTAGAAATAAACTGTATGACAATGTACTGAGAGTATAGATTTATTTGTTGTGAGTGGTAGTAAGGTGAATAAGGTATTAACTAGCCTAACGAATTTAACCTACATGAGCATTTTTATTTATTTATTTATTTTGCAAAAGGTCCTTCCAGGCTTTGTTGGAGGCAATGGTGTTGCTTTTTGCTCATAATGGTAACCAGTCTTTTTTCCCCACAGGAGAGAAATACATTGCTCTCGTAGGCCTACAGCCCATGCAGCACTGCAATAGGCTCGTTGTTGCAGACACCTTTTATGTGAAAACGCACGTACCTTGCTTAATGAAGCTCGTGCTCACTTAGCAAGTTCATAACCATGTTCGTAGTACCGGTTAAGCCATATTGCGGTGTTTAGGCTTTCTGAAGCCAGCTAACGCAAAGAAACACTGGCTATGTTAAGCTTCCTTCGTAGTATACCTCCCTGCTGCACAGAAGGGGTTAATAAGTAACTAGAATGCACACAGAACAGAAGCTACTGCTTTTACGCGACTGCTCAGTCCAAATCCCCGCAAACTGGGAGAGTACTTTGGGGTTTACAGAAACACAACTCCCAGTGCCTTTCAGTTAACGGGCACCATTTTATTTACTGTACACTCTAATCTCCTCATGACTTGTTTTTCAAACGGGATGTGGTGTGAGCTGATGTTGTTACGTTTAGCATTTCCAGCTGACAAGTGCACTGGGTCAGTACACTTGGCTCCGTGACAATGATACAAAAACAGCCCTGTCCAAGATATTAATATCCCCCTGTCTCAGATGGCAATGTCATGAGGTTGCCGGCCTGCGTTTGTGGCATGTCGGAGGGGATCTCATGACTATCGCTGAGTGCTGACCTCTACTTAGACCGTTCGTCTCATTTATTAAAGCTGGACAAAGTGTGATAACTTCATTAGAGTTCCTGCACCGCACCATGCAAGCAAGCTCCCGGCAGAAATCTCTCGCACTCACAGAGATCTACTACACTCACAGAGATTTCCTACACTCACAGATAGAGTGCCCTCCACTATTAATGTCACCCCTGGTAAAGATGAGTAAAAAGGGTTATAAAAAATTTACCGTTTGGTGAATTAGCTTAATCTCACACTGAAAAAATCTTAAAAATCCAACCTTTAATTGAAGTTAATTTATTATGAGAAAAAAAAATCCCTCATCAATAAATAATTATTTTTAACAAAACTATGTGTGCCACAATTATTGGCACCCCTGCATTTATATATAAAATAAAGTTTTTTTTATATTTGGTGGCATATCCTTTGCATGCCATGATTTCCTGATGTCTGTGACCCAACAACATCAAAAAACTCTTGATATCTTATTTTCTGGTACTCTTACAAGCGATACTATAAACGACTCTGCATTTGAATGGATCTCTATGGGAATTGGGGGGTGGAAATAATTATTTCTTGATTTTTTTTCATAATAATAAATTTACTTCAATTAAAAGTTGGATTTTTCTCATTTTTTCAGTGTGAGATTAAGCTAATTCACCAAACGGTAAATTGTTTATAACCCTTTTTACTCATCTTTACCAGGGGTGCCAATAATAGTGGAGGGCACAGTATATCATACACTCACAGGGATCTCCCACACTCACAGAGATATCCCACACTCACGTATTAGCTCCCGACAGAAATCTCTCACACTCACATATTTCCACCCCAGCGTAGTTTTACAGTTTTCACAGTAGATGTCGGCGACGGCGTGCAGCCCCGTCAACAGAACCCTTTCTTCAGCTGGACCGCAGCCCACGTTCACTCTGAGAGAGAGAGAGAGAGAGAGAGAGAGGGGAGAGAAATAGAGAGAGAAAAATTAATTTAAAACCATCTTTATTGTCAAAGCTCAACAACATATACAAGCGACACTCAAAATATAATCACAAGAACAAAGAAAAAGAGAGAGAGAGAGAGATCGACATGGACACCGACGGAGAGAGAGAGAAAGTAAGGAGAGGGGCAGAAACAGGAGAAGGGATGAGAACTGTAACACTTCCTTGCTGCTGTTTAGCAGACACACAAAGCCAGGCATTAGCATACACAGCATTAATGGCAGTAGACGATTTACTGTTCTCTGCAGTGCATCTCTGTTTCTGGATCCATGGCACTCAGTATCTTTATTAGCCTGAATGTGGTGAAATCACCAGGGCCTCTCTGCACAGAGCCTGTCTGAATTATTTATTATGAAGAAGCTTTAGAAAACAAAGCCTTTTGGGTACGATCTCCTCCCAAAGGTTTTGGCTTGGGCCTCGCTACCTGTGGTCTTAAAGTGACAGTTCACCCATAATCAAAGTAAACATAATTACTGCATTTCAATGTACTGCACATCCAAAGAAGAGCTTTTGTGAATTTGCTGCTAAAATTAACCTACATTTACCAACAGCTAGCATAATACTTTTCTAAGGTAGCTACTATCCAAATGTATAGGTATACTCAACTTTCAAATTAACTGAGCAACTTGGTTAGAAGTTCCTGGGAGAAGTGAACTGAAAACTCTTTGTTGGATAGAAAGTACACCATACTGAAGGACAAAATAAATGTTTACATTGATTTTGGGTGAACTATCGCTTTAACCTCTCATCCTTGAGTCATCAAAAAAATTCCTGAGCCCTGCTATTGTCTCCATAGACAAAAAGAAGGTAACATTACTTAAATGGGTCCATTTTTGAAAGACAGCCAAAGAACACAACGCACATTTCCAACTCCATCAAGCTGGATGGATCATGTATACGAAGATAACTGGAGTCAATTAACATCATACAGCAGTGTAGTATTTATCTGTTCTCTTAACATCATACAGCAGTGTAGTATTTATCTGTTCTCTTAACATCATACAGCAGTGTAGTATTTATCTGTTCTCTTAACATCATACAGCAGTGTAGTATTTATCTGTTCTCTTAACATCATACAGCAGTGTAGTATTTATCTGTTCTCTTAACATCATACAGCAGTGTAGTATTTATCTGTTCTCTTAATACCTTGTGTGGAGCTACACAAAAACAGAGCAGTAATGGAGCGTTCTCCATTCGTCCGATGTATTTAATTATGTATGATTACATCATGTATCCAGTGTATATGTTATATTCCACTGGGTTATGGAGATTCCAGATTTATCCTTTCATGGTAATAACGCCTACTTTAGGTCTTGAGCCCAAGACTGTGAAACCCCTCAGTCAGACAGTAATGTGTTGCAGTCTTTTCAGGGAGCACGCAGGTACTTACACGGAGTTGAAGAGGTACGCCCTGCCTTGGCTCCCTTGAAAAGACTGTAAGAGAGCAGAAAAGAACATTAGATTCACTTCAGAAGAATGCAGTCCATCAACAACCAAATTGATAGCCAATTTGGATTGGATGGAGAGGGGGGGGCAGAAAGCTGTCCTCAGTGTCAACTATTCAACAGAAGATTATATAAATTGCACGATATGATGCACTTACTGTCATACTATATTTAGGAAAGTTTTTCTTCCGTTTTCAACATCAGGCCTTTGAGCTTGGCTATTCGTAAAACTTAAAATGTATGTGCTGAAAATGTGCTGTGATTAAATTGAAGGAAGGAATTGAAGAAAAAAAAAAACCTTACGAGACTATTTAACTATATTTATCTTTACGATAAATAAGTATAAAACTATACTCTTATTATGCTTTCTGTTTAAAATATGAATGTTTTATGCTGTTTTAGAGGGTAGGGAATTCTGTACATAGTTAAGATAATTATTTGCCATTTAATATCATCTTGAAATGAGATCATGATTTAATGTAGTCCTGAAAACAGGTGTGCCTCAGAGAAGGGTTCGACTTAATCAATCCAAACTGTCAGTGTTCATTTATTCGGTTCAGTGAAGGTGCTGTTGTGCTCAAAATACGTACAGGTTGATCATTTGGACACAGAAAACAGGAAGGGTTTCTGCCTTCTGAGAAAAGAGCTAATTAACCCTTCAATTTAAGTACAGCTATGTAGAGTACAACAACATTGTTTAGCGCACATCTCATTTTCATCATCCACAACCAATGAACAACCAAGGATCAGCTGGCAGTCTGATTTGTTTTAAAACCAACACTTGCACCTTCAGCTTTGCACTTCTAACATCCCATAATGCAACACTTCACAGAGGTTTAGATGGTAGAAGTTGGGCAGATAGAATGTGAATCTCTGACAAAAATCCGCCGAGGAGAACATACCGGAACGGCAGACAGAATCGCTGAATTATTATCCCTTGTTGCACAGAACCTGCAGCGTGCCTCTTTCAAGAAAAAAAACGTCTGAAAAAAACCATCCTTTTGAATGTGGAGCAGGCCATGTGGGCCGTGGCCAGGATGCCTGGGGGCCAGGTACGGGCAGGCAGGATGGTGGCATGCTGGGAAGCTGGGTTCTTTCCTCAGGGGCAAGCGGGCATGGCAGGCTCCTCGTGCCGTGTGCACTGTGGGCCTGGGGTGCAGATGATGCAGATGGTTTTGACATTCTGAAGAGAATTACAATACAAGCCGAATGAACTGCACAAATAGAAGCGGGGCTGGGAGCGGGAATCTGGGTTTCGCTTCCCTGGGGGTGAGCCAACGAATAAGCAATGACAAAAAACCTCAATTTGTGATAATGACAGGGATTAGGAGCCATGGCTGAAGAAACCCCCCCCCTCTCTCTTATTACAGGAAGGCTCCAGGCATGGTGCACATTAGACGCTTTGATAGATTTTTCTATATTTGGCGATTTTACACAGAAACTTTCATCCAATTCTATGACATACTGCCCGAACACCATTAGTGTAATGTGAGAGGGCTGGCTGGATACACCGCAATTATATATTTTTTCCCCCCCGATTTGCAATCATCTGCCGCTTTATTTCAGAGCGTCAGATGTTCGTTTGCAATCCCTGTATCCGTGGAAACCCCTTGGTGAGCAAGGGCAGTCAATCAAGTATTTATAGTTTGGCACATTACGGCTTAAATGGGATAAATGGAGGATTCTGAGGAGTGCAGGGGGGGGTGATGGGGTGGGGGGGGACTGCACTGAAAGCCAGTAATGAACCACTGATTGCTTGTGGGTCTCTGTGTCAGTCACTGGCGCCCTACATTCTGAGAATGACATTTCTACGAGACAATGTCAACGAAATATGAGTCTGGGTCTTTCTCTGGTAACCAGCATGAGGTGGCGTGTCATGGTGTTAATTCGGGGGTTAGCGCCCTGAATCTCCCGATAGCGTGTCACACATGCCCCCCTGTGTGAGGCGGACGCAGGCATGCAAGATACGGGATGCTTCGACGGGCTCCATACCGCCACGGGCTGACCCACATACTCCCATACGCCCACTTACTCGCTCCTAGCTCACACACACACAACTTCAGCGGCCCAATGAGTGCGTGGCAGTGAGGATAAGCCAGAGTCACACACACACACACACACACACATGCACATATAAACACAAACACACACACACAGACACAGACACGCACGCGCACACACGCACGCGCACACACACACGCGCACACACACACGCACACACCCGCACACACACACGCGCACACACACACGCGCACACGCACACACGCACACACACACGCACGCGCACACACGCACGCGCACACACACACGCACCATTTTTGGTGTGGGCGCACAAGAGAGCCTGGCTAATTTAACCATCAAATTTGTTGGAAGCGGTGGGGGTGAGTGACGCATAAACACGCATCTGTGGACGTGCATGCAAACATTGGCGAGGTCGCCCACAAACAAAAAGTGTGGCAGCTGCGCTAGCAGCACACACACACACGCTAGCAGCCAGCACGCCGGGAGCTACTTTGTATTCGTTCTTCATTTGTTGTATTTTTTATGTGTACATTCGGCACGCTTTTAAAAGAGGGCACCTGCTCTCAACGTGTCTCCGAATTTTTAATAAAGGTTGTATGTATGTAAAAGAGGACACTGCTGGCCCCACTCCATGCTGCCTGCACTGCACAGCCTGTGTTTCACAGCCTCTTCCACCTGGTGCACTACAACCACAACACAACCTGTTATGCTTATAGCCGATAATCTCTTCATTCATTTAACATCTCCAGATAAGGCTCACTGTGCCCTTCTCTCAAGTAGTTTTATATTTTTAAGTAACTTTTTGCTTGACAAGTGAAATTCTCACCTCATTGTCAATATTTTTGTCTTATTTAGCAAAAGAGTAATAGAAATGAGATTTTAAGTCTAAATATAAGACGAGAATGCTTGTTAAGATCGTCTTATTTTTTGCAGTGTGTGGTCCAACACTCTGTCACTCAGCAGGTCCCCCAGACTCCGCCCACCTTGGAGATGAGCTCGTCGTGGTTGGCCAGGTGGGCGCGGCAGTGGATGCAGCTGTAGGTGCGGTGGCAGCTGGGTAGGTAGGCCTGGAAGGTCTTGGAGCGTGTCATCCTGACCACGGGCGGGGTGGGGGGGCGGTGCAGGAAGGGGCTGCCGGCCCAGGACGGCTCGCAGGGGAAGCACCGCAGCACACAGGTGAGGGCCGTGGTGGGGCGCGGGGCGGGAGGCACACACCTGTAACAGGGGCGGGGGGAGGGGCACACAGACTGTTTACCAGAGTTCACCTTCTCCCTGTCTGCTACAGCACTCTTTCACATTTACCACAGCTTCCTGACCGGTAAGTAAACGGCGTGCAGGCAGACAGGAGCTGCGATTGGCAGCTGTGATGTGTGATAGAAGGGCTCTGCGCAGGGAGCTCGGGGCAGGCGACACAGTGCTGACAGACCAGCCGTCTCTGTGCTACTGGCTGGAGAGTGTGTGGCCCTGTGCTGGCAGGGCAGAGGGAAGACGAGCTGTGTGCTATGAGAGACCGCCTTGTCTTCACCCTGCTGGCAGCCTGCCATCGTGTGAGGCTTCTATACAAAAAGACCACTGACTGACAGACTGCAGTCAGGCCCAAAATACACGTAGACAGACAAACAGACACACACACACACATACACACAAAGGCACCTCAGCCTTGTGTAGACACAGAAATGAGGTTTCCTGGTCTACCATTTATCTAGCCTACAAATCACACATGCACACGCGCACACACACACATACACACACAGACACACACACACCTCAGCCTTGTGTAGACACAGAAATGAGGTTTCCTGCTCCACCATTTACCAAGCTTACAAAACACACATGCACAAACATTGACACACACACACATGCTCAAAAATGAACTTTCTGTTTGCTCAGGCCCTGAAAGAGTGAGCCTGTTTTTTAGGGCCCCAGTTGAGGAGTCAGGAAAGGGAACCCACAGCACAGAAAATGACAGACTGTGTCCAGCTGAGGGAAGCGTATACAGAGAGTGGATCAAACAGCTCGGTTCATTTCAGATGTGGGACACAACCAAAAACACATGCACAGCCTCCGAGTTATAGGAGTGGCTCCATTTCGGAAGGGAGGTAAAGAACCTTGTCGAATTTTTGGTCAGCCCAGCTTAATCCCATTTCAACAGTGAAGACTGCAGTCTTTGACATTCTGGTGCTCACAGCCACCGATCTGAAGCCATAATAATATTGCAGCACACATAAATAATTTCTCTCAGGCCTGAGGAGATCCTGTTCGTCACACTTCTGAAAGCAAGCCGGTCATTTTATCACCCGTTTTTAGTATCAAACCCGCAGGCGACACAACTTTTCCTCTCATGTAGCAGACACAGCTAAAAATTGCAGCGAGCTATCAGCAGGTCATTCCATGTTACACCGTGAAACACTTTTTCTTTACATTCAGAAAGTACACAAAAGGAAGGCAGAAGCCGTGTTGCTTATGACAACGATTGGGGGCTCAAACAGCAAAGCCACAGGCTTTGTGGGGAGGGTGGGGGCTGAAGCAGAGGTAAAGGTGAGGCGCCATTGTGCGATCCTTCAAATGGAAAAACCAGAAGCGTGTGGAGCTAAGTCTGTCTGGAGGAGGTCCCTCGATGGTGTCGGGTTTTGCTGCTGTCTATTTGTAGAGTGCTGATCAATTGCCGCCAGCACACCTGCTTCCACACGATAATGCCCACACCGGACCGGCCAATCCATCAAGCGGGTCGGCCTAACAGCCGCTCTGGCTCCGGGCCCGTAAAGCCACCATTATCGGAACAAAACGCAGGCGGAATTTTAATCAGGGAGCAGCACTTCAGCGGGAAAAGCCGGGATCAAGCGCTCTCCGTTAAAACTCAAAAAACCCCCACAGAAAATGATCTCCATCTGACCCGTGTCACTCGAAAGGGCAGAGGTAACATGTCAGACAGGCTACCTGATATTAGGGGGTCACAAGGTGCTGCTTTCTCTCAGAGGGTCAGTGTGCACATTATTCCAAAAGTGTAACAAATCACAATAGATGGGCATGTGCGTGGTGGTGCAGTGCAGTGTAGTTCCGTGTTGTATGCAAGGCAATCGATTCACACATTTACTTCAATTCAATCATCAGATTCCCTGGGTGACCTGATAGTGTATTCCGAAACCAAACTGAAACGCGACCCCCCGCGCGGCTACAAATACGCGTGAAGGCGGACGTGACGGATTTCTAAACGTTTAAACGCAGATCGCGTTGAGAGTCCTGGCCTCACTGATCATCACCCTTTCAAAAAACCTGTCGATGATGGCCCCAGCGCGCTGGGCCAGGGAGAAATTAAAGGCTTCGCAAACAATGGCTCCGGCGTCACCCCAATCGCCATTCAGCGCGGCCCATTGTGCGAGAGCCAGGGCAACAGCTGCAGCGCACGCGGTCTGCCATCGACCTATCAGCAACACCTGGGGCCTTGCACCCCCACACGCACCCCGGCATGCAACTAACAGAGGGCCCTCCCAGCCAATCAGATTAAACCCCAGCGTACCACATCCACCACACAGCCCTGGATGCCAGTCTGAATAATAACAAAAAGCTACTTCAACAAGAACAGTTTTTATTTTATTTTTTATTTTATTTATCCTCCATTTAGCCAGGAAGGTTTCATTGAGATACAATATCTCTTCTTCCAGCTAATACAAGTGCCTTTTTCCCCTGAGATATGCCTCGGAGTCAAAGAGAAGACAAAACAGAATGGAACACAATGGCCAATAT
Organism: Ilyophis sp. 1 JC-2022; assembly: GCA_022702515.1. Lineage (NCBI taxonomy): Eukaryota > Metazoa > Chordata > Actinopteri > Anguilliformes > Synaphobranchidae > Ilyophis > Ilyophis sp. 1 JC-2022. The sequence continues at coordinate 64,914,994 of CM040401.1, read as the reverse complement.
GTTTTAATTATCACCTGTGCAGCTGAGGGTGATGGCCACTGTCTGACAGAGTGACTGAGGTGTGCACTCTAAATAAGCTCATTTAGTTGTAAACTCAACAGGTAGAGAGATTAATTATATGAGGTGTTTCTACCTGGGATATGAAAAGCCCTAACTTTCTGATGATTTGACTAATGAAATGATCACCCCATGTACGACAGGTGTGATTGGCTGAGGTAAAAACAGATCGCAGAATGTTCTCTGAAAGCCTCCTGATGTCTGACAGTAGCAGAAGCTTCCAGAACAAAAAATAAATGTGGCTGTCGCCAAACAACCTTTGTTATGCAACAGGGAATGCAGCATAACAACACACGAACAGCAGAGATCACAGCAGAAAGGACAAACTGTGTGCCCTTGTGTGTAGTCCTGTAGTCATTACACTGACCAGTGTTACTGAAAATATACACATCTATATAAATATACAGCAAAATGGGAACAAGCTTTGGCAAAAAATGCAGAGTGAGCTTTCCTTCTTTCTAATTTAAGAATGCACATTATGCAGGCCTTACTATGGGGATATGTTTTAGCCTTGTAATCCTTTACAAGCATTTTTTTGTGTTATAAACCTGGCATGGTACATAAGCATAAGTACACTGGGCCCTTTACTATACTGTACTGCCAATTGTGATTATGGCTCGAGGGTTTCTATTTCTTTTTCTTTTTTTTGGAGTCAGAAGGAAAGCATGACAGAAATATTGAAAAGAGCAGAAACAATTAGAAGATTTTGCATTATCAAACACCTTTCAATGCTACCTTTCACAGAGGCAAGAGCTGAAGGAATGCTTAAGGACAAAACAACAACTACATGCTCCCTTTTGCCTGTACAGAATCACTACACTACCTGCCTTTACACCTCCCTGCTCCTGCGTGTCTCTCTGTTGCATGTGCTGTGCTTTCTTTGCTCTCTAGATTTGCCAAACAGCAGACGGCGAAGGCCGATAATATATATCAGCACTTCAGAGGACTAGACAAGCATGTGCAAGGAATGCTAAAGGCTGAACGTTCAGGAATGTCAGACTGTGTGTGTGTGTGTGTGTGTGTGTGTGTGTGTGTGTGTGTGTGTGTGTGTGTATCTGGGTGTGTGTGTGTGTGGGTGTGTATGTGCATGTGTGTGTATGTGTATGTGTATGTGTGTGTATGTGTTTTTGTGTGTATCTGGGTGTGTGTGTGTGTATGTATGTGTTTTTGTGTGTGTGTGTGTGTGTGTATGTATGAGTTTTTGTGTGTTTTGTGTGTGTGTTTTTGTGTGTTTTTATGTGTTTTGTGTGTGTGTGTGTGTGTGTGTGTGTGTATGTTTATGCGTGTGTGTGTGTGTGTGTGTGTGTGTATGTGTATGCGTGTGTGTTTTGTGTGTGTGTGTATGTGTATGCGTGTGTGTGTGTGTATGTGTGAACCAGGTCAGAGACTGCAGTAGTATGCATGCTACCAGCCTGCGTTGTATGTAGGGCAGAGTTTCAAGCACCAGACTGCACAGATGGCTGCCTCAGCTCAGCACCACTGGCGCTTCCATCCAGGCCATAGAGGCAGGAAAAGCAGAGGACGTGCAGTAGGGCTGCCCAGACTGCAGGGGGCGCAGGCTGCTCAATGGGAAAGTCTGGGGGCAAGGATACATAAACATTTTTGCGTCATTACACCATTTTGCATGCCTGGCTTCACTCTTTTCTAGAAACCTACCCCTGAACCAGGCAAGCTATTGGGTTTATGAGCTATTATGCAGTTTAATTAAGTGAAGAGCTATATTTATTTTTATGTATATTCCATATATAGGGTGGCCAGATTCCCTGGAGGACCATCTACGAAATGCAATGAGAACCTAAAACAATGGCATTTACAGAAAAAAAACAAGAAAAAAAAAACATTGAAATAAGTTAGGACTGAAATACGGAACAAATCAAATTTTTTTAAAAATTGGTCAGGACATGTGAAAAGAGGCTTAAAATAGGGGGGTTTCCCTGGGAAAAAAGGGGACATCTGGTCACCCTATGCATAAATTAGTTCAATTACACCCATATTTCTGTCGGACCCATGTTTATTTCACGGCACCTCTTACAATGTTTAACAAGAAGAGGTGAACAGGTGTCTATTTGCGGCTTGAAGTTAAGTGATCACTTTACACGTCCCTGGTTTTCTTGCTTCCATGAGAGATTTACCTGAAAGTCTAGGGCCCTGTTATTCAATTCACGGTCATCGAGGGCCCAGAACTGCTGGTTTTCCAACCTCACTTTACCTGGAGGTCAGGTGTAAAGACAGTCTGACCAATCATGAGCACTAATTGCTCAGTGAATTGCCTGGGAGAAAGAAAACCAGGACCGGTTTTTGATTCGAGGGCCAAATTTGAATAACAAGGGTCTAGGGTCTGGTACCATGGGCACTCAGTGCAGTCTTTTGAGAAAGCCCACCTTTCTTTTCCAGCCTTGTGTACTCAGGAGAACCCGGCTTTCACAGATGACAGACGGGTTACTATGCAGTATGTACTGGGACACACAGTTGCAAATTCCATCAATATGCAGGGCAGAGGTTCTGAAAACTAATTTAGAGCACTGTGTCACTTCTGTCATAACCTAGTCAGTACTCCTCTTTTACTTCAGCTGGGAAATTAAATGTTGGACAAGGTGCGGTGCCTTTGTAATTATTCACCCTTCTCTATATCTAAATCCTGTGTGTGTGTGTACGTCTGGGGGAAAAAAGAGAGAGAGCATTCACACTCACTACTACTGCCGTAGCACTTTTCTTCTAAATGTACCTACTGCACAAATTTCTCTGGGTAGAAACACAAGAAGAATGTAATAGCCTGACAGTTGTAGACAAGAGACAGGGGTAACCTATGCCGTTTGCAAAATCGGCATCTAAATCATCTGGAAAGCCCATTACAGGCAGTGAAATAAGTAGCAGTAGTTCTGGACATCTAAAACCGTCGAAAATCACCATATAGTGCGATTTTCTAACCAATCTGACGGTAATATCCAGTAGGCAGCGTACTTCATAAAAAGCCATCTGCCACCTGTCAACGGCACTAAAGCTGAGCTGGTGAATCACCCTGCGGTGTCCCGCAGGCGCATTGTGATCAATTGAGGAAAATCATACAAATGCATACATCCATGTTGTGTTCAGATGACCCAAGCTAAACACTATCAATGTAAAACGCTGACTTCAGACATTGCCCACAGAATGGTAACGCATTTCCCCCGTGTGTAACAACAATCCACTTCAAACAGAATAACGAGAAACGTCGAGAATCTTTTTGTTGTTGTTGTTGTGCGTTTATTACGTCGATCAGATAGATCTTTGAGGACGGATTTCCTGAGTTCAGCTGTACGTGTAGCCTACCTGCGAGACAGGCAAAACCAGGCCAAACCGAGCCAAGGAATGTTCTGCGAATGAATGTTCGCTTTTTTTTTTATAGAAAGATGCATAATAAAAACAAATAATAGAAATACCACATCAAGGAAAAAATAAATAGTCAAAAACAGAAAACAAAAACGTCTAATGGTTGCTGAAAACAGTAGGCTAGCCTACAATGCATGTCGTAGGACACAGTGAACCAAGTAACAACATGTTATGAAATATGAATAAACTGTAAATTCATTCTACTTTAACTATGGTTGTGACTAGTATGTGAGGTAAGTATGTAAACATATACAATCCAGACCCTGATGCCTTAAAAAAGTAATATGCTAGGACCTATCCATTTCACCTTGATGTGAACACTTATATTATGGTTCCCAATATCGTAGTTCATACAAATCTGAATTGTCTATTTAATTCACTGGAAGCTAATCAACACACGTTCGCTGCAGCATGTTTTCCTACACAAACCATGGCTGGTGCAGCATACGCCACTGGTAACTTTAGAAACATCATGTAATATAAACCAGTGTCGCCCGTGCTGTAGCACTGCAGACCTCGCCATCCTATTCCCCTTCCAAAAACAATCTGCCAGCCACCTTCCATAATGGCCATCAAACTGCCCAAAACATCATCATAATTGCATCTATTTGACCACGAAAACGCATACACTGACATCACAAACACCTTACGAAACTTGTATGCATATGTCGCAATCAAAGACATGGCTTGTTACCATTAGTCCGATAAAGCGCAGGAATTGTAGGCTACATTATTTACCTTTGAATGGGAAAATATGCACTGGCCGTACGCCCCCTGCTCTTCTGGAAGCGACACCTCTACAGAACGCAAAACATTCGCATTCCTTTCGTTTTCTCTTTCTCGATTTCTCTTGCTCAGACTAGATGCGCTGTTTTCGAATGCAATGCACAAACTGAGTTATAATTGCTCAGTTGCGCACTGACTGTACCTCTTCTTCTGGACAAATTGACAGCTGCATCCGCCAACCAATAGAACAACTCAGCATAGCAACACTCCGCTCATTGGCTACGGGTAGACATAGACAGCCAATGCTAGTTTGCGCTGTAATCATCAAGCAGCTGCGGTGCAAAATGCTGGGAACCATAAACAGCTGCCAGTGGACCGAGGTGGCTCTGTCCACGACCCAAGAAAGAGATACACGCATTTTGCACGTTAATTTATCTTAACGCAATTCTAAGTATCTGCGGTTCCGATGTAAAGGCACGCACACCGGGTGCAGTTGCTCACGCGTGCACATCCTTTAAAGCACAGACCGCTAGCAGAATAAATATTGTATTAAACAAAATGACTAAAGTGTCAAAACACACTAATAGCCTAGGTCTACCATTAACAACAACCCCCAACCCGATGTAGCCACATAGGCGAGTTGAACAACAACATTGCATTTGCCACCGTGGCATAGCCTAGCCTACATAATCGCTGCCAATGTCTTCATACAATTAAACAATAATTTATCTTCATTCCCAAATTAAACCGGCGATTGTTTTATGCGAACCTATGTTACGCCAAAGAGGTCAATGGTTTATCTAGCTACCGTATGTTTTATGCAGTACCCAATATTTCCGCGCAAGTACTGGTTGTGGCAACTGGAACTAAGAAGCAAACATCGCCATCTAGTGGCTGTTCTGAAGAGTCACGTATCCTCTCTCGTTGGTTATTTACGCGGCAACTTTGACAGATAAATAAATCTCCTTAACCCCATGTGATATTTAATTTCTTGTAGGCCGGTTACTTCACCAAGCTGAAGTTTAAAAATAGTTTTTCTATTATATTCTGAATAGGCAAATCAGATTGAGTGCTTTAGATTGAGTGATTTTTTATTTAGGCATTTATTTCTAAAATGGATCATGTCAATCGGACTGTTTTTTTTTTTTGCTGCAGTTCCCTGAATGAAGACCTTAGGGTACTTATATGTCCTCTGAAAAAGTGAAGGAAAGCGAGCTCTTTATTTTCCTTCAGTTTGTAAGGACGCAAACAAACAGAAGCGCTTCAAACAGAAGCACCGAGACAAACCATGGGTCCCATGGCTGCTTCTCAAACTGACCCCAGATTTGAAGGACAGGGCGTGTACAATACTCGCTTTCAATGTGAGAAAGCAGGCTACCGGGATATTGGGTATAATGAGTGTTTGAACATTAGTTATTGTTATTAAACACTACAATGTTTGTTAGACAGCGCTCTCCATCACCATCATCAAAACACCAAATGAGGGAATAACTTTAGGAAGAATGGTGTTCCATCCCTCCAATAGAGTTCCAGAGACTAGATTCTATGCTAGACTAGAGGTAGAATCTCTGCCAAGGCACATTGAAGCTGTTCTGGTGGCTCGTGGTGGCCCAACACCTTACAAAGACACTTTGCAACATGGGTTTTTCCCTTTAATTTGTCACCTGTCTGTATATGCGTGTGTGTAAAATAACTTATTACTAGCTCACTTGACTTACCACATGTATCGTAAGTAACAGTAACTGATACTGTTCTTAAAGTCATTCCATGGTTATACAGTGCAAAAAAAAAGTTCAAATTAACTGTAAAGTGTAGAAAATTAGTTTCATAATTTCACACGTCATTCCTTCTTTTAACATAAATCAGTGACTCCTCTTCGTACGAGTCAAGCTCCTTACAGCAATATTTGCAAGACAATACATTCTCGCTCTATTTTTGCCCCTTTTCATCACTGAATCACACACACAACAGTGGGTACACCCACCTGTAACAATATGATCATCACCTCCCCCCAAGAACAAGATGTTTAACACAGCATGACAAATTACCTGTTAACAATGAGGACCCACGATTCAAAAACCTGTGAATGATTTTTCACATTCTGGAAATTAAATCTTGCTACAGCAACATGAACTGACAGAACAGAATCAAAACAGATAAGAAATCTGCACATCTTTAATCCCAGACCTGGATTTAGTGGAAGTGAAGTTTAACTTTACAGCAGAAGTACCAGACATACCTAGCCTACCTACTTTTTTGACAACACACGCCACTGTCCCTGCTCCACTGCACTATTGGATTTGACGTAAAACAACTGTACAATGCTTTTTAATAAAGAGTTTTCAGAAATAAAAGCATTTTATTCTACCCATAATAGACATTTATTAGTAGATGTGAACAAAAGCATGTACTTTACAACAAAAGAGACAACGCTGGACATACTTTATTGATCCCCCCACCCCCCAGAGGGGAAATAAATGAATGCTTTCACCAGCACGAGAAATTTTATGCCAAAACACATGGTTGATACAAACCTCATACAATACAAGATATTCACCACATAAAGAAAAAACATAATAAAGACCACTTGATTTCCCCTCCGGGGACCAATAAAATATATTAAATTCAACTTTCTTTGATTGTTTCTGTTAATGAAAAAAAAGAATACATTTAACTTTTGCCGTTATCAGTATGATTCTGTGAGCTTCAGTGAGTGTCCAGAGCAGTGGAAAAAAAACAAAAACAATCACAAGCACAAACTATCACACACAGCTGCTGCTGAGGGTGTGGAGCTGTTGCTTGTCAGAGGGACGTGTTAAACAAAAAGGAAGAGAAAAAGAAGATTTTGTTCTCATCAACCGTGGTTCTGTTCTCCTGGACCACACCCCTCAGACCGGCCTGCATTATCCAGACTTCGGGCTTCGGGTCCTGAGGATTGGTCATTGCGGCAGGGTACTGGCGGCGTTAGCGCGTAAGATTCCTTTGAGGACCCGGTAGCTGGCCAGGGGCTGGTTCTCCTTCGGCGGGTAGCAGGGCCCACGCTCGGTCACGTAGGAGTAGGGGAAGCGCAGAACCCACAGTCCATCTGGAGGGAATACCAGCTCAGTCTGCTCTGGGTGGAACACCGGGCAGGGAGGTGGACCTGGCTGAACCTGGAGGTGGAGAGAAGAAAAAATATTTTAAAACAGTCACTGGCGCTAAAGAGCAAGTACATTAGACGAGTGCTCAGTCTTAAGCTGCTCCCTAAATGAGTGAGAGGAGCATAGCAGTGATAGGTGAATATAGAATAATTGGAAGAAAATGTGGGGTTGCTTACTAGGTTTATGTCTGCTGCATAAACAAACTGCATTTACAGTCGCAACTATTCCCAACTTTATTATGGCATAAAGACAGATTTGGAAAAGGACAAAAGTAACTAACTGCCAGATTTCTGTTTTTAACACAAACTATAATTAACATTATTCAAATGAAAAAGTCAAAACATTTAATTTCAGAAAAAACAGTTTTGTCAAATGCATAAAGGAAGGTTCTGGTTACTTGAAGAGCAATGGTACAGGTTAACAAACATTTTTAAATCCTCTTCTCTGCTGGCACCCTAATCAAAGTTAAGAAGCACATACAGTAAGTGCAAACGCAGCTCACCTGTGGGTTTAGAGTGATCTCCAGAGGGGCATCGGGGACTACAATGAAGAGTCGTGAAAGTTGGGCGTAGTGGGGCTTGAGGCCACGGCCTTGGGCAGGAGAAGGTATGTACAGGGGCATGTCAGTATTCAGAGCTCTGGTTGCAGGCTCCTTGGCGCCACCCGGGCCCAGCACTTTCACCACCTTGTCGGGCCCCGAGCTGAGAAAGCGGCGCCCCCTACTGTCCTCGTACTCGAAACCGACGAAGGCCCGGGCCACGTCATCGCGTCTCCGGCCGCGGCCCAGCCCCCCGACCCCTCCCCGCTTTCCCGCCAGCGCCTTGTTTGGGGCTGGCCAGGAGGAGGGGCCTCCATCCAGGGGCTCCGATAACCCCGCCTCGTCCTCTGCCCGGCAGCGAATCACCACGTCCCAGGGCAGCAGGAAAGCTGAGCTCGGGAGGAAGCCTGGTTGCTCAAGCCCTGTGTGGCAGTTGTAGGCCTTGGCTGGGCCCAGCTTAACCAGAGACCAGCTGGAGAATTTGGGCAGCAGCCCCTTCGGACAGCCAGAATGCAGCATGCCAGGGAGGTACTCCACCGTAGAGGGCTGCCGGTCCACCAGACTGGGCCTCTTTTCCTGTCCCTCACCGCCATCACCGTAGGGCCCAAGGCTGTCTGTGGACTGGCCCAGGCTGAGGGCCAGACTGAGGCTGGTACTGTCCCCAGGGGTGTGGGCCACAGCCTCCTTTTCCTTCAGCTGTTCCCCGTCTCCGGAACCCACCACCGACTCAGGAGGCCTGGGTACTTCATCGCATGCTGGTGCCGGGTCCAATGTGCTGGGCTGAAAAACAGGAAAGTGGATCCTCTCCATCTTACCACAGCACTTCTCCTCCAGCATCTGTCAACAGAGAGAGAGAGAGAGAGAGAGAGAGAAAGAAAATGAGAGAGAGAGATAAGCAAGGGAAGAAGGTACTTTGAACAGACAATCTGACCACAGAGTGAACATGAACACGTTTCTTTTTCATGCTTCCACAAAAACGACAAATTACTTGGTAGAAGTCGAAGTTAGCAGCCTGGATGTCAAAGGGATCCTCACGGGGAGCCTGCTTGCGGCCACAGTTGCAGGAGCTAGTAGAGCGCCCCCTGCTGTTGTGGAAGAGGATAGGTGGATTTCGGTCCATTTCGGGTTTCTCTCCTGCAGACAGTTAAGGGGGACTAGCATTATATTTATATTCAATTATTAATAAATTAATAACGATGAGAACAAATTAATAAAGTTAGTAACAGATACAAAATAATAAACCTGCAAACAATACCACAGGCGCTGCCAAAGTATTCTCATTTATTACATTGTATAATAGTCATACCAAAGGTATGGGACACCAAAATTGGAATATCCGATATATCGAAAGTATTACTTTTTTAATATTATAAACTCTTTTCATATTGTATAAACTTTAAAAAAATAGACTTATCATTCAGCCTCTATATTTTAGAACTTTACGATTTAACCTGTAGCATTCCTGAAATCCCACCTGCAACTGCCTGTGGGTAATTAAACTGCTATGCAGGCCATTCGTGACTTCGTGACGTCTAATTTGGTCTATAGTGGGGCGTTACCTGGCTTTGGCAGCAGATGAAATTTGTGCACGCAGTGTTGATCCGTCAGGCTGCGTTCCTCACACAGCTGATGTCCGTTGCTCCAGAACTTATAACAGTCCTCATGCAGCTGCAGAGCGTACCGCTGGAACGCCACCCCACGAGCATGTTGGCTGTACACACGTAGCGCTTGCGTCAACTGATTCTTGTGCACTGTGGTGGTGTAATTGTGTGGAAGGTTGGACTGGTACGCGCTGTGAGCGAGCGGAAGCGCTTTTTGACATCTGTTTTCAGAGAACTTTGCGTCCGCATCGAGAAAACCCTCCAGAACCTTCAGCTGTCCCTGCACTTTGATGCCAAGCTCAGCCGATTCCTCATCACCGCTGTCTATCATGACCTGATACAATCTACAAGCGACTTGTGCCCATTTCGTGTAGTTAGGCAACTCGAAATGTGACGGTTGTGGGTTGCGACCCACACTATCATCAAAGCCTTTTTTAGTCAATACGAGCTCAACGTGCTGCCACAAGAATTCCTTCAGGGTACAGTCCACCAACTGGCCACCCGCAGATGATAGGCTGCTATTCTCCACATTGAATGACGGTTGTCTTGCTGTATGACGCATCTGCTGGTAGCGCCTCGGTCCAGACACAGACATGCCCGTATCATTTTCTCTCAGAGCACAGTTTGCCCGAAGCTGCCCAAGCAAGGCTCCCACTGGGTCTTCGTCGGCCCCAGGAATCACATACACAAAAGCCTGGTTAGCAGGCACGGTAAAGAGGCAATTACTACTTTGATTGGTGAGGACTCGACTTTTACGGAAAATTCTGTATATCTGGTCCTCCAAAGCATGCTGAAGTCGCCTCCGTGGAGAGTGCTTCTTGGGCTTGTCACCTCCAGGTGCGTCTGTGCCGTTACCACCCAGTCCCGTTCCCACAGTCCCACCGCTCACTTTGAGCGCTCCGTTCATCTGGAATACGAAGAGGAGGCGCGGAGGACAAGGTCTGCAATTAACCTTCCATTCCTTGGAAACTGGCGAGTCCTTTATGGCAGCACGTAGCAAGGGCAAAACTTTCTGTCGAAGTGCGTCCAGGGCACGGAACAGCCTGTCGTAGGTGACATCAAAAGAGCATGTAGGATGGACTAGGAGCAAAACATGGCACAACGAGAAGAGGTAAAGTAACTGCAGACAATGTTGTTTCTCCGCCCCTTTCCAGAAATCATGCGCTTCAGAGTGCCCGATCCCCGTAGCTAAACTTTCACACGCCCGGAGAAGCTGTCGGTTGTCACACACAGAAGTCAGCACCAGATACAGAACACGGCTCTCCTGATTGTAATACGCCTGAATACAGCTTCCACCTCCAGCGCAGTCCGTCTCATCCGGCCCAAACAGAGGGAACACATGCTTATCTGCCAGAGTATTTATAAAGGATTCTTTGGCCGATCCAGGCTGCATTGCACTTTTCCCGAATATTCCTAGGACACAGAGGCCTTCATCTTTGTATAATGGGTCTTCAATTAGTTCCGACAGCAGAAGAGAACCCACACTCATGGGTACCGCCATCTTTGCTGCGGAAGCGAGTCGCTACTCAGTCTTGTTCGCTTAAATTTTAACGGCCAACTTCAGGTCAGTTGGGTGCATCACTGCCACTTACAGGGACGGAGGGTAAGCACAGGCAATGGAAATATCGAATCGATTAAAAAATCCTATTAACGCCTGCCATTCAAAAACACTTAATTTTTCAAGCAGTTCCCATTGACTAGTTGGACGGAGCAATTGTTTCATGAAATCTAATCAGTCAATTTAACCAATATACTGTCCGTTTCACAGCGTTGTAAACGTCAACGCACCTAGAGTCCCACATAGTCATCAATTTAATAGTCAAATCAAGCACTGACTTATTCTTCACAAATTGTATTTAATCCCATTTTAACTAGTGTTACCTTGTAACACATGGGATACTTTAGATCTTTGAAACAACCAAAAAAAATGTTTCTATGATTTGGATATACATTCAGTATAAAATTTCTAATTTTATTGCACTTTGTATGTAAAAGACAAAAGCTGAGACATTACATGTTGTCAAACATTTAATATTTTCTTTTAATAAAATAAGCTCTGTTTACAAGAAAACATCGCAAAGCAGCAGAATAAAATGAACATTACATGTAAAGTGACAAACAACATTTTGGTCATTTTAGAAAACAGATCATGCAGTTCATACACCCTACAAATAACATACATTATTTCTTATTAAAACAGTATTAAAATACCAAAACATTAGTGGAGTCTGACCCCTTGTGCAAATGGCAGCTTATTGCAACCACAGGCAGTATGACCAAATTCAGAATGAACTCAAATCTTTAGCGTATGCTTAAAATTCATACCTTTAACATGGCCACAAAAACACCTTCCATCTTTCTCTGTCTTCGTAAGTACACACACACATAATCATTGTAGTCCTCTCTGGAGGCAGTCAATACAGAGAAGAGGCCCTCAGTATCCTCCTGTATCCCTGAGTCTGTTACGATGAGCATGTAGGTCAGCAAATCCACAGTTAATGTCTGAGGGTTTAAAATACCCAACATCCAACGTCCATAAAGTCTGAGCTCTCCAAGGTCTGTTAATACTATTCAAGCAGATCTTCATATGCGTCTCCTCGGATAAGAACAGGTCAAGGACAAGAATGAAACAGCACAGAAGTGCCGCAAGTAAACAAATAAACTTCTGTAAAAAAATATTATTTATTATTTTAAAAATCCTATACTGACACACTTAAAACAACAGAATAACATACTGACCAAGGGTAGAAAGCAGTAGAAAGCAGAGCATAAGAGCATAGCACTGTAGAAAAGAGGAAACACACGTGATATTTCACCTTTTCTTAAAGCAAAGGCGATGAATCCCTTGAAACCAATAGCTTGCATACTGTTCTCACAAAGGAAAGACACCTGGTTCATGATGACAAAGCCATCCATCAGTATTTGACTTCAAAAGGCCAGATCTCAACTCTGGTCCTGAATGCTCTTGAGGGACTGAAATTTTGGAGAGGGGCTTCTCGGCAAAGCACTCTGAGGAGTGAGATAAAAATGTTAAGAGCAAGAAAGAAAGAAGGGGGCAGACTCAGAGACATCCTGTCCATTAGACACCGGAAAGTCACGAATGGCCTGCATAGCGGTTTCATTACCCACAGGCAGTGCGTTAATAGTGTAGCAAAGTTGCAGGTGGCATTTCAGGAATGCTCCAGGTTAAATCGCAAAGTTCTAAAATATAGAGGCTGAATGATAAGTCTATTCTTTAAAAAGTTTATACAATATGAAGAGAGTTTATAATCTTAAAGTAATACTTTGGATATATCTGATATTCCAAACAGCATAATAGCAGCTTTTTAAAATGTTGCAGTTAAGTTGTAGTTAATAACAATTCGGTGACACCGTTTTTAAAATCCCCATTTTATAATATACCACCCCTTGTAAACAGGTCCATATCACATGGTTTTGCATGCATTAAAACATTCTGAAGATGTCTTTTCAATTGGACACAATTATGAGACCACATTTTCATAACCTAAAGACATTTTTGGCTAGCTGGGCGGTCCCTCGGTTTCCTGGGACAGGCCAGTCAGACACCACATCAGAATACTGTACCTGGAATTTACGCCGCAAAGCCTGGGTCATGACAGGGGTGAGCCCGGTGCCCGTCTGCCTGTTCTCCTTGCCCACCAGCGGAGTCCCTCCAGGGCTTCTGAATGAACAGAAGGAGCACACAGCACTACTGAATGTCTGGTCAAAGGATTTCTGGGGTCTTTCATATGGCAACACTAGGTTGGGCTACCAGTCAGATGCACGTAAGCAGAAAGTGTGCCAAGCAAGCTCCCCACAGTAGATACAGTGTCAGAATGTGAGTCTTAAACGAAAAAGTAATAACCTGGATGTCAGTTACCTGTCAATTAGAACTTTTTTCAGGTGAGAATGTAGACTCAGTGTGCTTTTGGTGGGTGATCTGCACAAAGTGACACAATTGGTGTTAAAGTGAAAACAGTCATGCAAAACAAAATGTCAGCACAATACCTCCACAGTAGGAGTGTTTCCATGTTTTATGTGCAGTATGTGGCTCCCAGACTCAAACAACATTTCATTCTACAATATAAAAACAATTCAAATGTATATTTTTCGCATTAAAAATATACATGTATGGAGGGCAGTACATTTGTAAACAAGATAAATATTTACCACTGCACACGTTTGCTTGATCCAAAACTTATCCCACGAAGGCTAAAATTTCCATCTGAAACTCGTCAGCTTTGTGCTCATTATCTAGATGACGAGTACTGTAGTAATAGAAAAGTAATCTATCGCCCAAACACTACGATATCATTTTTAACAACAGGATGTAGCAAGGTGCATACGGCAAGGTACGCTGCAGTGTGAGGTGCATGATGGGAGTACATTTACCTGTTGAGGCACATTTTGGGGGGTAGCTGGCAGAGAGATCGACGCAGACGAATATTCTGCAGGTCTCCCACGGTGACGAGAGGAACGTGCGTTTTCGCCGAGGACATCTGTCTCAAAGCAAGAACCTTCTCATTAACTCAGACACTACTTTTGCCATACAACAGTTTATTGGATTCCACCAATACAATGTGAATGCAAAGTTACTCATTGGCACAGCACACTGTGGATGGAAAAAAAAATAACTCAAACGTCTGTGGGGTTCTCAGGAACCTTTTTCTCCAATGCCAAAGCGGATTCATATTCACGTGCAAGTAACTCCCAAATAATTGTTAGCAGCTTTCTAGTCAACCCCTATTTCAGCAACAGGGCCCATGGAATGGGAGAACCCAGTGCTTAATTCTGAGCTAATCATGGCCGTTTCTACACAATTTTGCTGGCTTTAGTTAACCACCGTCTTAGCACATAAGTCCAATGAAATAATAAGTGTGCAACTCTGATTTTGGTGCATTGCAATTCTTGAGTTATAGAGACGGAAGGACTACGGACCAGGTCTGACATGAACAGCTTGAGACACACACTTAAGTTCTATGGAAACACAACTGTTCCCTCAGCATGTCAAACAAAGGCTCTACCTAATGTGTAGTAACTTGTTAGCATTAGCCAACTCATAGGACAGGAAAAACGTGTTAAGGGTCAAGGGTCAAGGGTCATGTCCTACCGTTTGTTTGCTCATTGGATTAGTTATTTTTCTCAGCTTCACAGCCTGCAGGTCGCTCAAGGTCACTGTGACAGAACAGACTTGTTTCTCCTGAGAGCCCTGCAGGGAGAAGATACACATTCACCACCGCTGAGGAGTAGCAGTATGGGGCCTGCATTTTATTCTATTTTGTGGCGAGTTTGTGTATCAGTAATGTACAGTGGTGGCCGCTGAGATGAAAATGGACAGGGCGGAAAACTTAAACTCAAGCAGTTTTCAATCATTTTACTTGATTAACAATTCAGCGAGTAATGCACAAAATACTCAATAACATCAGATATAGCCAGTTCTCAATTTGGCCTGTAGGAGCCATTTATGTTATGTTAAGCGTTATTTATTTTGCTTTGTTTTCTTCCCCATTCTTACCTTGGTTTACCTGGGTTCTCTACCTTTCTGCCCCACCCCTTTCATTCTGATTGGTCTGTGACGTTTATATGGCCAGGTGTATGGGAGAGAAGGGGAGAACTAGTGTTGGAGTGGGGAGCACAACCAGTTTTTTAAAACCACATTATATGTTTTGTTTAAGACGGGAAATTAATGGTAAAAACGTATCTTTGGATCTCACTTCATTTGGAAACGTGCGTTGGAATCTTCCCTTTTCGAGACTGGTACATTTTTATTTGCATTGTAAAATTGTGCAAATTTTATGTACGTTACATAAAATTGTGGATACACGTACTCTTCTTTTTCACATTTGTAGAATATTCATGGCAAAGATGCGCAATGCAATGATTTTGTAATTCAAACAATCTTCAAGCTCAGGCTTTGTTATAGCCTTTATTGCAGGTTGTGCTGAAAGCTAATGTGGTAGTTAGCAGAGTGGTGTATCTTTTTTCATTGTGTACTTAGTGATAAAATGTTACTGATTGTATAATCTCCCTAATGTGATGTGAAGAAACAAGCTGTGTGTTTACCTACCAATTGATTATTCAGATCATTGGCACACTTGAGACCAACCAGTTTAAAGGGCAGTTTTCTACCCTGTCTATTTTCAACTCACCTACAGCCACTAGTTTTATATATATATATATTACAATCCGGAGGCCCTTGTGGGTCTGTACTGGACATTTCATTGCAGTGGTTACCGGGAAGATCCTGTTTCAGCCGCAGGCAGGACTGGGCCGTTACCTCAAGAATCTTGGGTGTGGCTCTTTTCTTGATTGACAGTAGTGGATTATTTTGTTGTAGGATGGGTAGGGGTGGAGGCAGGGGAGGTGGTGGAGGAGGAGGAGGAGGAGGAGGAGGAGGAGGAGCTGGCAGTGTAAGTGCAGGGAGGGGATCCACAGGGGACCCACATGGCAGAGGCCGCATCCTTCCAACCTCCACACCGCCACTGTGGCAGCAGCATACAGCCTTCGCTTCACCACCGAACTGAGGCAGAAAGAGTTTACAGTTTCACACATATTAATAAGTCAATGATTACAGCATATAACAGCACATAGCATCAAAGACACTTTGCTACAAGCTGGTAACTACTGTACAGTGGTTCTATGAGAATCTACCATATAACTTATAGGCCGACTGATTTATTGGTATATAAATCAGTCGGCCTATAACTGCCACACACAAAACAACTGTGCAAATCTTGGTTGTGTTAATGTCAACCTCCTTAGTTTGAAAACCCTTTTGCTGAATTCATTTTCAAACACCTACTTTTTCCAGAAAATTTCCATTCAAAGCTTCCATTACATGCACATGTGCCAAGATTAATTTTAAACAGTACTAGGTGGTGTTGGTGGATTTCTATATAGCAGCAGCAGCTTTGGCAAAGTAGTTAGACGCTCCACTGACCTGCAGAGCACAATGCAGAACATTAATATCCCTCTTCATCTCAGCCACTTGCTTCTGAAGTCTCTCCAGCTGCTGGTTGTAGCCTCGCCAGTAGAGTAGAGCATTCAGCAACCCAGCGCATACCTGCAGCAGTCAGACAGCCAGCCAGTAAGGATGAACAGTAAGGGTCTACCCCAACTGTCCTCAATAGTGACACCATTCAAATGTACTGTGAACCTATAACTGCCACACACAAAACAACTGGACAAATCTTGGTTGTGTTAATGTCAACCTCCTTAGTTTGTATGAAGGGTTAGTGAGGATAGGATTTGGCAAGTTCATACCTGTGCAAGCCTGCTCCTCCAGCCTTGGCACACGCCACCCACCGCCAGCAACAGCATCCTGACTCCTACCACGGGAGCCCACTGCCTCACTGCCTTCGCAGTGGCGTCCTCTGATGAGGCGTGACTGGCTATGACGGTCGGGCTAAGGGCACAACCATTGGAGCTAAAGAGACACACGAAACTCGATCAGGAGGACAACTTTAATTCCACCTGAAGGTATACTGGCAAAGAAAGTTGAATTCATACCAAATGTTATTGATCGTATCTGAATCCGAGCCAAACTATTAACATGTAGTGTATATGTAGGATCAGTGCCAGCCACTAGCAGCACCAGGATTAGCTCATCGGACTCACTATGACACAGCAGGTACTGAAGGCTGTGATGAACTCAGCTGTCGGCTGCTCCGAAGAGCCCATCGTCTGCTGGTGGCCTTCCTCTTCCTGCGCCGCAGCATAGCAGAACTTGGTCCCTGCAGAGGGAAATGGCACCACAGCCACACCCCCACTTTACCTTGTGCCTAATCTGCTATGCGTAGTTTCAACAACGGTAGCACAATTACACAGGCCGCTTTCATCTACTGCAGCAGTACTGGAGACCGCCCTGGGTATACTGGTTTTTGTTCCAACCACAACTGCAATTGCAGAATTTTAACAAGCTGTACATTTTTCTTAATTAGAGGCTTTTCCTGTTTAGAGTTATTATTTACACTCTTAAGCCACATTATGTTAGAATAGCTATGCAGGCCATGAAGAATAAATGCCCCATGTTCACATTGTGCTTATTGCGCTATACACAAATACATAGAGGTAACAGCTTACATAGCTAATCACATGAAAGACTAACTCCTAATTAGGTCGCTGGACACAAGTGTTTGAATTATTTTAATTTTTTCCTTAAACTTATAAACACACTGCAGGTTTGGCTCATTATTTGCTTTGTCTTTTAATTCTTCATTATCTACCAAATGGTTACTTTTAGTGGCCATGTGTCCATACTTTCACCAATTAGGAGCCTATTGATTCACCTCAGTCTTTAAAGAGATACTGCAGAGCCTTTTCTAAGGCCTTTTTTACCATATATTATGAATATTCATACGGTCAAAGAGTAAAAGGATGTGTATTGGTGAACTGACTCAGTTTTGAACAAACGGAGCAAGCATGAGAAACCCTCACCCATTTTTATGTTCAGGATCTCGTGACATCACGAATCCCCGGAAACCAGTATATTGGTAAGCCTACACAAAAACATTTTGACTAAACATGAGATTTTCGGACATAAACGGTTGTGTATGATCGTAATCTAACCCAAAACATCGGTTTTCAACGGGAAAGGTCGGTTTTTGACTGCAGTATCACTTTAATATGATCAGTTAAAACAAGTTTACCTGTTTTATGCACTTGTTTGTAATATAGCGCAATGTGAATATGGGACTTTTATTATCTCAACAAAAACCAGCATTCCCAGACCAAGGTGAAATTTTGTTCGCTGGAATAGCACGTTCTCATGCGCCTGGGTAAAAGCCGGAATAGAGCGGTGGAAGGAAGCTTGGAATGGCCAATAGTGCTCTGTGCCAAAAAATACCTCAAATGCTTGTCATTAAAACATTATTTTGATTGACTTATCATTCAGACATCAAGGACTGGAGGTACTCATCTTAAACAGAGCTCAGTCCTTTCCAATGGTGAAAATCTCATCTTGATGTCTTATTCCGCTAGCATTATAAGGGGCTCTGAATGATAACTGACTTAAGGTAGATGCAATGGTCACACTTGATTGCAGTCCAAATAATGCACAATTTCTGCATGAACCCATATCATCAAAAACAATTACTCGAAAGGCAGATCCAGAGCTTTCATTTGGTATCCAACATGCCTTGATGTGTTAATGCGGAATGAGATTTTTGGGGCTTGATATTGAAATATATCCTTATCCTCTCCAACAGGCCTTTTCCATCAAAATATAATTTTGATCAACTTATAATTGAGTCATCAAGGATTGAATATACTAATTTTAAACAAAATACTCTGCACTTTCAAAAGGTGAAATCCTTATCTTGATGTCTTATTCTGAAAGGGTGATGAGGGGCTCTGAAATATGTTTGATAATCCTATTAGTTTTGATCACATTTTCAGATAATTCAAATTTATATTTCATGAGCCACACCCAGGATTCTAGAGATAACGGCCCAGTCCTGCCTGTGGCTGAAACAAAATTCTATGCTCAAATGAAAGTACATATGATTCCCATTCAGAAGCTGTTAAAATTAGTGCTGCAGGCATTTGAACGGAGGTCCTTTTTGGCACAGAGCACTATTGGCTTCCTTCCGCCTTTCCATTCCGGCTTTTACCCAGGCCCCGTTTTCATTAGTGAAAATGCATGTCCCAATGTTTTCTCTGGCAAACGTGGAAAGACTTAGGAAGAATATGAATCAGAAAAAATAACTGAACTGAGCTAGCTGCTATGCATAATAACCGTAGACATCCAGCAGCCAGCTAACGTTAATGATGTCACATAGGAAGTAGGCAGAAGGAAGTCTGCAAACGTTACGGCAGTGTTATTCAGAACAATCAATTTTTATTCAAGTTAGATATCTGTTCGCTGGTTTTCTGTTATCATATACGAAATGTTGGTAGCTAGCCGACGTTACAACAATGCTCCGACAGATCACAAAATCAATCAATCTCTAGCTAGACAACATTACTAGCCATTAGCACAATCTCACCCAATCCATTGCAATAATTTCTCGTATCAATAACGTTAGATTCATTTATTGTTGCAGCCACTGATTCCACCAGCATCAGTTGCTAGCAAAATTGTCTCGATACAGAACTAATAATACCTAATTTCATAAGCCACCCTTAATGCCATGGGGTCGTTTAGAGTTTGTCAAGAGCTAGAAGTGCCTCGTCTTACAAACGCCACATCTGCAATCGTGTGGTAAATTTAAAATGCAAGTGCTACGCTAACAATGCAACTAGACATTACTGAATTTCAATAAAAAATATATGGAAAACAGCCAGCTATTTTAAAGACAAAAATAAATAATTGCACAACTTACCCTGAGCACAGCCATCAACTTCCTTGCGGCTAAATGTTCAAAATGAAAAGCAAATTGTTTCCAACAAATCAGAAAGCGCACTGCCCACCTCAGGACAGCGTCCGCCTTTGATTGGTTGTTTTGATGACTCAATCTCGAGGTACACGTTTGATTGGCTAAAAAGGTAATCGCGCCAAAGAATGGAAAGCTATCCAATAATTTGGGGAGAATATCTATGTCCAACCCACAGAACCAACCACTGTTCTCTGCTTTGGTTACCAAGTAACTGGCCAAACAGGAAATAACTTCATTATTGCTGGAGGCTAGTTAATACAGCTGTCGTTGTCAAAACTGGATAGACATGCGAGCAACAACAAAACGCTTCAGTTACTTGAACATAACGACTCACTTTATTATTTAAAGTGAGAAAACGAAAAAAAATTAAAAGAATAGTGCGCTTAATCTTTTAGATTCTCCACAATGGCTGGTATGGTTCTCTGTGAAGCTACAGAACTTTACAATATGATAAACCAGTACATCCAAGTCTCAAGACTATCAGAATGCAACTACCTTTATTTGATTGGTAAGGGTTTGTTTACAGTACGATAATATATTCCACTCCAAAGGTAGCTGTTTTATGTTTTTCAGAGATACAATACTGTATATAGAAAAACGTGAGGGTATCACGAGGAGTTGCTTTTGGAAACGCAAAACAAGGAATCTTTTTTTCTCCAAATACAATCATTTTTATACTAACATGCTGCAACAGTCTCTGTAAGCAGTTAATGAATGTACGTATGTGATCTTCTAAACATTAAATGGGATACTGCTTTGGGCTTTTTGGATTGCAGATGCACGGACTAAAGACGAATACAACGAGAGCCATGTCATCACTGCAAAAAGAGCAAAATGGGTAATTATATCAATCACTTGTGGTCAATTGAAAAATGAATGTGATAAGCTGCTTGTACCACTTTCCCTTTTGCACTGGTTGGAAGTTCAAAAAAGCACATCGTTAATGCAGGTGCTTGGCAACAACTACATCCTGGTAATTCATAGATCGACTGAATTATATTGACCAGATGCAATATTTATTTAAAAAAAGTTATCTATTCATTTTACTTATAAAATTGTTTTGAATGTGCATTCACGAGAAAGAAATGTTAACCATTGGTTATTGTTCCCTCCAGGATAGTATGGGGAAGTTTGTAGTGTCTGCTGATGTGGAGCTTGAAAGCTTGCGGTATACTGTGGTGTATGACAGTAACACCAGCTCCTTACAGGGTTCAGGTAAGACTGTTCAAGCCTTAATAACTCCCTCTATGATATCCCTCATTTAAAACATTCATCAGACCCTGTACATTCATGTATTTCGGAACATCTAGTAGCCTATCTTTGCATTCTCAAAGTTTTATTCAAATGGTGTTTGTCATTTCAAACAATAAAAGCAATAACTGAGCGCACCAACAATGCTTTATTACTCAATGCCTTTATTACCTGTGTTCACTGAACATCAAACATGACTGTTGTACTATACCAGTACCATTAATCACATTGAATGCTGATGTTGTATACCAGTACCATTAATCACATTGAATGCTGATGTTGTATACCAGTACCATTAATCACATTGAATGCTGATGTTGTATACCAGTACCATTAATCACATTGAATGCTGCTGTTGTATACCAGTACCATTAATCACATTGAATGCTGATGTTGTATACCAGTACCATTAATCACATTGAATGCTGATGTTGTATACCAGTACCATTAATCACATTGAATGCTGATGTTGTATACCAGTACCATTAATCACATTGAATGCTGATGTTGTATACCAGTACCATTAATCACATTGAATGCTGCTGTTGTATACCAGTACCATTAATCACATTGAATGCTGCTGTTGTATACCAGTACCATTAATCACATTGAGTGCTGATGTTGTATACCAGTACCATTAATCACATTGAGTGCTGATGTTGTATACCAGTACCATTAATCACATTGAATGCTGCTGTTGTATACCAGTACCATTAATCACATTGAATGCTGCTGTTGTATACCAGTACCATTAATCACATTGAGTGCTGATGTTGTATACCAGTACCATTAATCACATTGAGTGCTGATGTTGTATACCAGTACCATTAATCACATTGAATGCTGATGTTGTATACCAGTACCATTAATCACATTGAATGCTGATGTTGTATACCAGTACCATTAATCACATTGAATGCTGATGTTGTATACCAGTACCATTAATCACATTGAATGCTGATGTTGTATACCAGTACCATTAATCACATTGAATGCTGCTGTTGTATACCAGTACCATTAATCACATTGAATGCTGATGTTGTATACCAGTACCATTAATCACATTGAGTGCTGATGTTGTATACCAGTACCATTAATCACATTGAGTGCTGATGTTGTATACCAGTACCATTAATCACATTGAGTGCTGATGTTGTATACCAGTACCATTAATCACATTGAATACTGATGTTGTATACCAGTACCATTAATCACATTGAGTGCTGATGTTGTATACCAGTACCATTAATCACATTGAATGCTGATGTTGTATACCAGTACCATTAATCACATTGAGTGCTGATGTTGTATACCAGTACCATTAATCACATTGAATGCTGATGTTGTATACCAGTACCATTAATCACATTGAATGCTGATGTTGTATACCAGTACCATTAATCACATTGAGTGCTGATGTTGTATACCAGTACCATTAATCACATTGAATACTGATGTTGTATACCAGTACCATTAATCACATTGAGTGCTGATGTTGTATACCAGTACCATTAATCACATTGAATGCGGATGTTGTATACCAGTACCATTAATCACATTGAATGCTGATGTTGTATACCAGTACCATTAATCACATTGAGTGCTGATGTTGTATACCAGTACCATTAATCACATTGAATACTGATGTTGTATACCAGTACCATTAATCACATTGAGTGCTGATGTTGTATACCAGTACCATTAATCACATTGAATGCTGATGTTGTATACCAGTACCATTAATCACATTGAGTGCTGATGTTGTATACCAGTACCATTAATCACATTGAATGCTGATGTTGTATACCAGTACCAGTAATCACATTGAATGCTGATGTTGTATACCAGTACCAGTAATCACATTGAATGCTGATGTTGTATACCAGTACCATTAATCACATTGAATGCTGATGTTGTATACCAGTACCAGTAATCACATTGAATGCTGATGTTGTATACCAGTACCAGTAATCACATTGAATGCTGATGTTGTATACCAGTACCATTAATCACATTGAATGCTGATGTTGTATACCAGTACCATTAATCACATTGAATGCTGATGTTGTATACCAGTACCATTAATCACATTGAATGCTGAAAACACAAATATTTGCATTGTGATATCTTGACGGGTGTGTGTGGCAAGATTTCTATGCCTTGATACTCTTAACTAAAAACGTGGTTGGCTATTGTAATATTGAAGCATTTCAATGTTGTGTGCTGTGCACGTAGGTCCTGCTATTGAGTGTGCTGGAACTCTGGCAAAAACAAGCCGCCATCCAGTTCATATTCTGAAAGGAGGATACGAGAGTTTCTCAGCACTGTACCCTTTCGTCAGAACACAGAAATTTCTATACACCCTGCAGGTACGGCTTCTGACTCAATCCACTTCCACAACAGCCAATCTATTTCTATTACAAGCTTGTCTTTACACCCTCCAGGTACGGCTTCTGACTCAACCCACTTCCACAGCAGCCAATCTATTTCTATTACAAGCTTGTCAAGGGGACGGTGTCCATGATTTCAGAAATTAAGATTATCATCGCACTACATTGCATTCGTTTTGCAGGTGGTCTTATTCAGACTGACTTACAGTGAAAGAGAATATAAAGTACATCCATCACAGTTATGCGAGCAACTGCACCAGACCTGGCTGATAACATTCCCAGACTGGTGAATGTAAGCCTTATGTCTGTGGCATGACTTTACAGGAACTGGAGAACTTGCAGCCCTACCCAGTTGAGGTCCTACTTGGCCAGCTGTACATGGGTGATTACAGACAGGCCATTAATCTGCACATCCATAGACACCTCAAACTGAGAGCCCTCATCAATGTCTCAGAAGATACCAGCGACGTGTGAGTGAACGGTTGAACTTGTGGTCAGAAACAAACTTCATATGCAGCCATTTTTAAATCACTGTATGAACAGCGAGCTCAGTTGTGCATGTACACAGTCGTGCCTTTCTTACTGTACGTACTCTATATGTTTCAAACCAGATTTGAGAGCGGTGCTTGTACAGTTTTACACATTCCCTTGGCAGATTCCAGTGAGGCTGATCTGTATGGATTTTTTGAGAGGGCTTGTGTGTTTATTGGTAAGTATTGATGGTTTAATGTAACGTATTACATTACAAATTAAAAACATAATAGATTTAAAGTTCTGAAAACATCTGTTCTTCTGATACATTTTTTTCCTATGAAATATACATAATACTGGTATCCTCTGTCATTGCCTATGTTCATACCCTTAGACACTCACCTCTGTGCTGGGTCTGCAGTTCTGATATTTTCAAGTCATGGCATAAGCCGTTGTAGCGCAGTGACAATAGCCTTCCTTCTGCACCACCTCAAATCTACACTGATGGTAAGTACCACCAATGCTCTCTGATTTTTAAAATACCTTCTCACATTTGAAGTACATATGAATGCAGATTTGGCTTAAAGGCCCATTCAGTCATTTCGGTTGCTAATCGACAAAAATTACATGCATGGCAAACTAAGTCTCTCAGTGGATCATGGTACTTGTAGTTAAAAAAACAACTAACCAGCCGCAATGCAATAGGACAAAACCATTTCTAAGGTATGGTTTATTTGGCTAAATGTAAGCTAACTATTCCTTTTGATATATTACCTGACACGTGAGCACCAATTAAAAATGACGTGAGTGATGAGCTTGTTTCCATGTTGATGAGCTGCGCAAGTCTACAAAAATGATCAGTTATCAAAAACAGAGAACAAGAGTGAACTGCATAAGACGGAAGATGAACAAGGAAGTAGTGTTGGTCCGACACTTATTTTAAATACTTATTTTTCCTTTTGAAGTGTTTTCATGAGGATCTTTATCATTGTTTTTTTTTGGAGAATAATTATATACTATACCATATCTTCGTCTTTTTGCCCATTGTAAGTCATTAGCATTTTATTAGCAACCAAAATTACTGAATGGGTCTTTGATATGAGTCACCTGTTCAAAAGCTATGTGCAGAACAGTGCCTCACATACTGTCCCCTCCACACTGAAGGAGGTATTGTAAGCTCAAATCTGAAATTAGTCAATTTCGCCCTGTACCACCGATCCACTGATTTTACCACTAACTCTTGTATATTACTTTACTACATTGCTTTCAGGGCCTAAATATGACTATGACACAAATATTTAAAATAAGTAGAATCTTTTCTTTTATTTGTATATTGGGCTTTGTGGAAAAAAAGGAGACACTGTATTTCCCCTTTGCATCTCATGCTGGCTCTGTCATTTTCCAGGAAGCTTGGGCACTCATGTTGAAATGCAAAACCAACATGAGGCCAAACCGGGGGTTTGTGCAACAGCTGTCTGACTGGGAGCTGCACACACTGGGAGAGAGAGTGACGGATATTGCAGAGCCTCTCTACTGAGAAAGTTTCATACGGTGTGAATGGCTTCTGTGGAAATGCTTTGCTCATTTGGAGAGACGCTCCTTGTGCAGGGTACATTGTCTTCCAATCTTATTTATTCCTTTGATACTGTATCAGAATGACTGCAGAGAGGACATATTTTGCAAATGAAAATATGTTTTTTAAACAGCATGAACAGAACAATGGAAAAGGGCAACAGCATATGCTTTCACAAATAATAGCACATTTTTCAGAAATCATGTTTTTGAAATATGTAAATGAGTAATTGAATACAAAAAAAAAAAAAGATTTACCCACATTGTTTAATTTAATGATCTTAGTGCAGGTGTCCATATTCCTCATTGTATAAATGATGTTGAACAAATGTATGCACGCCTATGCACTGTGTATGGATATATACTTTTACATCTTCCTTGGCTTTGATGTCAGTGAGGTACTTTTTTACAGTTTATCAAAGGCTTGAAAGCATTCAGAGGCCACAATAAACAGAGCAAATGTTTTCTTGTGAATGGATCTCAAACTGAACAGCATTAGTGTTTCACTTCCCACTTAAAATATTTCAGTTAGACAAAATAACTGTATTAATCAAAACAATAGTTGCTTGAGCATCACATAATTAGCATGTGTATTTTAAGATTTTATCATATATTGATTCATTATCTGGGTGATGTGTCAAAACTGCTTCACGAGGTAACAGACCATATGCAATGAACCATAAGCAGTGCCAAGAATTCATAACTTAATTTTGTGGAATAATTCTATGAATTGAATGAAACTTTTGCAGTGTTTGAACTTTATTGAAAAAATGCATTGTGTGCTACACAAAGATGGCAAGAGGGGTACCCCAGACTTCATAGCTGTTGTACAACTGGACAATTTTACTGCTGTGGCCTCACAAGTGAGCATCATAATTTATTGGACAGTGACTAATGTTTAGTTATTTTGGTTCTGTACTCCAGCACTTTGAGTTTGAAAGGATACAACGAGGTTGAACTGCAGACTGTCAGCTTTAATTTTAGGGTTAGAAATGATAGAACCTTTTGTACATAGTCCCCCCTATATCAAGAGTCTTTAGATATTGGTGGGACATAGACATCAGGAAGTCATGGCTTCCCAAGGATATGCGACCAAATATGAAAAATGTTAAACTGTCCAATATGTTTTTAAATGTTAAATGGTAAATGGACTGCACTTATATAGCGCCTTTATCCAAAGCGCTTTACAATGGCCTCTCACTCACCCGTTCACACACACATTCACACACCAAACAGCCACCATGCAAGGCGCTAGCCTGCTCATTGGGAGCAATTTGGGGTTCAGTGTCTTGCCCAAGGACACTTCGACATGTGGACAGGAGGAGCCGGGGATCCAACCGCCAACCCTGCGATCAGCGGAAGACCCGATCTACCTCCTGAGCCACAGCCGCCCCTGAAAATGGGGGGAACTATGTACAAAAGGTTCTATAAAAATATAAACTGACAGTCTGCACCTCATTGTCATTCTATCTTTTCAGACTCAAAGTGCTACAAAACCAAAATAACAAAAGATTTGTCACTGTCCAATGAATTATGGTGCTCACTGTACATATGAGAAGAATATGTAAACAGGAGCCGGGACAACACTAGGCTGATCAGACATCTTTTTTCCCAGACATTTCTTTTTCTGAAAATATCGGGTTAGGGATTTCTATATTCCTGAAAATGTCCAGTTAGGTTTTGCTCTGTTCCATAGACTGCATATATAAACAAGCAAATAGCTTAGTATTATGTTCATAATGCCTGCACGCTCCGTCATCTTTTTTTTTTTTAAATCACAATGCACACACCTGCAGGGAGGTGATTGTGTTCAGATTGCTCATATATAATAATACTGTCCCAGTTGTAAAAATGTGTACACAATGGGGTGTGTGACCACATTTTCCAGTGAACTGTGGAATGTTAGAACACATGATCAAATAATAACTCATGCAGTGTGCAACATATTTCACCTATTACCCTTTCGTGACCAGAAAGCCTATGGTTAGGACAGGTTTTGTGTTTGTTGTCGTCATAAGCCGAAGACTAGAAATTCTTCCGAGATGGTTTTTTTACTCAATAGTGTCTTTTTAAGAAATTTTTGCAAGCACTTCATGAGCTTCAGGTTTTAAGCGTGGTGACTGTGAGCACTTTTAGTGATATAGTTTAAGCTGGAGTTACTGTTCAAATTCATAAAATAATATTTGCATTGAAAATGAAAGTGCGTCATCATCTACCAACAACAGAAGGAAGCGTTTGTCATATTGGGTGTGGTTAGGCATAGCCAATGCTCTGTAGCAATGGCAAGCATAATACACAAATCTAAATTATATGTCTCAGGAATGTCACAAGTTACTGTTGTGTAAATATGCTTGCTGGCTATAATCGGTGTAGCATATGTCCAAGAGCAACTATTTCACAAATGTTGCTAATGCATGTGGAAAATGTGAGCTCTATTAAGTGTGCATGTAATAAGTGAATGCTCAATAAATGCATTGTGCAAATGCATTGATTTGTGAAAGTGCATTTTGTGTTCACATTAGCTAGGGCTTTGGGACAACTTGCTGGGCCTCAAGACAATAAAAAAAATTTCCACACATCTCAAGATTTTAAATAACAACTATATAAAAATAGACATGCGTTCAACGGTTGTGTAAAGAATTAAACAAAAATGAAGACAGAAAAATAGGTGTTTCATATTTGTATTCGCCTATTCTGGTTTAAAAGACCATTATAGTTTTTATATGATAACTAATTACATTTAATACGTTTCAGTAACCTTTTGCTGGATAAGGAACAGTGGAATTACTGCAGGTGTTCTTTTTGACATGTATTGTTTTGTATTTTTTATTGATATTGCAGTTTTTGGTTTTGTTCTTTTCTGTTGTTTAAATGCTGGACAAAGCCTCTCAATAATAAATAAACTTAGAATAGATTTTATTTATATAATTTTATATATTGTTTATTAATTGTATGTATTATTCATATTATTTATGCATTTATTCATAATTATGACTCGATTTTATAAGTTTTGTCTTTGGTGTAGCTACTAAAGATGTGAGAGCCAATAGATTATGTCATGACAACAGATTAGAACTGTGTCGGAAATAATGAGGAGGGCCATGCTTCATACGTACGTCAATTTGTCAGGTGAAACATATTTACGACCAATTCGTCGTGTGACATTTGTGTGACAGGCACGAAAGAACACAGCATTGGGCTGACATGGGATCTAAAAATACAGCAGGCAGTCTTCCAGCTGGTCTTCCCTTCGTTTTGATTGGACGACATTGAGGGCGGGGAGAACTTGAAGATAACTATTTGACCTCCCTATTGGCTGCAACAGTTGGAGGAGTAGCAGAGATGATCGCGTCAGTCGCTGTCGTTCAAAAATAGGAATTACAAGTTTGTCGTTAAGATTGCACAGTAGTTACGGGGATAATTATCAAAAAATGTTATTTACGCCGACGTCGTTGGCAGAATGTCTTCAGGAGTGGGTGACTTTAGAAAATGACTATCAGCAGGTCCAGGTGAGACACGCATTTCGCTGTGCTTCCTTGCCTGCCGACTCGAAAAGTGTTGCGTAAAAAGTAACTGTTGCGCTAATACGCTAACGATAGCTACGTAGCCGGGATTATGTGAACTAACGTTACTATTATGTCTAATGCTCTGCTGCGGTCTAACCTATACTTGAAAAGATGTTAAGCTAGATATTAACATAGCTTCCCATTATTGACCAGCTATCGAACGTTATCTGTAGCTAATAATCATTCATCTACAGTCTTGTTTTGCCTTCAATCTATCGAGCTCGCGATTGTCACTCAATTAATCCCATTCGATATTGCTGGTCGAAAGTCGCTTGCAGACAGTTCATATCGCAACAAAACTACCTAAATTAGTCTGTATCCATTAATTGGTTAATAACAGACAGTTAGGCTACAACTATTATAGCGTTGCTTTTGCAAAGGTAACTTGTTCACCGTGTGGACATTGGAGACTGAATGAAAGCTCTTCAACAGAAAGTTTGAACATCAAGCTGCATTAAACGATTTGAGTAAGATGACTTTCTTCATAGTGCATAACCAGTCCGACAATAAACTCATTCGTCACTGACGAATGCAAGACATTAAACAAAAATCTGGAAGGTCTTCTTATTAAAATGTAAAAGATGTATTTTCGTGGAAACAAGACGATTCTTCTCCAAGAACAAGTGGAAAATGTGAATAAAATAGTGTTTAAAATCGTTGAAACTCATGAGATTCAAGTGTCAAGCCGTTGAAATTACAGTAGGAAGTCATCTGCGACAGTAACGCCCTTGTTGATATGGGAGCCACTCAGTATTGCAACACACAGTTTCTGTTCGTTCATATTCTGTGAAGGAACAGAATATCAGTGGGATTTCTGAGTGCTCTTGACTTAATCTGCTCACACCTGCACTTCGACTCTGAGAAACGTGCCCTGATAGTCGCTGTGTGTGTGTGTGTGTGTGTGTGTGTGTGTGTGTGTGTTTCATCACCAGGAGACCCATCGACTGTACAAACAGAAGTTGGAGGAGGTCTCAAAGTTGCAGGACAGCTGCTCCTCCTCCATCGCTCGGCAGAGGAAGAAACTAAAGGACCTCTCTGCATCACTGGAAGAGTGAGTTTTCAGGAGTCAGAAGCACTCATTCAACAGCTCATTCTAAACAATGTCTCACTAGGGGGGGATCTGCATTCCTGGTCTTGGGGAGCCTGTGCTGGTTTTCATTGTTTCTCAACATCAGTCATTACAGTCACCTCACCTGGGCTGTGTCCGAATCAGAGCCATATGTACTGCGCCCTGTCTCCTGCGAACAGTACACTGGGAGAAGTGTGCTGTTTAATGTGCACTGTTCAGCAGTCCGCGAAAAATATCCGCCATACTATTTTCCAAACGTACTGTGGAAGTGCCGTAACAAGCAGGTCGGAAGTAAATTCCCCATTCATTTAGAGCGTAGACATGAACTAAAGCTTACTTTAAAATTATTTCTAGTCATTATGTCTTACCGTCAATTTCCTGGATTGTTCAATATAACGCCCATTCGCAAACTATGTCGTTTTTCTGGACCAGCTTCGAGTTTATTTTACGTTTTAGTATTTTTTTGTGAACATACCACTGCTGGCACTGTTTAAAAACTCGACATCCCACAATTCCCCCCGGATGAGCAGCGTTGTCTCCAAAAGTTTTCATATAACGTTCGCCAGCGGGAGCACACAACTCAGTTTTTAAACACCTTTTCTAACGTTAGCTTGCTAGCTTGAAGGACCAAAAGCTACAATTGCTTTATGTGGTTAACCGTAGAGTAGTTCCTGACCTTGTCGGGCGGACTTCTCAACTTAGCAAGCTAACGTTAGCTCGTCTTCAGCAGCAGTACTCACATGATCCCATCTGCCAAAAATGTCCAGACAGTCGAGATGGACATTTGACGAGATGATGATGATACCCGTGCGTTGCAGTACTGGATATGTAGTCCGTTAAAGTGGACTACAAGTCAAACTACAATCATTAATCCATTACTTTAAAATTTTTTAATTGGAACATGCGATATATGGTCTATATGCTTATACCACACAGGCTAATTCAGGATTCATTCTATAAATCAGATTTCAAGAAATAGTCGATAGTCTCCGAAGCCCGTTCGATCTGTCATAAGGAATTTACTTCCGAAACCAGACTCCGCCCACGTCTGACATACTCACTTGAGTACTCAGTCTATAGAGTTCTGTGGTGCTCCCAAATGTACTGAGTGAAACCCGAGAAGTAAGTGTGTCATCCGGGTGTTTCAAGTATACTGCAATTAGAAAATCTTTCGCCTACTCAACGACTTTCTCGTCCTATCTACTCACTAAGGCAACTCCACAGTGTGGAAAGTGCTGATTCGGACACAGCCCCGGTTTCTTGGTCTTGATTCAAAATGGTTGCTGCTTTTTACGTGAGAACAAAAACCAGCAGGCCTTGCAGCTCTCCAGGGCCAGAGCTGCAGACACCTGCACTAACTAATGCAAGTATAATAAACTTAAAAGGGAGGTCCTGATTCATGAGCATTTTTTACTTATATACTTGAAATTTAAAGTCATCATATAATCTTTCTATGTGGATAAATTGATTGATTTACAGTTTGATAAGAAGTCTTATTTTCCAGAATGTTTGAATTTCAGAATTTGTCTTTAATGTGTTGGTCTCAGATGCAGACACGCTGTGAATACAGATGATATCAAAGCAATAGAGGAAATCCAGGAGTCCATCAAGGAAAGGCCAAACATTTTCTTTGAGATGGAGTCTTTTCTTCCAAAGATGAATGGGTAAGACTGCTGTGGTCCTGAGGATTTCTCTTCTTCTGTTGAGAGGAGACATGCCTCGTTCATCCCTGCCCTTATTAGCCAATCACAAGGGTCAAAAATCCATACTTTACATACATACAATTTAATAAATTGTTCACTTGTAGTCCTGTGGATCTCAGACAGGGTTAGCATCCCCCAGTGAACAGCAGTTGTTTTTCTGATTTAATTGAAACATGAAGGTTGGGGAGTGGACGGCTCTTGTGTGGCTGTCAGAACAGAAACTCACCATGCATGGCTGGAACTAACACAATATTACTCCAGCCAGTGGTAGGGTGGGTTCAAGTAGTCCACGGTTCCCTAGGTTACCTCTGCACTTGCTCCTCCCAGCAGTTCCCCAGAAGTCCATATGCTCCCAGATATTGTCAGTGAAAGGTACTCCTTTGTTACTCTGTGGCCTGTAGTGTGGTAAATATCTCCTGGGCTCACAGGTTAGTACAGACTAGACTTAGTATCGCAGTATCGTATCTTATCACTTATCTCAGCTGCACTGCTCTTCACTCTGGTGCTGTTACCGGGGGTTATGCAAGAGTGAGAGTCAGCAGACATAAATTGTAGACATGCAAAGATAAATATGCTGTGTGTATTTCTGTGGAGTACAGCAGATAGCAAAGGTCCCAGTGGCGTTATTATGGGTGAAATACTCTCACATTCAGTGAGATTCAGAGCTATCACTTTGGCTGCTTAGCTTGCCACAACATCTCAGTTGCTGTGAGACTGGTTTAAACATGTCATTTAGAGATAGATGAATAGTTTGCTCCTGGCGTGTACTGTGCCTGCACTTGCCTTACTGGGGCTGCATTCACGAGCAGTAGGATGATTGGAAAGTCACACTGAGTCAGGCGTGTGGCGCCTGATTACACTGGGTCCTCCTGATCTCTCTTTGTGGTTTGAAGACATAGCCGTGTGAATACATTACACGAGAATACGGAATGAGTGTATACGGTACGCGTTAATCTGTGAATAATAATTCATTATTTAGCTGACATTTTTAACCAGAGTGACTTACATGGCTGTCGTGGTAAGATACAATAAATTCCTATTCCAACATCAAGAATAACAGTATATATACTTAATATGTTCATACCAGCCAGTAAAACAATGATTGGTCAGCAGTCTGAAGAAAAGCACTAAAACCAAATTGTTCAATGGTAAATGTTTTAGTCTAAATATAGGGCAAAAAAAATTGTCCTATTGAAAAATACATACTTTCTACCAATGTGCACATAAAGTCAAATAAAGAGATTTATGAGAGACATCATCTTTATATCATAGAACGTGCATGGCTGCTCTCTAATAGCAGCAATACCTTGCTTCTTAATAAGACAAACCAAGATGAAGTCAGAACAGGTGGGCTTTGATTTGCTGGTGAAAGAGGGTGTGACAATGGAGGAAGTGCATTTTACCACTGGCCGTTTTCAAAATGCACTTAGAATAATTTTTATTTTCCCGCAAGGGAACTTCAGTTGTAGCCTCAGCAACAACAAAAAAAAGACAGACAGTGGGGCAGACCCACAACACACAAACAAACATGTCAAACAAAGACATCCAACAGAATCATTACATCAATGAATTAAGTGAATTAAAGGGCAATACAGCCATGATTAAAAAAATAGTCCCGCTGTCCCGAGATGTCCAGTGTCACCAAGCAGTCCAACACACAAACTCCGCCTCCACGACTCTCCTCCATACACGCAGCGCCGCGGTCTCTGCCCACCGCCAAAATGGAGCACTGAACTGCGTCAATCCTCCCAGTCGTATCCTCATTCCTCCCTCGCATTATGTTCTCCTTTCCCGGCTGCCCTCCGAAGACTGCCTGCACTCTCAGATCAGTCCCGAAATCCTCAACTCCGGTGAAGAGCGATGGTAAACTTTGTTGCTGCAGTCTGCAGATCCAACGGACATTCCCGAGCATATGTTGCGAATGCGTCTCCATGGTGACGACCACAAACAGAATTATATCAACTAGACAATTTGTCGATATTATCAAACGAGCAGCAGGAGTGCCCTGAAAAATCTTCAGCCCGCTTTCCCGTCCCACTACAGACACACAGCGCATGAAAAAAACAAAGATAAAGGCCCGACACAACAAAACACATTCAAATTAACAAACACGAACATGAGAGACAGCTGGACTACATGTCGCCATTACAGTGCCACGTGACGTGCCTTAGTGACACTTTATTTTAAAGCCAGTTCATATTATTGCAAAATGTTGCAAGTATATCTGACTGCAGGATGTGGGAGGGGAGGGGTTGGATGACGATGCGTGGGGTTTGACATTCCACCTCACCGATCGACGCCTGCAATTGGTTAAAAACAATTCCGCTTTTCTCTATTGGACTAGGGGGTCGGATGTCTAAAGGTTGGCCCACCCTCCTTCAGCCTGCAAATAGATACTTCGAAAATGTAAAAAATATGTATGGAAGCGTGTGGCTGTTATTTTGAATTGTCTGAAATTTTGTATTTTGTTCCTCTCTCTTTGCTCAGGTTATATCTCAGTCTTGTTCTTGGAAATGTGAATGTTATGCTTCTCAACAAGAACGCCAAGTAAGCATAATCTTATTGGCTCTCTCAATGGGGTTTCTGTTGATTTGGAAAAGTATCTAACGTGATTTCAAGTTGACTGTCATGCTGTAATATTTCTGAAGGGAACAGAGGTAGCGACCATTTTTTAATGATTTATTAGTATCTTCAAAACGCACTGAATTTATGTACTGTATGCTTTAATGTAATTTTCAAAACTCAGAAATGGGCTACAATAAGTGTTTAAAGTTTTTGTTTTAGCCAATATATTCTTGTAAAGGAATAAACAACCTTAATTGTGTTATTTAATTTGGTGCCCCTCGAAACTATTTGGAAGTGTGATTTAGTTTCCAGCTTATTTGTTATAGTAAATCAACATGCCTATCCCTGGTCAGAAAATGCAATTCAGAATGTAACCACTAGGTGGAATAGTAGCACCACCGCCAAAAATTACACCAGCAAATCTATTATCTTCTTCTATCCAGGTGGATCAGTGTAAATCATTCTGTACTAAGCACAGTAAAATGGCATTTGGAATACTTAAAACTAACAAGAATAAAGCTGTGTCCCTCCAGCAGAACATTTTTAACGATTTGAATCCTTCTGCTCCCCAGATTTGCCTACAAAGACGAGTATGAAAAGTTCAAGCTGTGTCTCACCATTCTACTCCTATTGTTCTCGTTCACATGTCGGTTTTTGTTCAGCTACAGGTAAGCACAGTCAGGAGTAAGCTAAGAGAATCTATTCCTTTGAGCGCTCCTGGTCACTCTAAAATGGGGTAGGGGTAGGGCAAGAAGGCAGGATTTGGACTCTGATCTGTAGTGACATCATAGTTTTTTAGCATTGTTTAAGACTTGAGCAATCCAGTTGGCTTTTATATAATAAAATAGATAATTTGCGTATAAGTAATTAATTGTTTTTTAATTAATTGTTTCTTACTAATTGTTGTAATTATATAGCTTGTCTAATTTTGCTCACATTACAAGATCCGGTAAAATCAATTATAGCCTAAAAACTGACGAAGAATACAAGCTAAAACAACATATTAAATACATTGATTTAGTGTAAATAATTTAAAGACACAGGTAGAATGTACTAAATTCTTTACTGGCCTTTGTTCTTTGTTGTTGTCAGGACTTTGGATGCACTTTTTCACTTCCTTCTTGTGTGGTATTACTGCACACTGACCATCCGAGAAAGCATTCTCATCAACAACGGCTCCAGGTGAGTCTGCTCTTTTCAGTGCTACGGAACAATGGGGTACAAGCAGGACTGACCTGTTATTCCACCGTGTATTACTTGGGTAAAATGCACACCGAAAACCTTTAGGGTGTAAGATCACAAATATGTGATTAGAATGTTTTTAACTGAGCATTCTGATGCTAATGTAACAATCACAACTGATTGAAAGCAATGTTCTAGAACACTGACTGACCAGAACAAATACTCTTCAAAGGGTTAACAGAGTTTTTTTGAACGTGACAAATGAATGGCACCAGCACCGATGTTCTGATTTACGGTTTGAATTATTTTATGTGTGCTGTGCGGATGGCCTTAGCCACAGTCTTTTTCAGTTGAGCGCTCTTTCATGTCCTTTCTGTGTTTCCAGGATAAAGGGCTGGTGGGTGGCCCATCACTATGTCTTTACATTCCTGTCTGGAGTCATGCTGACCTGGTGAGTGCTATTCTCCAGCATTATGACATCACTGGGCCCTGTTTTGAATGAAGGCATGAGAACATCACACATCAGATTAACCATGTGACTGGCCAATGACTAAAGAACCTCAATAGCCCTCTCTCGGGAGTGTCCTTAATTTTTTTGTCTTTCATTGGCATTTATGCTATACACCTGACTCAATAAATCAGCTAATAATAGTCTCAATCAAGACCTTGATGTGTTTAATCAGGTATTTTAGTTCTGGTCTAGAACAGACACCTGCACCCACCAAATGTGAACAAGGGAGTGAGGGAATATAATTACTCCTTCCCCTTTTTTAAATTTGAACCGAATCCCACTTGGTGCGGCTGCCATATTTCATCCTGGTATTTTGGGGATTTCCCCCTTGAAGCAAGGGAGGGGAACGACAGGAAGAAAACATGCATTTTTGGATCCGAAAGCAGCCCCGGATTAGTCAATTTCAGTGGTGTCTCTGTCACTCAGAAAGGAAGATGACATCAGCTATCGCTGCTTTGATAAACAACCTGGTCATGTTGCCTGCCTTCTTGTATTAGCTGGAAGTCTTAATGAAAATATAAATCCGCTGTGTCTAAATCAACGCCCTTATATACTATTGAGTATGCTTGTTGGGATGGCAGATATGCCATCCGCCAAGTTACGGCTTGGCGGGGCATGCCCCATACCTATACAGCACCGAGGGTTTGACACTTTTCAGGGCTTCCTACAGAAGTAACCACAATGACCACAGACTCTCAGCCCTTAAAAACATTAACTTCTGTATGTCTTGACGTCATGTAACCAACAGCATTCAGATACAACTTCACACATCCACAAAATAAAGCCCCAAACTTGCCCCTTCCTCTACTTCTTCTTCTCATTTTTCTTCTTCTTCCCATTTTCCCTGCCTACCCAGAGACCCTCACTACCTGCCTGTCTCTGTACCCTCAAAGAATAATTCTCCCCATTCGATAACAAAATCGCATACCTGCTCTCCCAAGCTTATAGCTACGTTATGGGAACAGGTATCCCATGGCCATTTGTCAAGAAAAGAAAAAAGGTTGTTGCGCGTTGTTGCATTAATGTAAAACATTTTTTAAATAAATAACTGTGCCATTGGCTACATGTGTTAATCTCACACAAATGCCGACAAAAAAATTTGTCTGTGTGGAGCCTACTGTGCTCTTGCGGTCATGTCTGACTCACTGTGGAAACCGAACCTTCAACGCTCGCCTCGGCCAACATTTCTTTATTATGTCTTCATTCATTTATTTTCTTCAGCTCTGTTCAGTTTTTTCTTTTCACACATAACACAATGTCGCCATAAAATTAACTACTAGGACAATTAAGAATTTACAATAATACATTAAGAATTGATGATAGCCTACTATAAGCTGCAATATCTGAAGAGATCGGATTTATAAAAATTCCCCAACCATATCTGCGTCATGGTTACTCGCTTTACAAATTACAATAGCCTCCGAACATGCCTCTAGTCTACGCTACTCTGCAGACAATGTAGCTTACTGCAAACACTTTTAATTATAATAATAATAATAAGAATAATTTCTGGTAGGCTACTTTCTTAGTAATATCTATTGTTTTCTTTCTTGCTCAGACTCCTGGGAAATATGCGTTGTCCAATTAAGCTTGTTAGCCAACGTTAGGGTCGGAACATACCTCACGCAAATACGCGAACATGGACGATTCAAGCTACGCAAAGTTTTTATTTTGCCATGACATTTGTGAAAGGCAAACTGGAGGAAAGCACAGATCGAACGAGAAAGTTGTTTACTGTTGTTGCCTGCTATAGCGTCCCTCGCTGCAATGCTCTGGTTTGTCTTTCACAAATGTCATGGCAAAAGAAAAACTTCGCGTATTTCCATATTTTACTGATGCAAACTATTTAGGCTATACTAACTATTTAGGCTGTATGTCTTTCTTTCAGCAAAAATGTGTTTGCGTCTAGACTATTGTGCATGCATGTCTCCATATAGACTTGGTTAATTAATTTACATGCTTCTTCATGATTTTCATGATCCATAGCTCAGGTGGTGCTGTTCATTGTATTTCATTAGACATTAAATACAGCTCATCTACAAACTTTTAATGTAATTGTGGGCTTTCGGTAATAGGAGAAATTTTCTCATTTTCGTCAGTAGAGGGCGTTATGGTTACACGAATGTCTGCATGCATTTATTCTGTATGCATGTCTCTCTCAATGTCATTATCTTCATGCATTATTCATCATTAGTTACCATCCAAAAATAAGTGATATCTCATCAAAAACGTCTCCGACGTGTAAAAAAAAAGCCAAGTTACTCACGCATAGCCCACAGAGCGCTGTCTATAAGTCCTTAATTCCAACTTGCAAAAATTAGGCCTACCTGTAAAAGTATTGATATCAAAATGTACAAGTTACAACTAACAATATTGCCTATCCTAGCTCACACTAAATACACTAGCTCTATTCCAAAGCAATTCCAAACTTTCCTAAATTATTTAATGCAACTTGGCCCTGTGTTTCTTCATCTTAGCATGTGAAGAGATTGGCTTTTTAAAAAACCATTTTTTACGTTTTTGATGAGATTGAA